>CM033454.1:22389380-22651477 GCA_019425755.1 Amaranthus cruentus
CAATTGGACATAAATAATGCATTCCTTCAAGGCAGCCTTGAGGATGATGTCTGCACTATACATCCGCCTGGCTACTGTGATCCATCCTTACTTACTTGTCTATGTAGATGACATTATTGTCACAAGCAACTCTCCATCCTTTCTTGAAAAATTCGTCAACAATCTTGCCACAAGATTCTCTCTAAAAGACCTTGGTACTTGATAGACGCGCGGAACCGTAGGTCGTTGATTATTTAACTAGGCCCGGTCTACACAATTAATTATATTCGCCTTAAGTAACCCTAATGACTAGCATTAGCGGTAAGTAAGGGGTCGGTCCACAGGGAAATGTCTTTGTGACAAAAACAGTCTAATGACAAAAAGGTTTATGGTTTTTGAGTTTAAAGTGACAACAAATTTCCAATTTCAAGTTTGAACAATAGATAAAAAGACTAGAGTTTGGGGATTTTAGCTTCTTAGATTGCTAAAGGGATGGGTTGAAAATATGTTTTTAACCATTGTATGATAAGAAAGGTCTTTCTAATTTAGCTCCACAACTTCTGGGCATAGGAACTATATAGTCACTAATATGGTTTAGGAGATTCGGCTTCTGGGCGTATAACTCGACCATACTAACAACTTTCTAATACATGCTCTTGACCTCCAATTTATGTTAAAACAAGAAAGAATCATACAAGGTAGACATGGTTCATCATCCTAAGGACGGGCTAGGCCTCAAAGGAATCCTAATAAAGTTAGCTTCTGGGCTACTCATTACTAGCATGAATTCATATTTCCCAAGCATTCAAACATTCAAGCAACATAAATTGTCCATGTATGGAAATCGAAATGGACTTTCGATTCCTTACCATGGAACTCACATATTCCTTTATGTACATATTCGTGATCAACCCATTACCCCATAAGCAAAATAATTAGCTAACTACATCCCCAAACTCTAGAAAGATAACTACTCACTCATGTTTATTGAACAAAATGCATAGACTATCTTAGCATACATGATTCAATAAACTAAAAGAAGTATGAGTTTGGAATAACTTACTACCCTCAACTATGGAGGGGTTGAAGACAACTATGATAAGAACAAGAGCTTCAATATTCAAATGATAAAATACTCCACATCAAGTTGTAAACATAAACCCACAAAATTCTGAAATATCTAAGTACTTTGATTGATTACCAAATGAAAACCACTTCTAACTACTAGTGCTTATGAACTAAATTACAACTTAAAGCTTGAAACAAGTAATGAAAATGCTAAAGAAAGTGATTGTATGAAGATTAGACAAATTTCTGAACTTAGGAACTACTTAGAACATATTTGAGGATGAATATGCAAAGAAAGAAGAAAGGATGAAGCTAAGCTCAGCTAGTGAGCTGATGGGTGTGTCTTCCCTTGAGAACCTTGGGGTATTTATAGGTAATTTCAAGTGCTCATCCACTTGCCTTCATGATGATTGTAGAGATGGTCCAACAAGCAACCTTCTCCATCATTAGAACCAGATGCACAGGAGTAGTAAGTCTGAAGCACGCAAGGGGAAAGATTGGAGGAAGCTTGAGGGAAGAAATCACGGGCCAAAAAGCAAACAGTGATCTGCAGATCTAAAAGAGTCGGGTCGACTGGTCCTGGTCGACCAGTCGACTAGTTTGTATCTGATGCACACTACGTCTTTGAAATGCCATAACTTGGTCGTTTCTTATCGGAATTGGGCATGTGACCAGTCGTTTCGAAGCTAACGGACCCAAGTTTAATCTCCATTAAAAATATCCATCAAATTCCAAGTGTGTTGAAAGATATGATCATTATAAGTGTACCCTTTTGCATTTGATGATCGAAAACTGTAGCATTTCTTTGGTTGGCCTTCTTTTAATTAATGTGACTTCCCTTTAGTCACTAACTTAGTTCATAAGGTCACCAAGCCTTCGAGAGTAAGACGATAAATATAATTAGTGCTTGAGATGGCTCGAAAACCTGCAAAAATTGACAAAGCAACAAACACTACACCAAAAGAGTATTATCCTCAAAAATAAGCATGAATTGACTAAATCAGAAGAATAAGGCATAAGGATGGCATAATATGAATGAAAGTTAGGGGATAAAATGTACATAAATCATGCGTATCAGTACTCTTTCTTACTTTCTCGGTGTTGAAGTCATGCCTCACCCTCATGGTATTTTTCTCACTCAAAAGAAGTATATACATGAAATCCTATCCAAAGCAAACATGGACGATGCAAACTCATCACCCACCCCCATGGTGACTCACCCATCTCTCACTATGCATGGAGAGCAACTTCCAGACCCTACTCAATATCGCCAATTAATTGGCAGCCTTCAATATCTTGGCCTTACAAGGCCAGACATAGCTTTCTCTGTCAACAAGCTGGCTCAATATATGCAATGTCCTACAACCATTCATATGCAAGCTCTACATCGCTTACTTCGCTATCTCAATGGTACAGCTCATATGGGTTTGATAATACACAAACAATCACCTATGTCACTACATTCTTACTCGGATGCCGACTGGGCTAGGGACAAGGATGACTACATATCTACAACAGCCTACATTGTTTATCTTGGTAAAAATGCAATATCATGGTCTTCAAGAAAGCAACGCACTCGTGCTCGCTCATCTACCGAAGCAGAATACCGTGCTGTAGCCGGTGCCATAGCAGAATGAAACACTTGGCTTTGGATTATCACTTTGTTAGAGAAAATGTACAAGCTGGAAATCTTCGAGTGTCATACATCTCCACAAGTGATCAGTTAGCAGATGCTCTGACCAAGCCACTTTCTCGCCAAACATTCAGCAATCTAACTGCCAAAATTGGTCTCTCATCCTCACCGACCATTTTGCGGGGGTGTATAAAGGAATGATTCTGTACATTCCACTGATCATGCTCTCAATCATAATATTATCAATCAATTATATTGCTGATTATTCTCCCCTTGATTTGTGCTATTGTAATTTATCTTTTCCTAGTATAGCATATCTTATGTGTATATATATAGCTTAGTGTAATATTCTCAATGCAATACAAAAAATATTCTTCTCCTATACTCTTCTTCTATATGATATGCGTATGTTATAAAGATGTACTCTTCTTCTATATGATATGCGTATGTTATAAAGATGGTTTCAAGTAAGAATTTCTAAATAAAATTAATTGTTTATTATTTTGCTTATTATTTTCTTGACTTCTCCCCAGGAACCACGTTCCATATTGGTTCTTAGTTGATCATTTTCTGTTTTGGACATCTTCGTTACCAATCGTTGGGCATTCACGAAGAAAAATAATTTACGGAGGTACTTTTGGATTCTAGATGACGTGATGATGACAGATGGGATCACTTCTGATTGGGGCTATGATATTTCTGATGAATACTGTTTCAAATTTGGAGTCACGGAGATTCCGCCGATCGTCAAGAAGGGTCAACCGAAGACTTGACGCATAAAGGGTGGTTAAAAGTGACTCGTATAGCAAGCCATCGGATATATTGAGATTTATGAATAGTGCATATTCTCATTATAATGATCATAAATTTCACAATTATCGGGCAAAGGTACGAATGTTAACTAATTTTTTTGTCATATAAATTTCTTAATATTCAATTTTGTGCGTGTTAAATTTTTTTTTTCTAATATATGTTTACATCGAAGTTGTATTGTGAAAGACTTTTCCTAGGATCTATCGACATTTATTGGATACCTTATACAAACATGCTTTTATCGTAGGTGTTTATTTATAAAAATCATAAAATTCATTTTTATAATATCTTCTCTAATTCTTGTTTTTTTGTGTTCAGAGGCAACTTTACTTTCCACGAAGATACCAAGAATTTATCGCGTTATTTCCGGGTTAGAGATAAACGATTTGTCATTTAATTTCTTAGTTATTTTAGTTGGTATAAGCAGTTGGACAACTTTGATCATTTGCAACTTAGATTTTAGACCAATGATTTTTATTAAGAGGCTAGAATGGATTTCAAGTGTTATTTTGTTCAATTTTCTATTGTAAGCGTTTTGTTGGTTATTTGTTTATACAATTGTTTTTTTAAGTCAGTTTTCAACATAATCTTTATCTTATATTAATTGGTTTTGGTGTGGTAAAGAAATTTTTGATTTCATGTTCATGTTCATTATGTTTAAATTTATATCTTGTTTTATAATGATCCAATTTCTTGTCATATATTAGTGCTTGGACCTAAATATATGGTCTGGAAAATTACAAGTTGTATTACAAGAAGACTTTATAGTTTAGTGTTTGCCTTTTACAAATCCTCAAGTTGAAAAAAAAAAAACGATTTGTGAGTATTACAAGAAGACTAATAAGGATCAAATAAATGCATTGCATAGAGTGCATAAAGTAAATGACACACTCTAGAGTTAACTAGACCGACGGTATATATTTTAGGGCCTTGGACGAAATAGCAAATTGAGGCCCTTTTTCTTTATAATTTATAATCTATATGGACTTTCTACAACTATAAATTTATGTATGTAAATGTGTATATATATATATATATATATAATATATATATATATATATATATATATATATATATATATATATATATATATATATATATATATATATATATATATATATATATATATAGGGATCTTGGGAGAATTGTTTTAATTTTAATTTGGTTTTGGAGGTTTAGTTTTAATTTGAAGATTTTGGAAAAGGAAAAACAATTAAGGAAGGGAAATACCTGCTGTAGCCGGTCATCTTGGGAGAGGGTATTTGTTGAACAAATTCAAATAATAGTTGGGATTATTAAAAAATAATTAATAGTTGGGATTATTTTTTGCCCTACGAGTGATAATTAGGATTATTTTGAACAAACTTTCTTATATGATAATTTAAAGATTATTCTAAGTTCATATTATTTGAATATTATAAAATAAAAAAATTATAAATTAAGTAATTAAGATGATAATCTGAATTAATATAAGAAAATCAAATCATAAACTCAAAAAAGACGAAAATCAATCACAAATTAATTTATTCCTGTTTGAATTTTTGATTGATTGAATATAAAGTTAATTAATTATTGAAAATAAAAAATATGAACAATACTTACGATATTTACTAACTTTATATCAATAAGTAAAATCATGATTTTGATATCCAAAATTTTTAGTCTATCATGACAAATGTTATTTTAGCATATTTCAAAAATATATTAGCAATTAGATAATTTTAATTTCAATACCAATTAGAAAAATTTTAAAAATTAGATTAGTATCTTACACTATCATTGGTTTATAATTATAATTGAGATATATAAAACTAACATGTCGATTAAGATATTTTTTAGAACGATTTTATATCGAAACTTATGCATAGTATATTGTTTTTTTATATTGCCATTTTGATCAACAAATATAAAATAAAATCAATGATTGGTACATATTATAATAAAAAATACTCCCTTCTATTCTCCCTAAGTGTCCCATTTGACTTTTCACAAATTTTTAGGTGGTCAAATGAGACCACATATGTAAGAGAAAAATGTAGATTAATTTAATTTATAGAGGTGTAAAGTGGGGTTAGTAAGTGTAAAGGTGTAAAAAAGTTAAGTTTAGTAGGGATAAATTGGTATAGTTAACACACTAAAATTAGAAATGAGACATTTAAGGTGACTTGACCGAAAATGAGACACTTAGGGTGAATAGGAGGAAGTATAAAGTATTTAAATTTTAATATATTACACCTAATCTTTTATGTAATTTTATTTTAAAATGCGATTAATATTTTGAAGCCAAGTATATATATACTATCTATTTGCTATTCATCTCAAAACAATATTAGTTTGTATTTGTGTTTGATAAAATTAAGGTGAAATCTATACTATATACTAAAGTCATTATTCAGAAGGACATGGCAATAAAAAATTGGGTAAGTAAAATTTGACCCATTAAATGTTAATCACGAATATAGTTTATATGTAATTAAAACTCTTTATCTATTGCAATAAAAAATTGGGTAATTAAAATTTGACCCATTAAATGTTAATCATGAATATTAAGGTTTCCTAAATTAATTCAAGTAAGAGAATATCAATCTATCCTAATATCTTAATTTTAGGTCTCAATAAGCATCTTAATTACTTTCAAAGAATGAGAATCAAAGGAGAATATCTTATTTTTAGGTCTCAATTTTAAACTTTCAATATTTGAATTATTTATTTTCGAACTCATTAAAACAATATTCAACCATTAATTTAAGTTTAAAATTGCAGTTTCTTTTCAAAAAAAAAGTTTAAATAAAAAAATTAACATTAAATAAATAGTTATTAGATTCTTTAATTTGACACTAAATTATATTGTATTAAAAGTTTTGAATTATTTTTGTGTGAAACAATAACTAATTAATCAGGCTATAGTAGTCAATTGCATCACTAAATTCAATTAATAGAATAAATTTCATATTTGGCAAATAACATACAAGAATATCAATCAATTAAATAATTTAAAGGAATTTATAAAAATAATATAAGAATATAAAATAAAAAATATCAGCTAATAAGATAAGAAAATTATAGAACAATATCAAAGCATGATTTGCATATTTTAAAAAATATCAGCAAAATAAGATAAGAAAAACTATCATGTTTATTTAGGATAATAAAGTGTCAAGTAATCAATTCTAAACTATTAAACACATTCATTTGGAAAATTTTTAAGAGTTTGCCATTTGTCATTTTTCAATTCATATATTATATTGTATAATACGTAATTCAAATAAAAAAATTATATGTTTTTATAAATAAAAATAGAAATGTTGAATGTTGGCACGTCATATATAATGTCATATTAAATAATTATATCTTCCAAAGGTGTAAGAATTCTCAATCATCATATATAAGCTTCATTTAACTACTCAATTAACACAGTTTTCCTGCACTACATCTATTATATATATATCATATATAAGCTTCATAAATATCATTTATGTATTATCTTCCCTGCAGTCATCAAAAATACACAAAAGCACTCATGAATTTAAAAAATTAAGATATTTCTATACTATATATACAAAAATACACATAGAAGTATAGATTCCAAAGATTAAATTGTAATTACTATAATACTTGATATTACGTGCATGTTGATACGTTTGATTTATCTTACACGTCAAATATTATTTTCTCTATATCTATTATAGTTAACAAATAACAAATTAATATCATGATAATTTAAACTAAATTTATTTATGTTTAAGAAATTATTTAATTTTTTTTTAATTTTCCGTGCTTGGCACGGAATTCAAGTAGTAAACAACTATCTTATTAACAATATCAATGCTTCAAAAAAAAAACAATATCAATTAAAAAATCTTACATGTACTATTTTCGAAACCTAATTAGACGACTATGACATAAATTATTTTAATACACATTTTTAGATAAATGAATACTCAATTGAATTAATTTTCATCAAAATGAATTAATATGAAAAGTTCAAATGCATACTTTACTATGTGTTTAGGTAATCATTTATCATTTATCATTTAATATTTCTACCTTAATATTCCTACTTTAATAAAACTAACTTATTTGTGTATTACACATGCAAACAAGAATAAAATTTGTACATCTGACCCTCAAAACCCGACTCTATGTGAGAACCATACAACACAATCAATATTATTGTTTTTTTGTAATTGTTAGTTTATTTCATCTTATTTAAGGAAAAAATATTTTTGAAATCTAACTTTTGATAAATACATAGTTGTTCTTAAGGAGAAAAATAAAACATAACACATGTCATTTTTTATTTTGTTTTATATATTAGTATATACTCCTTACAATTAGTTTATCACTCTTTTATTATTAATCCAAAGTTAAAATATATACAACTGAGATTATATTTTATTCGTCGCAATAAAACAAGAATTATTAAAATCAATTTTTCAGAATTTTTAATTATGCACAAATAGAAATATTATATCGACAAGTGTAAAAAAATAAATTGTATATTAGGAAAAATTAGAGGGAGAGATGGTCATATATTATTGAATACTTGGCATAACTTGTGAACAAACTTTAGCAAAGACGGTTTGAAATTTTAGATGCTATTATTCTGTTTTTGTTACCAACTTAATCACCTTTTTCATCTTTCGTACACAACACTGGCTGGTCTAATTGAGTTTGATCCACTTTTTCTATATGAATGTTACTTTCTTTGTCTTCTTCATAACGCACCATCCAACAATTTTATAAAAACTGAAAAATAATAAAAATAGTTAGATTGCGTTCATAAAATTAAAAATGAAAAAAAAGAATGTGTTGATAAAAATCAAATTTAAAGTAGTAGGTACTTTACCTAAAATAGTTATGTTGCCAGAGTACGGGTATGAATTAGAAAATGAAAAGTTATAATCCGTCATAGATAATGGTTAGGTGGTGGGTGTAAGGTCTTATCCGCCCCATATTCACCACCAATTCTATGTATGCCCACCTCATACTCAAAGCATATTACTTGTATGAAAACCAAGAAATTTGAATTTGACGTTACACAATTTAGGTAGGTTTTGTGATTTTTTCAGTATTGATCAAAGCATATTACTTGTATGAAAACCAAGAAATTTGAATTTGACGTTACACAATTTAGGTAGGTTTTGTGATTTTTTCAGTATTGATTGTAACACCAAATGTTTTGGTTTTCAAAATGTCAATCAAATTGCACCACAGAAAAATCAAATCAAAATGTTTTGGTTTTCGATTTTAATCCAAATAACTTTTAATCACTATTTCATAGTGTACGGTGAGGGTCGTATTAAAGCAAACAAACTTTCAAGTAACATTCAAGATCATATCAGATAACTCAAAGCGACTGATATGCAACCTGCCTTCGTTAAGACATTGTTGAGATAAAATTTTCATGGAATCTAAGCTAACATTAATCAAATGTACAACCATACGATTAGACGTGAAGAAATAGATGGCTGGTCTCCTATACAACCGTGTCTGTATTTCTCAAACACTCGGGAAACGGATTTTGTCCAATACATGTAACAGATACTATAAAACTAATACACAACTAATACACCAGAGAAAGCCATCATATTTCTCCTCTGTAACCACCACCACCAAAATAATCCTTTCGGGAATTGACAAGTTGTTGCGTCTTCTGATGCTCCAGTTTCGGGCAATTCTGGATCCTGTGACCGAGCCCTCCACAGTACGCACAACCTTTGACTCCACTAGCACTAGCGATTGCCTCGGCTTCTTCCATTGGATCGTCAAGTTCAGCCAACACCGGAGGTATTCTCTGCTTCGCTTCTTGCAGAAGATGTTTCAGATCAAGAAGTGTCGTCTCGCTTTGGTTTCTGTTTATGAATGTTGTTGCAATTCCTGTCTTACCGCATCTTCCTGTTCGTCCTATACGATGGACATAATTTTCAATCTCGGCAGGCATGTCGTAGTTGATGACATGTTGTATATCAGGAAAATCCAGCCCCTTTGAAGCAACATCAGTGGCGACTAAGACATCCTTCTTCCCGGCTTTGAAAGATTTTATTGCGTATTCTCTATCTTCTTGATCTTTACCCCCATGGATGGCGACAGCTTCAACCCCTTTCAGGAGGAGATACTCGTGAATATCATCCACATCGGCTTTGTTTTCACAAAATATTAGAACTGGGGGTGGGGTCTTTTGCAAGCACTCAAGGAGGTAAACGATTTTCGCTTCCTGCTTCACGTATTCAACTTCTTGAATGACATCAAGATTAGCTGCTCCAGCTCTACCGACATTGACAACAACAGGCTTAACCAGCGCACTTCTGGCAAAGTTCTGGATCTTTGTTGGCATTGTGGCAGAGAATAAGACTGTCTGCCTCTGAGCCTTAAAATGATCAAATACTTCTCTGATATCATCCTCAAATCCTAAATCGACCAGTCGATCAGCCTCATCCAAGCACAAATATCTGAAATAAGTTGCTGTTAGGAGAGACAAAAGCAAGCAACTATAAAGCCAAACCGATTTCCAGAAAATTATCAAGTACACTATGGAGTACATCACCAATTCAGATGAATTGGTGCAAGTTTTTCAATCCAAATGCTTGAATAAACACAGCCTTTATTTTGGATAAAGTGTCGGTGAGTTTATGAGCCATTCGGGATTTGAATATACCATATTTAACTTGGTGGATATGAACTTATGGTGATACTTCCACTCACAAAAATGTAGGAAAAAGAAACACTATAATAAAGTAAATCATCAAAAAGATGATCATCAATAAAAATGCCAGTATTATTAACAGAAACTTAAGATCGTCAAACTATACAAGTATGATAAAAGATTGTAATTTGAAATTGAGAGGCCCTTTTAATACATTGCCAATATATATAGTGATGTTCAATGTTTTGCATAAACATAGATGGTTTTCGAACTACTTAGTAATATTGACAGCTAGAACACAAGTGCCATTCAATCTTCAATAAGTACAGCAAAAAAATAGTACATGATTAATTGCATTCTAGTTCATATATATCATATATATCTTCACCACTGGGATACAATTAAGGCAAGGCCAAGATATTTCTCATTCAGCACTAGCCAAACTAATGAATTTTAAAACTAAACATAAGGTATAAAAAGCATTCAAACTGCCCTTGGTTTAGACACCTGTTTCCTAGCAAATGATTTTCAAAGGGAAATCTTTAGAAATAACTAAGGAGAAGAAGAATCGCCTAAAAATAATCTTCAAATGCAAGGTTTTGATGGTTTGCGAACAAGGTTGTATGAATGTAATCTCACAAGAACTACCAAACAATACACATCCAGAAAGTAAATCAAAGAATGATTGGATTTCTTCATATATTAAGATAGATTTTTCTTCAAAAAAAAAAGAAGATAGATTTAGGATCCACCTCTCCACTGATATAAACTATGGCTATGCAACACATCACCAGGTCCTACAATTGAGACATCTTTAATTTGATATAGAAGATGAAACTAGAATATTGGAATTGGTTTAACTTCTCAAATCCATCTACCTACATGCTAAAGTCTTTCACAAATCACAACCTTGTGAAAACTGTCATTTCCAGCAGTCTACTAAAACTTACATTCATGCCCCTTCTGATTCCTCCCACTGAAAATAGGACAGTTCAAGAAATTTATCT
Organism: Amaranthus cruentus; assembly: GCA_019425755.1. Taxonomy (NCBI): domain Eukaryota; kingdom Viridiplantae; phylum Streptophyta; class Magnoliopsida; order Caryophyllales; family Amaranthaceae; genus Amaranthus; species Amaranthus cruentus. The sequence continues at coordinate 22,400,527 of CM033454.1, forward strand.
AATTACTGCTGATAACAAGATCAGAAAGCCAAATTAAAATACATGAAAAACTTAGTTTGTTCATAAAGCTTTAGTTTGTTCATGAAACTTTATTTCATAACCTAAAAGCAGTACATAAATAATTAAACTTACGGCCTTACTATATAAGAACACAGCAATGACATTATTTTGAACTGGCATCATGATACAACTCACAAAGACCTAAAAAAACATGTTCCGATTTGCAGCCCAATACTTTGACTCAAATCGCATTTTAAGACACCCTTCCACCGAGCACACACCAAAATGAACTGAAGATATGCCTATCAACACATTTCTCTAACCTTTAACATTAAAAAGTTTTGTTCACAATTTTCCATTACACGTTGGAATAAATTTTATGAAGAACATGGTATTATTGAAGTTGAACAAACATAACCGTTAGACTTGTTTGGATTTTCCTCCAAAATTACACCAACATTCCATTGTCATTGTCACCATTTAATATCGACTAGCAAACGGACCGTGAATACTTTTCTCAGTAATCTAACAAAAGGAATTTTAAAGAAACTGCAAATATTTCAGACCAACTAAATCTTCTCAATCTGCCCTTTCACTGATAGCCTACACTCTAAATCAAGCTAATATATCAATCTAAGTAATGAGACAACATGAGAAGGGGTGATAGGATGCAAAACTAAGCACCTATACATCTTCCCAGCCTTCAAATCCAAGCAGATAAAACAATGAAAAAATTGCTATACTACCATTCTCCATTAGGGAACATATAGATACAGCTGTATGAAAAAACATGATTTCAATAAATCGTACCTGCAATTATCAAGATTCATTTTCTTCTTGGCAAGCATATCCTTGAGCCTCCCTGGAGTAGCAACAACTATATGCACACCCCTCTTCACAACCTCCACTTGTGAGCGCATATCCACCCCTCCAATACACAGCAATGGTCTTAATTCTGGATACCCAACATCCCTAAGTGGAATCAAAAACTGTTCTACTACCTCATAAGTCTGTCTTGCAAGCTCTCTAGATGGGCAAACTACCAACCCAAATGGCCCTTCTCCAGCTGCAATAGGCATCATCATCTCCTCCTGCAGCGCAATCATTATAAGAGGCAAGACAAAAACCAACGTCTTACCAGAGCCAGTAAACGCAATACCAATCATATCTCTACCAGACAGGATAACTGGGAGTCCTTGCACTTGAATTGGTGTGGGTTGAACAATCCCCTTCTCTTTTAACTTGCTCAACATTGGTTCAGGAAACCTCATATCCTTGAAATTCTTAATAGGAGGTGGAGCATCATCGCCATCGACTATTATATGCCATTGTTTCCGAATCGTATCACACTGTTTTTTGGACATCCTTCTAATGGCCAAGGGAGGTTTCCATCCAGTCCAAAGCGGTTCGGTGTATGTTATACCCTTGGCCAACTCCCGAACAGACATAAGGGTTTTCCTGTCTGAAAGATTTTCAATCATTTCCTTCTCTTGTAGTACTATTTGCTCTGTGGGACTGACTTCAGGAACATCTTTCTTCAATTGAGTAGCCTTCACAAGAAGACTTGGTTTAGCTTCTTGAGCTTTAGCTTTCTCAGATTCATCTTCAACTTCAACAGAAGCTGATTCCTTCCCTTTCCTCTTTAGCAAACTTTCCGCAGCCATAGCCCTTCTCTTATGCACAGGAATGTACTCCTGGTAGTCATCATCCTCTTCAATATCCATGGTTTTCTGTGACAACAAGAAATAATTAGAATTTTCCACCAAATAAAAAATCCCAAGTGAACAAAAAAATCCAGCTGATTATTACCAGAGATTTCATAATCAACTAAAATCTTAGGTTTTGAAGAAATGTTAAAGTTTTCATTGTTATTTCATTCTGCTCCTTTCAATCAGTAAAAGTTTGGCGAAAAATCAAAATCAAAATCTCACCTCTAACCGAATGAAAGACTCGGCGACTGCGTGACAATATGCGGCGGAAATGGCGGCGGCCAAAGGTTGATGATCAATTCAGCAGGATTAGGGTTTGAGAATTGGGGGATTTTTGTGAAGTTATTATGTAAGAGACTTCAAACATCAGAGAGAAGAAACAAATCGGCTAGAGAAGATTACTGGGTTAGTGGGTTTTTCAATCGGCAGACAAATTTTAATTAAAATTCAAGAGGTGATTTTGAGATTTACCAAATAAAAACACCTTTTGAGGATATTTATTAGTATCTTTTTTCATTTGTTTCACGATATTAATACTTGCTACATTTAATTTTTTTACGTAGTCAAATGCGTTATTTTGATTATTTATATATTGAATTATACATGTCTAAAAATTATAAAAAATTAATATTATGAAAGTATGCGATTAAACGATTCAAACAAAATCCCACTTGACTATATTTTTTCTTATACATTAGCCGTAATATATAAAATAAGCTTGAACGATGAATAGTGTCGATAACGAAAATGTAGCGAGTATTTCAGAACGGAGGAAGAAGTCGTCAATTAATTTTATTGGTTCTATTCATTTTTCAAGCTTAGTTTATAACTTGCGGTTAATGTGTAAGAAAAAATATAGTTAAGTAAAATTTATTTGAATCGTCTAAATGCATATTTTCATATCAAATTTTTTATTAAGCCTAGTTTAAGATATAAATTATCAAAATTATGTTTAAATTGCGTAAAAAGTGAAATGTTGCAAGTATAATACTATAATGGATCAGAGGAAGTACATTATTATATACTTCGTTCGTTTTCATATTAAAATTTACGAATATTAGTGTCAAACTTTTACTATAAAAACTTATCAATCTCTATGAAAAACATATTCACGTGGGATCTTAATAGATTTGTTTCAGTATATACTCTCTAAATACTAATTTTTTAGAATTTTTTAGAACTCACAATTAAAATCATTTAACTTTTTAGTTTGTATTGAGATTTGCGTAAAAAAATAAATGGTAAGAACAAATAAAATGATACCTTACTTCATACTTTCTCTGTTCCATTATACTTCTGACTTTTTAGACAGATACCTTAATTGGATCATTTATATATTTCCTTAACTAAAAATTATAAAAAAGTTAATATTATATAAGTATGTGAATAAACAATCCAAATAAAATGATTATATTTTTTTCTTATACAACCACAATATATAAAAGCAAGATTGTCAGGATCGGGATTCTACGTAGGATCGAAATCAACAGGTGGGATCGAATCGTAGGATTGGTCGATTCTACAAATTTGCAGAAATAACAAGTTGTATTATGACCATATTTTTTTGTTTGATCATTTTCAGCATAAAAAAGCACTAAAAACATATACACTTTCTTAAAATTTTGCGTAAATTTTTTTAAAAATATACATCTTACTTGTTTAATGTCGTTTTGAATATGTTTTCATTATAAAATGATAAAATATATATAAAATATACACAACTCATAATACATTTATAACACATACACAATTATAATGAACCATACTCAACAAAAAATAACAAATATACTATAAAAAACAATGTGGAATTCAAACATGGGAAATTTAGATATTGAACAACTAAAAAAACCAGATTTATAATTGACAAAAGCTAAACAAACAAGTAACAAAATTAATAACATAAACGAAATTTAGAAATCACTCCAATCAAAATAAAAATCTCATTAAATATTTCAAATGGAAAAATAATTCATCACTATTAATTTTTGTCATTATTTAAGACACAAAACTAACTATTTTCTCTTTCAAAAAAAAAACTAACTATTTTCTCTTTCAAAAAAAAACTAACTATTTTCTATTGGATCTAAAAAGCTAAAAAAACTAATTATTTTCCAAATATTTATATCAAGCCAAATAGTGCTAAACATATTCCCTCCTTTCCATTATACTTGTTACATTAGACTTTTACGCAATACAGTACATTATTTTAATTATTTATATATTGAATTATACACGTTTAAAAAGTATAAAAAATTAATATTATGAAAATATGCGATTAGACAATTCAAACAAGATCTTTTTTATTGTAATTTTTCTTACAATATATAAAATAAGCTTAAACAATAAAAAGTGTCGATAACGAAAATATAATGACTATTTGACAACGGAGGAAATGAGGAAGTATTATAGAGCCCGGTAAATAAAAAGATCGAGGAAAGAGGTGGGGAAAACAATCCACCATACTCGATCATATCCTTGAACACTCCAAGAGAGAGATAGAGAGAGAAATTTGGGGGAAAATCAAGATGTATTCAGGTTTAGAGATGAAGGGTGACATCGAAGAGGGTACAGTTTTGTACCCTGGATTAAGCTATGGCGAAAATCAACTTCGTTGGGGTTTCATTCGCAAAGTCTATGGTATTCTTTCTGCTCAGATCGTCTTAACCACTCTTGTTTCTCTTCTTACCGTTTTATACGCACCAATCAATGAAACTCTTCGTGGCAATTCTGGTCTTCTCCTCTTCTTCGCTTTCATGCCCTTCGTATGTAAGTCTTTTTTTCATTTTCTGATCGATTCTCGATTTTATATCAGTTTTTTGATTTTAGGTGTTGATTTTGTTTGATCTGATCAATTAAGTACTTTTATGTTCATATTGGTATTGAAGTGGTATGCAATTGTAATTGAAAATTTCAATGGCTAATGTTGCATCTTTTGGCTTAGGGTTATTTTTAGGGTTTTTACTTTTTAGTTTTGGGTTTGAGAATAAGTTTGAGGAATCTGCTGGTATTGTAAAATCTTTGGGAATTGGTTAGTGATTCGGTGGAGTAAAATTGAATGCGAAATTTCAGTGATTGGTACGGTTTGATTTGATCAATTGAGTGATACGCTGTTGTTGGCTTTACATGATACTACCTCCTATTCGTGATTATTGTTTCATTTGGTTTTTTGATATTATTATCGATCTTATTTCATTAGTATCCTTACAAATTTAATTGCAAGAGATCAGAATGTAGGCAGAAGGTTCTGATCTCTCGCTCGATCGGTCGAGCGATCTTTCCTTGGTCGAGCGTGGCTCGAGCGGTCATCAAGTGCCCCAGAACAGAATATCAACTTCATCATATATCACCAATCATTCACATGTCAACTCATACCTTCAAACACACATGTACAACATGTCTCTAGCATACACTTGTGCTTTATTGAGTCACCACATTCAACAAGGGACAATAATAGTGAATAGGAGAGAGTACTCTATTGGTAGAGGAGCTGTATGCAATTTTAATTGGAAATCCCAGTTGCTAATGTCCCAATTCGTGGCGTATTTCTAGGCATTTAAGGTTAGTTTTTACTCATATTAATTGGGTCAAAAATTCGCTTGAGGAACCTGCAGGTGTTTTGGATAATCATCTGCAATTTGTTAGCGACTCGGTGGAGTAAATTGAAAACGAAATTTTGGTTTGTGTATGGAGCAATTTCAACTGATTAGTGGAGTTATCATTACTCTATGATTTTGTGTTTGAAATCTGATATTGGAAATTTGATTTCTGATCTTGAATACTAAAGTATGAGATACCTGGTAGGTTTTGAGGAACAGAGGAAGAAAGAGGTCATGGAGATGTCTTTATGCTATTATTTTGTGTTTGAAATCTGATTTTGGAAGCTTGATTTCTGATCTTTTAATACTAAAGTATGAGGATAAATACTTGGTTGGTTTTGAGAAGAAAGAGGCCATGGTAGGCATGCATAACTGAATGGAAGAAGTTGGTCTTTTGGGTGTGTGAAAATTTGATTTTGCAATCTTTATTTCTGATCTTTGAAATTCTGAAATATGAAGACAAATACTCGGTTAGAATTTGAGGGAGGGAAGAGGCTATGACAGGGAAGAGTCTTTTTGGTGTGTTGAATTTGGATTTTGGAATTTTGATATCTGATCTTTGAAATTCTGAAGTATGAAAACAAATACTGGGTTGGTTCTGAAGGAAAAAAGAGGTCATGGCAAGCATGCCTAATAGAATGCAATAAGTTGTAATGGAAAGACTTTTGTTTTTGCTTATGAAAAATAAGGCGACAACGGAAAATTACTAAACATGGATAATACTGGCCACTGGACTTGAGATTTACAATTATTAGGAAATGTGAGATACATAGTCTATTTTTAATTGTTAGCCTTTGTGCTTAATACTTATGTTATACTATGATCATAATTATTTTGAAATGTGCATAATATGATAATACATGTTTCACTTACCATATGTTTTTTGCAGTGTTGTGGCCACTTTATATCTACCAGCAAAAACATCCCCACAACCTGATATTTCTTGGACTGTTTACCCTTTGCTTGAGTCTCACTGTTGGAGTGGCATGTGCAAACACTGATGGTATGTGTGCAATTTCTTAAGTTAGAATTTTTTAAGGCTTGGTTATTGACTGTCGAATATGCGATACATGCAGGAAAAATCGTGCTTCAGGCCTTGGTTTTAACAGCAGCTGTTGTTTGTTCTCTTACTGGTTACACTTTCTGGGCTGCCAAGAAGGGCAAGGACTTCAGCTTTCTTGGACCCGTCTTGTTTGCAAGTCTTATCGGTCTCATTTTTACCGGACTTCTTCAGGTAATGTCGTGCTCTCATTGCATCTTGCAAACGATCGTTTTTCCATTTTCTTTTATCCTGTTTTAAGTTCGTATTGGCTATGCACTTAACTCTTTCCTTGTTGCAGGTGTTCTTCCCATTTGGTTCTACTTCTGTCGCTATCATTGGTGGAATTAGTGCCATAGTTTTCTCGGGCTACATCGTCTATGACACTGATAACTTGATAAAACGGTTCACATATGATGAATACATTTGGGCTTCTGTTACTCTCTACCTAGACATCCTGAACCTCTTCCTTACCATCCTCCGCTTGTTGAGGCAGGGGGAAAATTGAATCCTTCAATTTCCGTAAAGCGAATCCATATAATTCTGTCTTGCTTATCACAAAATTGATTGGATGCAATTCGTGAATATAAGTATTCCTCTAAAACCTTGTATAAGAACTAATAATCCTTTGTTGGTTGAAACATGTTTGCTTGTCAAGTAAGTATAATTGGTATTTTGTTGAATGTGTGTTGCTGAACTCGAAATAGTATATAATAACTGATGTTTTTGTTCTGGCAGTGTTCAAATTATGATGAATTCACTGAAAATGTGACTAGCAAATTCACATGGATGGACGTATTCGATAAAAATTACTCTATTGAGGATAAATGATATTTCCTTTTATCTTTTTGAATTTTTATTATTTTCTCCTATTTAGGCTAAGTGTTTCATTTAACTGGGTATTAATTTGATATGCTTCCTCCGCTTTATTATATTTGCAACTTTTAAATTTTTTATACAATTTAATGTGTTATTTTGAATATTTATATATTGTATTATATACATCTAAAAATTATAAAAAGTTAATATTATGAAAGTATACAATTAGACGATTCAATCCTAACTTAACTATATTTTTTCGTATATATTAGCTGTAATATGTAAAATAAGCTTGAATGATAAATATTGTCAATAATAGAAATGTAGCGAGTATTTCAGAACAGAGGAAGTACTATTTCTATAATTAAAATCTCTAGTTGTGTATAATAGAAATTTATAAAAAATTAATATTACTAATCTTTGTTTTAAGATAAATCAAATAAGATCTAGCATGACTACATTGTCTATTATTCATTTGGCACCTCTAAATGAAAGGCATTGCTAATTAATTAAGGATGACAAATAGTGTTACTATCAGCATAACGACATATTTTATTAGTATGCTGACAACAAATAATGTTAATATTTATAATAATAATAATTATATCCAAGTGTATGAAGAGGGGCTTGTCTGTCCATCGAAGCTTCGATTGTGTTACGGCTTCTAAGTCTTTTAAGTTAAAGTTATATTTGACTATTGATTTAATTTTTTTCTTATGTGCGGGAACACTGGGTATGATGATGATGATGATGATGATGATGATTTAATTTTTTTCTTACTCCCTCCGTTTTCTAATTTTTTTTCCGTTTAAAATATTCTACTTTGGAGAGAGAAATTTGATTAAGACTTTTAAGACATATATAGATGATAAAATATATCCATGTGAGATCTCGTTAAATTCGTCTTAATGTATACTTTTCTATTATATATTTTTTATAATTTTTTTATAATGCGAATTTAGAGATATTGAGATTTAAAATTTAATTTAAAACTGTGTAAAAAGCAAATGCGAGTAAGGTTAAGGAGGGATTAACATTTTAGTTTACTTCTAAAATTTAATATACTTTATAAAACAAAAATAAGTAATAATCATGGCTTTCAGTCCCATAAATATGAACCTGACGAACAAGAACAAAACAATCACCCCCTAAATGATGTTCTTCAAATCCCAGGATTTTCTCCATCTCTTGAAATCATACTATTATTCCATTGAAATTGCTGCTTCCTCTTCTACCTTATTCAACCACCAACAATGGCGGACAATTACCAAAGTCCGATTAAAATGGGTGAAAAACAAATCCATCGATCACATTATCGACAAAGAAACCGATCTTAAAGCTGCCATGCTTCTCAAAGACGCCATTAAACGCTCTCCAACTTCATTCATCACTGCCAAAACAATTGCGGATTGGCAGAAACTCTTGGGCCTTACTGTCCCTGTTCTTCGATTTCTCCGAAGGTACCCAACTCTTTTTCATGAATTCCCTCATTCTCGTTACCCTAGTTTACCTTGTTTCAAACTTACTGAGTTAGCTTTAACTTTAGACCAGCAAGAACACTCAATTTATGAGAATGATGAAAATTCTATCATTGAAAGGCTTTGTAAGGTTCTTATGATGACCAAATCTAAGTCTGTACCATTACAATCATTATATTGTTTGAAATGGGATCTGGGTTTACCTGATTTTTTTGAAAAAACTATTGTCTCCAAGTACCCAGATCATTTTAGGTTTTCTAAAGGGTGTAATGGATTACCCTTTTTGAGTCTTGTGCAATTAAGGGATGAATATGCTGTTTCTGCTTTGCAAAAGAGTTGTGAGGATAGTGAATTAGGTATTGATTATTGGCAATTTAAGAAGGGTCAAACAGCTTTAGCTTTTCCTATAAAGTTTCCTAAGGGTTATGGATATCAAAAAAAGGTTAGGGCATGGATGGAGGAATTTCAAAAATTGCCTTATATTTCCCCATATGAGGACTCTTCTAGGCTTGATCCTAAGAGTGAGCTAATGGAGAAACGAAATGTCGGTCTATTGCACGAGTTTTTGAGCTTGACTATCCATAAGAAGACTAAGAGAAATTATATGAGAAGTTTGAGAGAGGAATTGAATCTTCCTCATAGGTTTACTCGAATTTTTACTCGATATCCAGGGATTTTTTACCTGTCTTTGAAGTGTAAGACAACAACTGTTACTCTTAAGGAAGGTTATCAAAGTGGTAAACTAGTTAATCCTCATCCGTTAGCTCGTGTTAGGGATAAGTTCTACTATGTAATGAGAACAGGACTTCTTTATCGCGGTAAAGGTGTGAAGGTTTTGTCGCCACAAGATTGCTTGATTGATGATGTTGTTGAAGATGGAAATGGAGATGAGGTCGGTGATAATATGGACGAGGAGGAGCATGAGATGGATGAATACTGGGATGAGGAAACCGAAAGTTCAGATGAAGATCCGGAAAAGTAGCCGATTGAACCTCACACAAATGCTAAGCATGAACGTTTGCTTGTAATGCTGTTCTGCAGGTAAGAAAGCTTAATTTTTAGGCATAATTATTGACTATTGTCATTGATATTATCATGCATACTAGACTGAATCCTGAATTGAAAGTATACTTATTGGTCATAATTCATATTATCTTTCATTCATTAGGTTTATTGCTTGTTTTGATTTTGTTCTTATGCTCTATTTATGTTGGAAAATAACGCAAAATCCCACATCAGAGAATTAGAGTGAGGTTCACTAATATAAGCTTGATGGGCTACTCTTTCTATCACCAATTGGTTTTAGGCATCGGGTTTGTATGCAGTCAACTCTCCTCTTTTATGCTGTTGTGTATAAGCCCAAATTTATCAATTATCACCTGGGTTTCAAGAACATAAGTTGTACCTGACTAGTGAATAGTGATAGTCTAAGGGATTAAGTGATGTTCTTGTGTTGAGCTCTGCTTGTGTGCTTGGTCATTTCAAATACTTTGTAAGGAAGATTCATGTTAGGCATTCCGGCTATACTGAACCCTGTTACGGCCTCACTAGTCAGTGTTTGAACATAGATTGTGATGCTTCGATTTTTGGGTGTATACAAATTAGATCCTATTGAGACCTCCATCATCATCACCGTACCCAGTATAACCCGCCCATAGTAAACTATGGTCAGGGTCTGGGGAGGGAAGGACGGTGGCAACTCATACCCCTAGCACGGCCAAAGAGTCCCCCGGCTCGCGGGAGGGTTATATAAGGTCCAGGTTCTTCAACTGCTGGGACCGAGTGTTGCTGCGACGAACTCCTGAAAGTCTGCACCTTAGCGCACACACGTGTTTTCCGTATACATAAAATAAATATATCTAAATACAGATGGGTATAATCTAAAATAATAAAGACACATGCAAAGGGATAGAAAAAACTAATGCTCTAAATGTCGTTAAATTCCGATTTTTTTTAAAGGGGTTAGGGGGAGGAATAGACAATCTGATATATATAGGATTTTTTAAGGAGTTTTTGCATAGTTTGTAGGCTGTAGCTGATCCTTCAAATAATCTTTTTCCTAGACTTTTTTTTTTGCATAGTTTGAATAGTAGAATATATAGGATCGGTAGTTGATTGTTTTGAGTATAGAAGTTCAAAACCCATTCCTAGTGCTCCGACCTGACCAAAGTAACCCGAAAAAATGAACATATATAACCGAACCCGTACCTGATGATAGGTTGGATCCATTTTTGTGTGGAACCAAACCTTAAGTAAAATCACAAAGAAGCTAAATTTTCTTATTTGACTCAATAGTTACCCAAAACAACAATTCCCAGATACAGAGGAAATCGAATTCGACCTATTTTTTTGAAAATCAAAACCAAAAGATATCCTTATTATAATGGGCAACCAAACTAAAATGGGTTGAACCAAATGCTTTTATTGGAAATCGAAAGCTAACCGAACTAAACCTAAATTCTCCTCAAATGACATTAAATCAAAATCGTGTGTCCCCCAAAACTATTTGGTAACCGAATAACTCGAAAGCAAACTGAAGCGAAGGTTAGGTGATCCACAAACTAATACAATTTGTTTGTTTATTAACCAACATGGAAATCTATTATGTGAATATGAATGATTATACAATTGTACTTGCATATTTATGACAGCGAGATATTGTTGTTGTTGTCTATTGAACATTCATACTCGACATAGTTTGGTATATTCCCTCAATCCAACGCTTACCTAAATCTTTAGCTTATTTAGAACAACATGAAATTAACGTAGAGCGAATTCAGACTTTCAGCAAATGGAGCTTTAACTGAAATCGCTTTTATCCTGTGAATAGCTCTACTCATCACAATAGAAGTGCTATCAAACCCGACACGTAACCTACTTGACATGAATCTGGCACATTGGAATTGATTGACATTGAACCGAATTAAACCCTAATCACCCCTTCTGACCCAAAAAACCGAACGCCCATCTCTAGTTTTGATATTTGGTTGGCTATTAATACTATATTTTTTAGGATACAACGATAGAATTTCTACACACAAGGGAGGGAAGGAATACTTGATCTTTAAGCAACAATTTCTATATGTAACTTCATAATTTGTTTTTCTTTACATTATGATGAACAACGGACTAAAATTTGGGTTATTGAACTGCTTTTCTTTTGATTGTTTAACGGTCCATCGACAGACGTGCCTATCCGGCTGCAAACATCAGTGTCTTTCAACTTACTAAGAGCAAAAACTTCCTCCTGGCATTCGGTAATGTTTTATTTCTGTAGTTGCAATATCCAATATGCTTGTGTTGGCTGTTTAGCATAATTGTCATTTCTCAAATATATCTTTTCTTTGCACAGTGTGGTATTCGGTATTTGAAGTACCATGCCTTGAAGGAATAAGAAAATAAGATTATCGGCTACATTCGTCCAGTCCAATCCAATGATGAATACACGAATCTCGTATTAGAGAGACGAACTAAGCTTACAATTGGGTACATTTGTTACGTTTGCTTCTTACAAGAACAATGGTTTTGTAGATCTATTTTGATTTTATATATGTTAAAAATCATTGATGAACACACAAATTGAGACGCTTAAGACTGTAACGAACAAAGTAGATTGTATTCTTTATCGTAAAAAGTTTTAATGGTAAAAACAAAGTGCACTTCTATACGACCTGAGTTCTAAAACACAAATATTTAACTAAAATTTTCATTATTTACAATATTCCTCCATAACCTATGAAAAATTCTAAGCACATTTTGCCGTCAAGTAATATTTACATTTACTATTCCATGTTTCATGAATCACGGGGAGTGCTTATTCAGGCTTACAACCCAAACGGCCACTTCTGCTTCTGCTGATAAAAAATGCCAGCAATTATTACCTAGAGAATTTATACAATAATGTGACAGTAATTTTTTCAATATCAGAAACTAATAGAAAAAAACAGGTTCACCAAGCTGAAGAAAAGAGTAGCCCAATTGAGAACGGCAAAAAAGAAGTGAAGTAGTATTCCTTATATGTTCACCTCCCAATATAAGATATAACCCTTTGCCCACCCCAGCTAGCTAGACATTACAAGAAGAAATGGATGGAAAAGCCCCATACTGCTTCATGGCATGAACCAGCAAAAGCCTAAGCTGCAAGTAATAACAATCCCTAATGAATATCACACATCTAACTCTGACATGGACTATAAAATTTGGGGGGTTGTACAACCCGCTTTGCGCTGGAAGCCCCAAGCCTATAAAATTTCTAGAATTCACAGTACTTTGGGCCAACACAACAAAATACCCAAAAAAAATTAAGCATATATACCAGGAAGTGCGAGAATGGTTACACTGATACAGCTGGAGAAGAGTGAAGCTAATCCCAGGCACTAGATGCACCAGGATTATAACCAGCTCCAGCTCCAGCTCCAGCTCCAGCTCCATAGTATCCCCCACCACTGTTGCTGCCGCTATGATAATCATTGCCACCTCCGCCACCACCTCTGTTGAAATTATCCCTTCTATAGTCCCGACCTCCAAAGCGGCCACCCCCAGTTCGTCGGTTTCTACCCCCACCATAAGATGCTCGTGACGCATACCGAACAAGCCAATCAGGTACTTCCTGGTTCGCTTCTTGCATAAGCTCAGAAAGAGGTCTCGCTAACGACTGGTTACTTTCATTGAAAAAGGCAGTGGCCAATCCGGAATTCCCAGCACGTCCAGTACGTCCAATCCGATGAACATAGTCATCAATGTCATTTGGAAGATCAAAATTGATCACATGTGCTACATGAGGAATATCCAGACCTCGAGCTGCCACATCAGTAGCAACCAGAATGGGAGTGTTTCCACTTTTGAAAGATCTCAATGCAAGTTCTCTTTCCTGAAGAAGAGAAGTCAACTTTCTAGTTAATAAAACAAAATTTGTGGAAACACCATATCCATAACAGTTACAGCATTCATATTTAGAAGACAGATCACATCCCAACATATATTTACACAAATGAGTGTAATATCTGGCAGCTGTAAGACAATATCACATTATCAACTGGTGGCCAAAGCTCTTTTCGTTTTTCGTCAAATTGAAATCATTGCTTTTCATTAATCAAGAAGAAAACATGAGCTCCAGGCAAAAGAAATTAAAAACAAAAAAAATTGAGGAAGTAAATTAAAGATATCCAAGATTCAATTATAAAATAGATAGCGTACAAAAGCAAATGGGAAATTCCAAAAGAAATTGAGGAAGTAAATTAAAAACAAATTATTTTAAACAAACATCATAATTGGTCATTGAGAAAGTCGAGATAGATTATAAATATCCTTTTTCACAAAATACAACCATTATATGGTAATATAAAATCTATGAAAAATTTCATTTAACATAATTTTTAAAAAACATACTAGAGATATATGTGCTAAATGGGTAGGGTGGGTAACCTATTTATATAACCGGTTGGCTTATGGTTCACCTTTTCTTAACAATTGAGCTATATTTGGGACAACCATTTATACAGATAAATCGAGATTTGTGAAAATACAAGTAGTTATTCAAATCAAACCAAATCAGCTACGATGTGTTGTGTCTTACAGCTTACAAAATAGGCTAGCCTGCATAGAGCTGACTGAACAAAAGTCCGCAACTTTAACTACACTAACATACCATTATCCTGGTGCCAAGTGGCTCCCACTTGACGAAGTATGGAGGGGTTGGATGTAGGCAACCTTACCCTTGTACTAACAAAGGCTGTTCCCAAAAGTCCACATTGATTCAATATTAACTACTCAAAAGTCAAAACATATCTAATGTCCGAAATCTTGAATAAACTAGCAAGGTCACAAAAATGCATCTATTTTGGCAAGTCAAAAAGCACTGAGCTACATAAATAAAGGAATTCATAAAAGGCCATCCTTACTAATTGTATGTAATATGTATCGATTGAAGGAAATGGAGATAAAGGAAAGGGGGTGCAATGGAGCAAAGAAAGGGGAGAGAGATAAAGGAATGAAATTTCTTTGGATGGCCAAAGGGGAGAAAGGGGAATTGAAAGGATGAAATATTTTGAATATAGTATACAACTCTTTCCTACAATAAAAAGATTTAGTAGGAAACTCACCACACATCCCTGCCCTCCCTTTCTCCCCCTTCCTCCCCTTTCATTACTTACTCAAGTATAATGGAAACACACTCTAGGTAAAACAAATCACCTTACACGAGTTTAACCGCAATTATAACATTTGTGAAATACTACTATGTCCCCATGAATTTGCATCAGTTGCAAACGGCGTGTTTTTCAAGAAAAGATGGAAATTTGGTAATAGATTAGACGCAAATAAATTGTGTGGAAGATTAAGGTAAAATAAATGCATGGATGAGATTAAAAGAATGTGGAAAAACCCATTTCCAAATACGAAAATAGGCAAAATAAGTGGGACAACCAAAATAGAAAACGAGTCAAATTGAGGAGACGAGAGGAGTATCATATTCGAAACTATTCCTTATTCGAATATCTGAATTCCTTTAGCTAGGGTAAGACAATCGTAGATAACCAAACCAGGCCAGACAAAGACGTTTATGTTCTAATAATTTTTGAGCTTATTTGAAGACAATTATTCCATCTAAAGGTCGCCCAATACAGCTGATAAGACAAATCTCATGAAGTGATAAAAAATGGTTCTATATAGAACTCCAACTCCAAGCATCCAACAAGCATATAATCCACAAGACTAGGTGCACCTGAAGGAATTCAGAAGTTCATGACAACACACAACACACAGGGTAAAAAGATAAACACAACTAATGTCTTCCTCGACAAAGAATAAATATACTCACTTGTTGTGAACGGTCACCGTGAATACTAGTTGCAGGAAACCCGTTTATGCTGAGCCAATGTTCCAATGCATCGGCCCCTTTCTTGGTCTCCACAAAAACAAGTGTTAATTGCTGTAGTATCAACAACAATCAAAAATTAACAATTCAAGAACCAAGAAACAGAAAAGAAATGAAAATTGCATTAATCATTTAATTAAAGGCTATTTAAACATGGTGATGTATTATATCCAAAATATTACCTTTCCTTGCACCCCAGTTGTTCTTTGTGCATGAAGAAGGTCCATCAAATGGCTCCTCTTATCAGACTCATGCACAAACTCAACCCTCTGAACTATCAAATCAGTGCTTGATCCCACCCTTCCAACAGCCAGGAAAATGTAATTTGATAGAAAATCCGAAGCCAGCCTCTGCATTTTCAAAAACTTGAGTAAGAACATCTGATGTGTATCAATAAGCATATCATAAGCATGCAAAGTGGTATGAAACAGATAGATCGCCCCTCCCTCCAGTAATGAAACTTTCGAATACGAAGATGAACTAACTGTCATTTCTGATTTTAAATCTGTGTAAAAGATCCGAGGAAAGAGAGGCATAAAATCATCAATTCATCTTCAGGCAGAAACACGAACATCAGATTAAAGTTGTATAGCCCCTTCATCCAAGAAGTAATTGAGCAGAAAAGTAGCTAAATTATTTAACTTCATTCAACTTGTATTGGTTGGTGATAATCATTCAACTTCATCAAAGGAACACGGAGACAAGGGTAACAGTAGTAACAATTGTTGTAAAAAATAAAAATAAGAATTTGCTTCTATACGGGTTGACGATTCAGGTTAGCCATTCACTAGCAAGCTGATTTTCAATTCGCTAGGGGAGTTTCGAGTTTGTACGAAACTCCAAGTGTACCTTTGAAATGGTCACACTTTCTTTTTAGTGTGTCCCTTTTACTTTGCCACAATTCATTTTAAGGAAATATTCTCACCATTTTCTTTAATTCTCATTTACATTTCTCTTTTGATACCATATCAATTATCATCCACACAGTATAAATATCATCACCATTCCTTAATCTTCGTACCATGTCCAATTGTAGCAATTTAAAGGGGTAGAGAGAGTACAATTTTAAGGCCTTACTTTCAAGGCTTAATTTGCTATTCTTTATAAATATAGCTCAAAAATATTTAGACAACAATAGCTTTATTTTTACATTTTATTTTATAAAACGATAATATTTTTTTTTTTTTTTTTTTACAATAATGACAAAAAGTCAAAACCTAAGAATTTAAATATGAAACAGTTAAAAAATTCAAATTTTACATTCCAAAGTAGAAGAGATTTGTTTCGTAGCTTGCTTGTCACATCAACCTTTGATATCCCACTTTTCCTTCTCAATTAATCAACCCAATATAAAAACACTAACGTTGAAAACAAGGGAGCAAAGGCATCATAGAATGATACTCCACGGAGAACGACCAACCATATCATCTCAACACCGAGAATACAGTCGATTAGAAAATTCTGGCAGGCTACTTTGACTATAAAATTCACTGGGCAGGGCATCGAAATAGGTCACACTGGTCAAAAGACACTCTTGCATCAAAACAGTCAGCCTAATCCAAGGTCCATCAGCAGATAGTTTAGAAAGCATGCAATGACCTAAAATGTTCCCATATTACAGAAAAATAAGAGGTTCCCAGTGACCCATGTCCCCTTTTGTTAGCCCCACACCCAAAAAGCAGAAGGAAAAGCACACATAAAACTGGTAGATATAGAGCAAATCAAAGACGGCCGCAGGAGTCCTAAGGATTTCAGCATTGGAAACAGAAAACTTTACCTGTATCTCCTTAGGGAAGGTTGCACTGAACAGCATAGTCTGCCTAACACCTCGAGGTGGCATGTCAGTTTGTTCAACTATCTTCCTAATTTGAGGTTCAAAACCCATATCCAACATTCTATCGGCTTCATCAAGAGCCAGGTACTGAATCGATTGAAGTGATACTCTAGCCCTCTCAAGTAAATCTACTAGTCTTCCAGGTGTTGCGACAAGAATATCAACTCCTCTTTCAAGTTCTCGCAACTGTAAACCAATACATCAAAAGTGAGAAATATTGTGGTTCTCAATGGAATTATTGTGGAACTATGTAGCATAAAAACTATAATGTGGAGGGTAAATATTAATGGACTACTCTTTTCTTCAGGATACCAATTCTGCAAATACCTAACAATAAAAGACTGCTTTGACTTTCTAAGCAAGAATAAAAACATGGAAACACAAACTAACGTCTACGGAAAACATACCAATTCTCCTATTGAAACATGTTAAATCAAAAGTAATGGATAAGATGCCCAAGGAAAACTTAATCACTAAAAGTTTCCTTCGGACAAGTTTTATTCATGAGAATTAACTAATAATAGGACCTTAAGGGACCCTTTAATCTCCTCCTAAAGAGAGAGGGCAGGGAATGAGCACAACATCAGCATGAAAAAATAGAAAACTTCCCCTCTCCCCACCTAAAAAATTAAACCTGAAGTACGAGACTAAATCACACGAATTGACAAGTTCTATTCAACAGCATAACTCTACAAGTTATCTTTTTTATGGTTCCAGAGAAAAAACTTCAAAAGGAAAAACATTTCCCAGCATGCCAGCACAATAGATAGCAAATGAGCCCAACATATAACTTTCAGTACATGCAATGCATAAAAAGCATAAAACCATCATTCAAAGCATCTTAATCTAAAATATATTAGGGTGCATCAGGAAAAATGCAAACAAAGGCATCAAAACACTTTCAAAGCATCTCAAACAACAGCATAACATGATGCATCAGCCAAGCACAAACAAAGGCATCAAAAAACCATTCAAAGCATCTCGACCAGTGACATAGTAAATGAGGCTAATTTCAGTAAGATAAAATTTAAACAAGAAAACACATGTCAAGAACCCACAGTTTGATAGCAGAACTTTGGAAGATGTCATGCTCACAAGGATTGATGAAGAGATCAAAATACAAAAAAAATTGATGGAACGCAATGCCACAAACAGTAACCTGTTGGCTGATTGGAGCTCCTCCATAAGCAACCACCACTCTGACACCAGTTTGGTAAGCAAACTTTTTCGCTTCGTCATTAATCTAGGATAAAACCATAGCACATAATAATATCAGAAACCACTAACTCGTTGAAAAAGAAGCTCAATAGCTATTAGCATCATACGAGAACAGGCAAAGGCATTCAAAGATACAATACCGGTCAAAACCAAAACCTCACCTGCATTGACAACTCCCTTGTAGGAGACAATATAAGGGCAAGTGGATAAACAGTTCGATATCCACGAGGTCTCTGAACCTGTTGATTCTTCATTATACCACTGATAATAGGGAAACAGAAAGCTGCAGTTTTACCAGAACCAGTCTGTGCACATGCCATCAAATCTCGTCCAGCAAGAGAAATTGGGATAGCATGGCGTTGAACAGGGGTAGGCTTCACATATTTGCATCTTCTAATATTAGCATTAAGCTCCTTTCCAAGGTCTATTTCTGCAAATGTATTTACCGGAGGTGGCACATTCTCCCCACTAGTTTCCACAGGAATATCCTCATAAGCATCAAAGTTAATGCCTGTATTCTCTTGCTCAAATGCTTGTTCTGATACATCCTCTTCTGCTTCATTACCGAAAGGATTAACTTCCCTGTCCCTACCACGATCCCAGCCTCCACCTCTATTATTCCATCCAGGTCCTCCCCCGCGACCCCCACGATAACCACCACCAACATCTCCGCCACGACTAAAATCAGGTCTTGAACCACCAGCCCAACGGGAGCTACCCGATGGACCAGCGTACACAGGCCTTTCATTGGCCTGAGGTGCTTCTGAAGACGGTGGCCTGTTACGAAGATGTGGAGGCACATATGCTGGTTTAGAGGGCTTACCAGCAGTACTGCTAGCCTCAAATTCATTCTCAGCTGTCACAGAATCCGCCCATGAGGTTCTCATAATTCCAAATCTCGTTGTGTCCAAAAATAATCCTATCATAAAAAACGAAGATTACAACTTTCAAAATAATAACAAAATTGCAGCTATACAAACATTGATCAGAAACCTAATAGCGAAATAAACGCAATCAAACATTAAAAACAAAATTCCACAATAACATAAAGGAACGAAAACATGCAGTAGAACCTCATGTACAAAAATCGCAGAAAATGCACCTAAATTGAAAAAAAAACATTAAACTGCAAGTAAAAACAGGAAAATGGAAGAGACCAACCTGAAGATTGAGGTTAAGAAAAAACCCTAAATTAAATAGAAGAAAGAAAAGAAAAAGGCGAAAATATCTGAAGACGAAGATATAAAAAGATCTGCTAATGAAATCTTGATTAGGTGATTTCGGAATGGAGTTTTCTCTCTCTCTCTCTTCAATCAATCTCGCTCCTTCTTTCTCTCTCTTGAATAACTCCTGGTTTGCGTTTGGCTTTTATCTTTGCGTTGTTTCTCTCTCCTCTCTGCAAAAGCAAAAAAATGGCAAAATTTTAGAAATGTAGGGCTTGGTATCCTATTTATACGGGAGACGGCGGACTTCTCATTCTCCTCTCTTTTTTACTGCCTTGCCTCACTCACCTGAGTGTAAACACATCATCATCTTTTATTATTCACAGATTGTTCAGTGAGACCGTCGTTTAAAGAGATAATGTCAATTGGATCGATTCATTAGATTTTTTTTAAATAAAAAATGGAAAATATAGTGTAACTATACGCTTACTCGGTAGTCAAATAGACATTTAAGATACGTCAAGAAGGTGTTTTTGGCATGCTGAAGTTGTCAAGTAGGTTTTATGTGCTGTAGATGTTTAGGTTATTAGCTCTAAGGGTTTAGATCATGTACTCTAGGGGTTTAGGTTATTTGTTGTAGGTGTATTTGTTATGTGTTGTAGATGTTTAGATTATTTGTTGTAGGTAATATGCTATGTGCTGAGAAGTTTATATTATGTGTTGTACTTGTTTAGGTTATGAATTTATGTAATGTGTTGTATGTGTTTAAATGTCTATTTTAGTGTGCAGAAATACTTACTATAACTAAATAAAAGGCCTACATCAACGATTCAAAATGACTAATTAGTATGTAAAAATACCTATTAATACTAGTTTAAATGTCTACTAAACTAGTTTAAAATACCTACTAAAAGTTATAATAGGTGTTTTTCTAAGATGCGTACGCGTAGTAGGTCTTTTTGTAAATTAGACTAGACTTTGAGAGCCATCTCTTCAACTCTGAATTCGATTTTCGGTGTATTTTATCCTAATCCTTCTTCACGAAGAAACTTGTGGTCGTGCCTTGCTAATGCTAGCTTATACTAGGAAGAAAGATGGATGAAATAATGACAACAATTTAGAAATAGGAGAGGTTTGAGAAGCCATTTTGAATTCTGATTACGGTTGATGATTAGTCGATTTTTATCATTATAAAAACTTGGTTATGTTTTGCAACTGGTTTTTATATTGATTTTGTATTTTTAGTTAGTTATACAATCGAAAAATTGAAATCATGAATTGATTTTATATTGATTTTGACTTTTTAGTTTATTTTTTAACTCATAAATAATCAATAGCCAACGACCAACATTTTTTTTTACTAAATATAAACACTAGTTAATAACTGATAACCAACAGTTTTTTCACTAAACATCTTCATAATAACTAACTTTAACTTATACAAACATACAATTGGGTTAATAGCTAACACTAAAATCAATTATATTAGCTGTTTAAACGAGCCAACAACCAATAACGAACAACCATTTTATATTTGCCAATCACCCCATAATGTATTCATGTAAAAGTTTGTCTCCTCTTTAAGGATGATTTTGGAAAATACAAACTATTGTTATATTAGGTTGGACTTATTGTGAATGTCAGCATTTATCGGAAAAACACAAAGTACACGCTCCATAAGCCAAAGATATAACATCCCAAAATCACATGACAAAGAAAAGAAGGGTTCCAACGACTTATAAAATATGCACACCATCTTTAATTTATTGATGTGGGATAAATCATCTCAACAACTTCGTAGAAATTTCGTAATTAACCCCGAGTCTTGAGCCCAAAATCGAGTGTATGTGTATATTGTCAATTCCAAAGAGGAAGATCATGAAAATAAAAGAACATTAGGAGAAACATAATTTTACTATATAGACTAATTGTGTTGTTGCAAGCAAGGGGTTTACAATATATTTATATACAAAATGTCAAAATTTTACTTATCATCATAAATTAAGTTGTGAAAATAATGACGGAACCAGATCAACCACAGCCCATGCAAGGCCAGCATACTGGACAAATCTGATGCCCGAGTCAATATCGAACGAATCCTCACGAGAAGAGAATAATAATTTCTGAATGTAGCTTGATTCCTGCTTCGTTTTTTCCGACTTTTTACCGGTTGATGATGATCCATTTAAAGCGGGAATGTAAGTAGTTGAGCGTATAGGAATACCCATCGTGGTCAATGCCACGGGCAAAATCCACTTCGCCAAGGCCTTGCTGCAGTACTTCACGAGTAGGATGGTGGGTATTCCGACTAGTACCCTCCCGAAAAACGAAGGCGTTGTGAGTTCTGGGGTGAAGAAGCGTGGAACATACTCGTGGTGAAATTGTTGATATGTCTGTTGAATTCCCGCAACCTACACAACACAACTCTTTCGCCATTAATCGTCATAGAAGGTCCACGATAAAATATGCGAAAGACTATGTATAATATATAGACAAATATAGGACATAATGAAACCGAGCTTTTAAGTTGAGTAATGTTAGCAAAAGCGCAAAACTAAACAAATATAGGGCGTGTTTGGTAAACCACTTTTTTTCACTAGCTATTTAGTTGGATTTGCCAAAAAAGTATGATTGGTAAATAATTTAAGACAACTGAAAAGATGGATTTTAAGCCAAAATCAAAAGCTTCTTTTTGTAGCTTTTTTTAGTCTTTTGCCTTTTGTCTTTTAATCACTTTTTCTCTAATAAACAGCCAACAACCAACAACTACTTTTTGTCGAACATCTCCTTACCATTAGCTTATACAATTAGCTTCACAGCTAACAAAAAAAACAATTTCAACACCTTGTCTCTAGATAAGTCATCACTGATGACAACTATAAATCATTCGCAAATTCTTAAATGTGACGGTTTCATGGTGAGACTATCTCTATTAAGCTGACTCATATACATTAGTGTGTTAAATGATCACTTAAAACTTTAAAATGATCAATTACACAAATTGGCTAATTATATGGGCTCCTCACATAGTGAGACTGTCTCATACAAGACGAGCTGTAAGTCAATCTTTTCAACAGTAAATCTAAGCCAATCTCTACAACTAGCCATTATTTACTCTATGTTTGATGTTTGCTATTTTAATAATTCCATAATGTAGTGTTTGGGAACAAGTATTTCATTTCAAATTATGGATTTCACTTATGAAATCATAAATGAAGAATTTGAGGATGACAAGGTTTGGGTAGTCATTTTTAAATTCTCAACTTTAACTACTTTAAAAACAATGGTGGAATTTGATCCAAATCCAAAATTGAAATTTTTTTAATTTGCCAAACAATAAATTTGACTCAATTCCAGATTTCCAAATGAAATCATCGTTCCCAAACATGGCATAAGATAATTTTGGTAGCCCAAAATTAGATTGACAGATACGTAAAAAGAACGAATACTCTATTTCCGTAATGCCTGAAACCCTTGATTCAAAAAAATATGAGGATTAATTGGAATATAACAATAAGCAAAGTTGAAACAATGATACTTACAATTCCAAAAGCAACACCATTAAAGGCTGTATGGAACTCAAAGCTAGGCGTAGGAAACTCCGGAGTTGGATAAGCAAAAAACAATAAGAAGCTAAGCGCAGCCCAATATGCTGTAACTGTAAAATAACATGAATTGTGCAAGTTAAGACATGGGAGCAATTCAATTAGGATTCGAAGACCTATATATAGATAGCATTTACACAGACTGAAAATTGCACAATTTAGTTTGAAGCCCATAACCGGATTTACACAAATAAGGACTACAAAATAGGTATATCATGAGATATCCCTTGAACCGGCCTAAATGCCTTTTTTTATACCTTGCCACCACTGGTAATATCGGTAAGTTGATAACCTTTAAAACGCGGGACAATATGATACGATGCGACACGACCTTGTTTTTGTACCATGGTTTGACCTGCACAACTTCATCCGGTAGGGTTCTATTCCTTCTCAATCCCTATGAAAAAATATACACAGTGGGGTCCATTCCTTGCTCCTGTTCTTGATGTGGAAAGCATAGCAGCTAAACGAAAAGGAGAGAATACTATCTATAGAAATCCCAATATGCTAACTTAGTCCAACTAGTGGAGAAATAGAATCCCACCAACGAGTCCACTTCATATGTTGTATACCATTGATTCCCCAGTCAACTCGCACCATTTTTACAAATAAGGGGGAAAATTAAAAGCCGCGTATTTACAATAGATGTTAAAAAATTAGCGATCTATGCCATTCCATATGCACTAAATTCAGGCGAAACGTTTAAGATTAATTAGCTTGGAGAAACTCAGTACACACAATAAAATTCCATAACCTGCAAGCTGGTATCACAAGCAGGGAATACAACTAACACAAGAATGTCCTTAACCAGTAACACTGATAAATATAATCCATTTCACCGAGACGAGTCAAGTCATAGACTTGTGGCTGAATCCGCCTCATGAGACTTGTCACATATTAAGCTTGATACCCAATGCTCACTTATAAAATTCATTAGAAGCCACCTTATAATAGTATAGATTTGTTCTTCTCACTTGAAAAACCTCGACTTTAACTAACCTGAAAGATCATGTTCTAGTGCAATGAACTTGGTAGCTCTTACTAAAAACTCTCTCCCTTTAGCTAATGAACATATTTGTCCTCCGAAAAAATTATTTCAAGGTCGAAAATCAACATAAGGTGAGTAGAAAAGTGCATCGAAGTTGTTTATCTAGCTCTTTAACCTCGTGCTTATGGTAAATAGTAACTCGCCCATGCACACTTATTCTATGAAACACGGGTATTATAACTAATTCGACAATAATGGTGGAGCCTTATTCCCGTTAAAATAGGATCTACGACACAAACTTGAAATCCATCTTCAAAGGTCATCTACAAAGATCCTATTGATATTTTTCAATTGCAAGCAAAGCCAATGTCATGTCATGTCAATCCCCTCTACCGAATTCATATTTGGCCTCGCTCCATCTTTTAAAGATCCTCGTATTCCCAACTCTTCACCGTCCAGACGAGCAAAACATAGTTGAATTCCATACTTTTATGCTATATTTGCAACTCCAGCCTACCATCAAACATATTCATTCCAAATTGTATCCATTAAAATGTTAAATTATGTTACCATATATCCATCTAAACATACACATTTCTTCAACACCTATCTTTCCAATACAATTTATCTTAAAGATCAACATTAGTAGAGTGGTTCCTATGACATGTGACCATACGTTATCTCCCACAAGCCACATAATATATCACGGGCAGAACAAAATTGAAAAATTCTATGAAGGCCCTGTGCAATTTAAAAAATTCTGATATTTTTCTAACAATTTTGTATCTAATAAACACTTAACATATACTACATAATTTAATATTGAGGCCTCTAATTTTACGGGGCCTTATGCGATCGAACATGTTGAACACGCACAGAACCTCCCCTGTAATACATCCTTTAACGTACAAACTAGGTCAAACTAACGTGGCAGTTTCACTATTAAGAAATGGAAAATAAAAGTTTTTAGTTCTTCCTCTTCCATTATAATATGTAGCAAAATACAACAAAATTGACTTGGGGAAAAAATGAACTAAATGAAAAGAAAATTTGAACTATTTTAAGTTGAATTGAGATTAAGAGGTAGTTTTGGAACACTACAAACTACTAAAATTAACTCAAAACAATTTTTTAGAAAATTTTCATGAAGTGGCCTAAGTTTGATTCATTTGGAGTCAGTTAAAGAAATGGAATATTACAATATTTAATCACCCCAATGCCATTAAGTAACTTTTACCTAAGCAAAGTTTACGATGTTAGATTTAAA
This sequence comes from Amaranthus cruentus, assembly GCA_019425755.1. Taxonomy (NCBI): domain Eukaryota; kingdom Viridiplantae; phylum Streptophyta; class Magnoliopsida; order Caryophyllales; family Amaranthaceae; genus Amaranthus; species Amaranthus cruentus. The sequence continues at coordinate 22,426,117 of CM033454.1, forward strand.
AAACCTTACCCCTATGATATACTATATTTGTCTTATCACAGAGCCAAAAAGCGTTAAAACTTTAGAGGGGAAGCACGCTTACCATTTTGACCAGTGGTAATAAAAGTGTCAACATAATCATGAATGGTAAGCCAGAAGGCAAGGATAACCACTCCCAAAACAAGCCCTCCAATGATATCAATCAAGCTATGCATACCAAGGTAGATTCGTCCTATGGAAAAAGACAAATTCAGCTTCAAGATGTAATGTAAGGAGAACTATAGTTGAATTACATGCAAGTTTATCTCAACTCTCAAGACTAACCAAAGGCAATAAGGCCAACAATCAAGAAAACCATGCTGATGCCAACAAATCCATTAGTGCCATCTCTTGAGTTATATAGTACATAATATAAGAGGTATCTGTAGATCACAAGAAAAAAGTGAAACAATTATTCAACTTATAAATCCACATACAGATAAATAATGAGAAGCAACTCCAATATATTTCATTACCAAAAGAAGATAGATATGCATTCTAGTCAAGCAATCAGCCCAAAAAATATGAAGATAAAGTATTGGACAAGATCATCATGGTTTGAACTAAAAGCAATTGATCCCAACTTCCAATAACATACCCCTTTGCCAACATGTTGTTTGCCTTTGCTATAAAAGAATTTGATAGCATTAAACTTAAGAGTGAGAACAAAATTTCCTATGCTGACACTAGACATTAGACAACCACATGAGGAGACTACACATAACAATTTATACTCTCTTCGTTTAACATGATCATTAGTACAGGCACCACTCGTACCCTTTATCATCATTTTTAAATTTTGCATGCCCATGATAAATTATGCACTTATCAAAGGAAGTAAAAATGATGCACTTAGAAAAATCGGAGGAAGTATAATGCTCGGCTCTAGAAATTGTCAAATGTCTTTCGTGTTTCATCATTTCATGTATGATAAAATAATGGAAACACTAACAAAGAACACACAATTTCACAATAGAAGGTCGCATATGAAGCATGTTAGTGCCTGCCACAATGTTCATCAGCAAGCTACTTTGCTTACCTACATTCACTCATTCCTTGTATAGAAACAAAAACAAGCAAATTATTGTGAGATCCTCAACACAAATGCAATACTACTCCTCAATGAACTTAATTTTCAAAATTCAAAACTCCATGCCATCATTAAAAGCTATACCTCAAGTTCGGCATTGAACTACTGGCAATTAGAGGTGTTGATTCGAGTCATCGAATTGATTTCGAGTGGTTTTGTTCCATGTTTTTACATAATTGTAAATCCATTTATAAGTCGGGTCAAATCGAGTTTGATTACTATGCCGGGTGAATATCGGGTCTGCTTTGAACACCTCTACTGCCAATCTATGGCAAGTTTTCTCTAAAATCCCATGCTAAACTCCGAAGGCAATATGAAGTAAGAATGTAAGATAATGATATAAGCAAATACTTACAATGACAAAGAGCACTTTCAAAAGTATTGAACATCAATTGATTATGACAACTAAACCCATTTGAGAAAACAAAGAAAGATCATTACCCAGATAAGCAAACTGTATTGAGGGTATGAGATGAAGGCAAACCATATTCCTGGGCATTCTCTTCTTCATCTTTAGTAGCAGTCAATCTCCTAACAGGTGGGCAGCTGGGCCTTGGAGCAGAAACTACATCCTATACAACCAAAATTTGATCATTTTCATCATAACCCTAAACCACCCCTTATTTCTCACACATTTTGCTAATCTTGAACAAAATTCTTACCTTTACACAATTCCCAATATAATCACAGAAAGCCATTAATAATGTCATTTGCCTAGCTAATTTTCCATGCCCACTCTGTATATTTCCATACAAAATAAAAACCCATATCATAATTTATCACAACTCAATTTTTTTTCATGAAAAAGTCTCAATATTTCTGAGAGTTTCAGAAAGTACCCAGAAAAGGAGAGGAAGAAAACCAGTGTAGAATGGCACAGAAACAACACATGATAACCCAGAAAACAGCACATCCAAAATTTTATGCTGTGATTTCTGAAAATCCAACCAAAAAAATCAATACCCACATCATAAAAAACATTCAGCAACATAAATATCAACAAAAATCAACAAAATCTTAAAAACCTGGATCTGAAGAATGAAGGGTATGCCAATTTTAACATGGTGGGCAACCCAGGGTTGCACAAAAGATCTAATTTTTCTGGTTAAATTCAAAATTGAAGCCAAGAAAATCCATGCTACAATTCCACTTAAACTTGCAGCTTGCCATACAGGAATCTTCTCCATTTCTTCTATCTTCTCTCTTCTTTCTCCTGCCCTTGAATCCAATTATAAAGCAGGTCAGCAGGAGAAAGAAAAGATTCAAAAAGTTCTATGGGAAAGGTGTAAACTTTAGACTTTTAACAACAAAATAAGGTTTTAATCATGCAATTAGGTTTATTTTCAATTAGAGATTCCTAAGAATGCAAGTCTTTGAATAATTCATTGTGGCCTGTGGGTAGGCTTTGTTTCTTCTTTTTACTGAAAGAGTGATGGGGAGTTATGACCCATGGAATATGGTTGAATTTTGGCTGTCAATTAGCAAAAAGAAGGGCCATGAAAATGACAATTATAAGAGAATGTGAGAAAGAAGGTTCTAGGAATGGAAGAAATTAAGTGGGGTTAAGAGTAACATGGTGACATTAAAACAAGCTTGAGGCCCTTGATTACATAGGATTAGGTTTGTGATTAATCAAATCAAGGGTAACGAGAATCAGATCTTATGTCATTTGATCGAGTTTTATGTTTTAGTAAAATTATCAATTGGGTTTAGGATAGAACCTCATCCAGTTTGTTGGTGGTCAATTCTTAAATTATGCGGGTCTTATAGTGTACAAGCCTAAGCCCAAGACAAGCCCAAGCCCAAGCCCAAGCTCAAGCCCAAATTATTCATGGTATTAGAGCTGATAGTTTGCGGGTTCGAAAAGAATGATATTTTTCTCGAATTAAAAAAAATGGTTTGACATGCAAGGGAATGCTGAAAATAACCCACATGTGATCCCACATTGAAGAAGTAGAGAGAGGTTGGCTAAGTTTATGATGAAATCTCATGGGGTTTATGTATAGTCAACTCTTTCTTATACGAGTTTAGTGTATAAGCCTAAGCCCAAATTATTTAGGTTTAGTTCTTGCCCAACATTCTTCACCTGTGAGAAAACTAAAGGGATTACATAATACTCTCTCTTTTTAAAAGATTGTCCATTTTTTTCATTTTAGTTTATTCTTTTAACTTTGAATGATTTTTATTTGAGTTGAATTTTCACGACTTTCTGCAATCTTTATATATATTATTTTATTTTCTTTTTCTTTTAATCTTACTTGTAAATTTAATTATTGCTATTAATATTTTACTATTTCTGTTAATTACTCCCTCTGTTCCCATTTAATTTGTAACATTTTCTATTTTGGTCCGTCCCACTTAATTTACATCATTTTTATTTTTGGACTATGACCATCACTTTCTTTTAATCGCATCCATACATTTTAACTCTCTTTTAATTTCAACCACACAATTCATTCTCTCTCTTCATTTATTACCATTATCTACCTTAATCTTAAAAAATAATAATTTTCTCTCTGCTTCAAACTATATGAGACGGACGAAGTATAGATTACCCATTTAGAAAAAGTTAAAAGGGCAATCCATATCAACGGATCAAAATAGTCAGGAATTTGTTTTCGTTGAAATCGTCCTTGATGTTTTGATATTGGACTTTTCATGGTTGGCTGCCATTTGATTGTCAAAGGTAAACGTCACAACTCAACTCACTATATTGTACTTGAAATACGTGTATCGTGTTATATATAGAAATATTATTATCAGGTATATTACTGTGAGGCAGTATAATTTGCCCTTGTTAATAAATGCATAAATAAATATTTTTTATGTTTATCTAAAATAGTACCATTTGACTCAAAAAACTCTCATATTTTTTAGGTAAATGTCACTATCTTAAAGGGATAGAGAAAGTATAATAATTCATAGATCGTAAATAAGATATGACTCAAATAAAAACAAAAATAGAAATGGAAAACTGAACAACAATATAATGATTTTGTGGATTAAATTAAAAAATTATGAGACAACATTAAAAATAAATAAGTACAAATTTAAGAAAGCAAACTCATAAGTCTTAGGCATATGTAAATCCGGGTCTAATTGGACATCCTTGTAAAGTTTACATTAATGAAATGGAATACAGTTTCAAAAATATTAAATAATACTCCCTCCGTTCTTTTAAGTTTGTCCACATTACTATAACAGGTAGTTTCATATGTTTGTCCCATTTGGAATACTTTCCTAATTTGGAAAGTTTTTATACTCTATATTCACTCTCTTTCCCTTATTTGATCCCTCCCTTCTCGATTATTCTGCCTCGCTGAAACCGCCCATTATTACTTCTCTTTTTTTGCGTTTCTCTCTCATTTAACTGTTGCCCTCTCTCTCTTCTCAAACGCCATTTTCATTTCATCTTTGAAGCTTTGCCCCCTGTTCTAACCCTATTTTCGGTTCAATTTTTTTGGACTAAAATATAGATCGACTTTTTCTCTACAATTTGTTCGTGATTTTTGGCACTTGTCTTGAAAAAACGTCCCCTGTTCTTGAGTCACCATTGACGTTTTCTGGGTTTACTTATGGAGAAGAAAGCCTCTTCAAATTCGTCAACAATTCCAAGTTATTTATATGATGGCTTTGTGAATATGGTGAATTGTGTTCTTGTTCCATGCATGGCTTGTCACACTCTTACTCGAATGAGATATTAAGATGGTCTAACAAAGAACTTGAGGCCTATCAAAAAGTTCTTGAAGATGATGCTTGTTCAAAATTGCGTGGAGATCCACCTGTGAATATTAAATTCGTGTTTGAATCTCCATCAAAATCGCCTCCTAAAACTCCTCATGTTGAAGAAGAGGAAAACAAAGTTGTTCCTGACACTCCTGAAGAAGTTATTTCTGCTAGGGCTAAACAAAACCCTAAAAAACGTCGTCGATGATTGTAAGACGAATTTGTTTAAGTTTATGTTTAATTTCGTTTTTAATAGCTGAGGATGAATGAAACTTTGGGATTTAGGTTGTATTCAGATATTTTGGGTGACTTCTGGATTTGTTTGTTGCTGAAAAAATTTGGGTTTTTTTGTTGATGATGATGTTTGTTTCGGTTTTGATCACTATTTAATTTGATGATGATGAACTTTGTTTTGGTTTTGATTAGTTGCTGTTCTGATGATTATGTTCGTTCTTGATGTGATCTGTTCTATTCAGGCTTTTCGAACTTAGGGTTTTGATCTTCTGCTGCTCTTTTTGAGACTGTTTCTGTTCATGTTCATGTTCTTGAGTTAAGTTTTGAATGATGAAACCCCAATGATGATTTAAAGTACTCTGAAAAAATGAATTTAACATCGTAGTTGATTAGCTTTTGAAAAAAAACGTTTGAATTCATTGTGTTTTATGCATGGTTAATGGCATTCATTTTTAATGATGATCATTCGCAATCTGAGAGGTTAAAGAACCTCTATGATGAAACAGGGGACATTTTTTAACTGATAACACTACCAAAATGAGCCATAACTAAACATGTACATGAACCTTTGACTTCATCTCTGTTTTTTCAAAATGTTGCTCCTAACATTGTTAAAGCTAAATTTTTAATGATGATTTCACAAAACATACACTGAGGGGTTGAGTTCAAAGTTAAAAAAAAAAAATCAGCCTTGTGTCTCTTCTATTGCTTGATCATAAGCTTCTTGCATTGCATTGGATGATTGTGCCACATCTTTATTCTCTAGTTGTGTTTGTGATGTTTGAGGATTCATGTTAGGATTCACAAACGCAACAGCTTCCCTAACTAGTTGTGTTGGAATTCGAACTTGAATTCTTAGGCGCCCATTATCCTCTTCAACTTTCTTGCCAAAATGAGGTTGTACATAGTCATTACTTCCCTTGACCTTCAAAATTTCATTCAAGTGATGTTGCAACGAAATCCAAACATTTGTTAATGTCTTTGGATGAAGTTCATTATAAGCATCTTCAACGGCACTAATCAACTCTGTCATGTTCTTTGGCATCTTTTTGTGCATCAATGATTGAATGCTTCTAAAGAATCTCAAGTCCAAAATGTTACAATCTGGACTATTGGGTGGTTGTTGTGTTAATATGAATGTAAGCCCTCCTTGCTTGTTGTGTTGTTGCCATGCATACTGGATCGTCGTTTGTTATGTGGACTCTAGCATTGTCTTGTTGAATGAATATGACCGACGACCCTTCACTTGGCCACTTTCTTAGTATTGCCGGAATGAGATTTTGTATGGGCATGTTTATATAAACTTCTTGAATGACTGATTCTGTTGGCTTGATTTCTATCGATCCCCTTGGCCTATTTTTGGAATCCCTTTGGGCTGCCACCCTGTTAATGAAGGGAAAAATTCTTATTTTCCCATCAAATATGCATTGACCATGTGGATTCCATCTAGGCCTAGCAACTGCCCCTAGGAACATGGCCTTCGGTATGAACTTGGATGATTTTGCTGCCCTATACGGGATCTTTTCCTTGTGTGCAAGGTAAACTCTTTGAGTTTTTTTGGTTAGGTAGAACCATTTTTCATTAATGTGAATGAAATCAAACATCCCCCTGTAAATTGGATGCCTTTGAATGCTATCCTCTTGAATGAGACTCAATATCCACTCCACCCTTCTAACTTTATTAGCATCGGTTAAACAAGGGTGAAGAGGATTTGAATGTGCTTTAATTTCTCCTCTTTTGATTAGCCTCCAAACGGTCGATGGTGCCAAGTCTAAACATTGTGCAACATCCCTTATACATGTTCGTTCCCCCATCGGTCTTGACTCAAGAACGTTTGGAGGCACAACTACTCGTTTTCTTCCACAATTCTTGAATTTTGACTCTACCATGTATGGTTTGTTTGCTTCTTTTGATTGAATTGCCCTATGCCATAACCTTCTTATGGTCCTATGATGATAACCATATTTTTTACCGATGATTTGGAATGTTCCATGAGGTAATGAATCAGTTGTTTTCAATGAAAACAACTGTTGAAATATAAGATGTCTCATTTCATTGCTAAGCCTTGGCTTATGGTGAGTGTGTTGTTCCTCTTGTTGCTCAACAATTTGTGGTAGTTCTTGCTCTGATTCTGAGCTTGATTGAGGATCATATTGTGTTGATCCGAAGTACCATGCCCCCTCGATTTCGTCTTCACTTCCTGAGGCCATGAACAAGCTAATGATGCAGTAACAAAATGAAGCTACCGGTTCTGTTATTAGCTTCTGATTTTTGATGAAGGTTCTGATTTTTTGGAGCTATTGGATGCCTTTGAATTTGTGGACCTACTGATTTTTAAAGCTACTGGTTCTGTATATTGGAGCTACTGATTTTGAAGGCTCCTGGTTCTGTGTATTGGAGCTACTAATTTTAAAGGCTCCTGTTCTTTGCTTGCTCATAGTTGCTGATTTTGCTGTGTTTATATACATCAACAGCAGAATTTGTATAGTCATTTGATTTCTATTGCTTGATTAGCTTCAATTACATAAGTGATCCATGTTTATTGTAATTGCCCAATGGGATGTTTGGGTTTATATTTTCAGATTTTATGTAATTCTCTCCTTAATTTGGAATTACCCTCCAAAACTTTCCTTAAATGGAAAGCCCCATATGTAACAAAAACAGAAATTCTGTTTTCCATGCCTTGTACGGTTCTCTCTCCTATTAATGACAATAATTTTTTTTTTTGTTTTTTGTTTTACTTTATCTTTAATTAATTTATATTTTCTCTCTCATAATACCAATACAATCATTAAATCACACCACTATTCTAATAAAATAATAATAATAATAATAAATGGAGCCCAGTAAGTGCCACGTGGGCGTGACATGGCACATACCCACAATCAACAAAGATTCCCACTATCTTATTATTATTATTAAAAAAAAATTCCGACCACCTTGCGACCAACTACCGACCACCCATTTGGTCGGAAAAAAAAAGGATAAAAATTTTTTTTTTTGGAATGTGCCATGTCACTCCACACAATCAGCACAACAATGGCTCATGCACCAACCAGCAAACCAAGTGTTGATTAGTGATACTCTAAGCTATGTTATTGAATTTATATTAATAATACTCCTTCCATTTATTATTATTATTATTATTATTATTATTATTATTATTATTATTATTAATATTATTATTATTATTATTATTATTATTATTATTATTATTATTATTATTATTATTATTATTAGTTGATTAGTATATTTTTACTCACATTAGTGCATTCTTCGTATATTATTACTCGTATTAGTTGTATTAGTATATTGTTACTCGTATGAGTTGTATTTGTGTATTATTATTATTATATCATTAGTTGTATAAGTGCATTATTAGTACTTTATTAGTTGTATTTGCCAATATTAGTCGTATTAGTTATTATTAGTCGTATAAGTGCATTATTAGTACTTTATTAGTTATTTAGTCGTATTAGTTATTATTAGTCGTATTAGTCGTATTAGTTATTATTAGTCGTATTAGTCTATCATCATTAACATGATCATCATCAGTTGTATTAATTAGTTTATAATAAGCCGTAATTATATTAGTCATATTAATACAGTATTAATATAGTATTAATATCTTATGAGTCGTATTAGTATATTGTTATTATTATTATTATTATTATTATTATTATTATTATTATTATTAGTCGTTGTATATTATTAATATATATTAATAATGCAAATTAAACTTTTCGAGTACCGACAAATTAAACTAGTAAGACAAAAAATAAATTAATAATGCAAAACTATTAGTATAAAACAAAATTTTAATAAAATAACAAAATATGTTGTTGGCTTAAATTGAACAAGGGATCTTTGGTTTGCAAACCATTGTAGTAACCACTACACCACAACAACTTTTGTATTCTATATCTAAATTGTTTCAACTTATATCTATATTTTGTCAATCAAAAAAATCAAAAAAAATGAAAATTACCACTGACCAACTTTTGGTCAGAAAGTGGTCGGAAAAATTTCTGACTAAATGTTGGTCGGTGGTTGGTCGGTGATAATTAATGCTATTTTTTTATTTTTTTTTTAATTTGAAATTACGACCAAAAACACATTTAGTCGCAATTTAGTCGGAATTTAGTCGGAATTTCCGACTAACATGGTTTAGTCGGAAAAGTAGTCGGAATTTTCCGACTAAAAGTGGGTAGTCGGTGGGTTTTGGTCGCAACTTTGCAATTTTTTTGTAGTGTTATTAGCAATAAAATATCACATATAAATATAATATGTTTTTTTTTTTTTGGAATGAAATGAAATATAATATGTTAATCATCATGTAATATTTTTATCATTTAAATCAATTTTGAACTTATTTAAAATAAAATTCACATGCGTACAACATATTTAAAATTACAGTTCAACATAAAATAAATTAAATTATAAAAGAAAAAGAGTTGGAATAGCGTCAACTGTCAAAGTATGTACCCTTCTCCAAAAGTTGACTTTGCGTGAAAATCCTTAATTGAAAATTAAAATTAACTTCAACCAGTGAAATTGTGTGACACACCTTGTAATAGTTAGTACGTACATGAATGAAATATATAGAAAGTGAATGTAACAATTTATTTTTCTTTTAACTTTTTGGGTCTTTCATATGGAACAACATATCTTGAACCATGCATTGCATCATCACAAGATGAATGCAAAATGCCAAGCTCAACCATCTTATATTCCAAGAACACTACTAAGGGCATTAAGAAGCAAAGAATGGTTAGTTAACATGGGAAAATGGCCATGGGTGTCCAATATAGTCAAGTTTACAAGACCACCCAATTTCTCCTTCATATAATTACCAACAAATAATGGAACGACGAAATCGTCTTTCGATTGAATGATGGTTGCTCGGACTTGTACTTGTGGTAAAATCGATCGATAATCGCTTAAAAAGACGGACTTTGCAACATCAAGACTTGTATTAGGGTTCATCATTTTCAAACTATGCTCAAATTCAGAGATTGCATTGCTATTATTTACTCCTATGGTATTTGGAGCAAAATTTTGAACCCAATTTGTGTAGTTTTGCTTCATTTGATTAAAAATTTCATCAATATCCGACTTTTCAAATCCTCCTTCATATTCTTGATCACTGAGATACCTAAAACATGTAAATATAATGCAATAATTATCAAGATTTGCTTTGTGAGAAATCATCAATTAGAGGAGTTTGAAATTAGTTGTTGGCTTGTTTGATCAACTGATACATTGATTTTTTTTGTTGGTTGTTAAGCAAGCTGTTAATGAAATATTTAATAAAAATTATTTGTTAGTTGTCTATTTGAGAAAAAATGAATCCAATGATACAAAGCTAATAAAAAATTTACTCACTGTAATTTTTGATTTTAGCTTAAAAGTAAGCTTTTTAGCTGATTTAATAGTATCAATATTTTCTTTAGTTCTTTGAGTGTTTGACCAATTGAAAAGCCAATCAACAAGCCAATTTCAAATACACCCTACTTAAATATAACACAAATTTTTAATAAGACAATCTCATGATGAGACCATCTCTATTAGGCCGATTTATATATATTTATTGCGTTATAGTGATACTTATTTAATTTATCAATAACAAAAGGATTTATTATATGAGTTCGTACTATGGTGAAACAACCTCATAAAAGAGCGACTCTAAATACAAAGCCACAAGAAAATAAACAAGAAGATAGGTACCTAGGAGAACCACCCAATAAAATAAGGTGTTGAAAGAGTTGTGGCCTTTGTAGAGAAGCTAAGCATCCAATCATGGATGACATAGAATGACCCATAAAAATGGCCTTATCAACCTTAAGCTCATCAAGAACACCCACCAAATCATGTGCATACCCACTATAATTGGAGTACTTGTTTGGATCATACATTTTAGGGATAACATTTGGAGAGAAAGCTAAGTCAAACACTACAACCCTAAAATATAATGCAAGGAAAGGGATAAGATTGTGCCAAACACTTTGTGTTGAACCAAATCCATGCCCCAATACTAGTGTTTGGCTATTGCTAATATTTCCATAAATGTTTCCATTTAAGGCTTCAAATATACCTCTACTTTGCTCCATTTCCCTCTATTTTCTAGTGTTTGTTTCTTGTAATGAAGGAAAAGCAAAGGTTAATACTTGCTATATATAGAAATGATAGTTTAACTAGGGTTATAGTCTTATAAACTGGGGTGATATCTATCCCTCAAATTCAGAATAAATGTCTCTCATTTTTCTTTTAGATTTTTTCGCCCAACTGTCTCATTCTATTTTTAGTAATGATTTTTACATCGTAATTTTTGTGTAATGATGTTTATTTTTCTTTTACCTACAGAGTAGGCTGAGGGAAGAGGAATACTAATTGAGAACAAAATCAAGGATTTTATCAGAAAAAAGTGATAATTGCTCTAATTGAGACAATACTCAATTTGTGACATCTATTATTTAATATTTTTATTTGTCCATTGATAATAATTGCTCTAATTGAGATTCCCAGAGATGATTATACTTTATCATTCCCCTTTTACACAAGAGTCACTTGGATTTTTAAAATTGTCAATGCAACACAAACTACACCTGACTATATATATAATATAATCCATTTAAAATATGGGATGATTGTGATTCAACTTCGTGACATTTTTTATCATATTAACTTTTAATACCATGTTAAATGTTCATCTCAATCAAAAATCAAAAACTTTAAATTTGCTTTATGTTCCGATTATATCATGAAGGAAGCGTTCTCAATAAAACACTTACAAAACCTCTTTTTTCTATTTCGTTAGAAAAGTAATACGAACAATTATTGACAAGCATTGTAGTTCTTATCATGTACAACTTTTTATCATGACCACAAAAAATATTCACAGAAATTAAAAAAAATGGAATTTTTAGATGATAAATATATTATTTTGTTGAATAATAAATTTGATAGAGGAAAAGTAAGAATCATAAGCATTAAAATCTTTTTAAAATAAAGTTAGTGGAAAATATATAAGGATCATAACAATTAAAAAAAATGGTTATAAAAAGTTAGTAGGAAATACATAGAGACCATAAGCAATATAAAAATGTCAAAATTAAGTTATTGTAATTATGTGAGAATTATAAGCATTATTAAAATATTTTAATGAGGAAATAAAAGGTTAATTATGTCTAAAAAATTTTATATAAATAATAGGATTCTTTAAAAAACCAACAAATAAAATAATTTAGAAATGATAAATAAAACAACTTTAAAAATTAGAGAAAGTATAAATTACGACAACTAAGAGCTTTCCTTATGAAGTTATGACAAAAAAACTTTAGTACTTTATACCAAGAAAGTGAGTCCCGATTGTATGTTAGTGCAACTAGATTATGGAGTTAACATGGGGCATCAATTAGCAACCAACTTGTTATATACACTCCTCTATCTCTTTTTAAATAAAAGTAAAGGTAAAAGAATTTTTCGGTATCCCGCACAAGGCAAGGTTTGAGTAGGGAGTTTCTTTTTCTTGAAAGATGTGGACAAATCATACTCATACCCCCAAAGAGGGTGTAAAGATAGATGCGCGCAGTCAAGAAACCCCCCAAATGATATATGCGCTTAGTAGGGGTTAAACCCCAAACCTTCTGCTCCACATGCAGATGCTCTATCTATTGAGCCACAAGCTCTTTTTGAATATACCACATAATTAATTTTTAGTCTCTCTCTTTTATTATCTCTTTTAATTCTATCTACATAATTTTAATATCTTCATAAATGACTCTTTAATTTTTGTATCAATGTCCTTTAATTACAATTTTAAAGTAGCATATGAATAGTAATCTCTGACTCTTAGCATATGAATAGTAATCTCTCTTTGAGTTTCCTATAGAAAGTAACATACTCCAAAATTATTGTCCATTTTTCTTATTTAGTCAAGTCACTTTAATTGTCCACTTTCTATTTTTGACAAAGATTTTTTACCTAAATACCCCCAACTACCCCAACTTATATTATTTAAAATACTCCACCTACTATCTTTTCAATTATTATAATCACTTAAATACCCCAACTACCACCTTTATAATTATTATAATCACTTAAAATACTACCATTTTCTTAAAATTCGTGTCTAACTCAAAGTGGACAACTATTTTAAATAAGAGGGAGTATTTTGAAGGAATATATCGCTTTTGATAGCAAACTCAAAGGGACCGATGGAATATCGCATATAGTACGTATAATTAAGAGTCATTTACAGTATATTGAGAAAAAGACTCATACATGAGAATCAAGTCTTTATTTTTTTAAATTTGCGTGGTGACCTTGAGCTTTCAACTTTTCCATGTAATAGACACAAAGTTAAGTTTTTGGTTAAATCAAGTACTTATTTCGACAGAATTTTATATATGTGGTCAATTAAAGTGATCATGATATTTGTTTTTCGAAAACATGTCATTATATTGGATAAAAATAGCGTAGAGTTAACAAAAAACTTCTCTTATACGTAGAAAAATCGGAAAGTTTAGGTTATCATGTGAATTAGAAAACAAAATTGTTTACCACATGCAAAATTCGACAATTTGGGGATCATCATTGTCATAGTACTCAGTGTATCCCGTTCATAGGAAAACTATTATCAGGATTTGGGGAGGGAAGACCGACATCAACTCATATCCATAATGAAAATTTAAGGTTACCACAAAAAAGTTCAAAAAATAAAGTTCAAATTCAATAATCTTTTTTACTCTCGGTCTACAATGTAATTTTTAAAAATAATATATAACTGTACATAATCGAAATTGTCTAAATAATTTAAATTGATTTCATACTTTTGTCCCACCCCTACTAATATAGTCCAATATCTACGCATCAACTTGAGGTTGTAGGAGTTTAGGTGGCATTATGATGAACACATAAATATATAGCACATTCTTCAATAAATAAATAAATAAATATATAGCATATTATTATTATTATTATTATTATTATTATTATTATTATTATTATTATTATTATTATTATTCACGGTAACTTTTCCTAATAATAATAAAAAGTTAAGATAATTCGTGCATTTGCATGAAAAGCTATTTATAATAGTTATGATGAATAAAAAAATTACTTTCTCTATCCATTTGAATTCAATACATATGTAAATAAATCAAAATGAAATTTTTTGGGTGCAACATAGCAAATTTAATTTAATTAGACATAAAAGCATATTTTTAAAATCAAGATAGAAATAACAATATTGGATAATTCAAAGGTATCATTAATAAATATGTCATTAAGTCCACCAAAAAAATATTGAAATGGATATGTCTCACCAAATTTGCCCCATAGATATTTGATGGAAAAACCAAGAAAATTAAAACAAAAATAATTATTTTAGAGAGAAATTTTATAGATAAAATTAAATGGCAAATTAAATGTATAAATGACAATTTAAAAAATATAAGTCAAAACCAAAAATAAAATTAAAAGAAATTTAATGAGACATGACTAAAAAAAATACTAAAGCTAATGTGTGTATGGTGTGAAATGTACTTGTATCTACACTTGCTTCTCTTGAAAGGGATTAGTCAAGGAGGGAATGGGTTATTGAATTTTGCTCAAAAAGTAGAAAGTGAACCCAACAAACTTGCCATCCTTGCCTTTATTATGTTTTTTTTTTTTTTTTTGCATTTATTATGTTAGTTTGCACTTTTTGAATTCATTGCTAAATTAAGTAAGAAATTCATAGTTTCTTCTACTCAACTATCAATCATTTATGGCTATGAATAGTCCGTCGGATAAATTTTAGATCGAGTTATTTTTAATTGAATTATCGTTAAATTGAATTGTATTTTGATTAATCGAGTTTTGATTGATTAAAAGGAGGAAATTTTACATAGTAACATCAAACTTTCATAAATCACGAGGGGAATATTTTTGTAAGATTTTTCCATATGGTAGCATCCTATTTATGCATTATTTAACTGACGTAGCACTATCAGTTAAATTCTTGCTTGAAGATGGTGCTTGAAGATGGTGAATGGTGGAAAAAACGTTTAGGGAAGAAAGCTAGTTGTGTTGCTGCATAAAAATGGTGTTAGGGCAAATTATAAAGACAACAACCAATACTTAGTAAGGGTGAAAACATCAAAATGGTGAATTAAACGGAAATAGACAACAAGTTAATTGATAATGCTACGTCGGTAGATAGTACATAAACTAGATGTTAACATGTGGAAAAATCTTATAAAAATGCGACTATTTGCATTTCATAAAAATTCAATAATGCTATTTAGAGTTTAAAAATTAGTGATTTGAAACTTATAAAATAGAGTATTGATCAAATTTCAAGAGTCAAAATGGAACAAAATGAGCTACACTCAGATTTGATCCATTTTTCTTTTTCAGTTGAAATATTTTCAAATTAGAAATTGATATTGTTTAGTCATGAGTCATGACTCACTAAGTTTTAATTAAATTTAAAATAAATTTGAGACGACAAAAAGTAAATAATTTATATATTAATTAATGATGTTATATGTATGCATGGACTATCAGGGTGCTCTATCCTTTATTTCACATCTCATTATTGCACGCTTAAAACTTGCAAGACTTAACAACTTTTAAAGCTCTGCTTTTTATCTTCAGTCCGTGATGTATTAGATCGTTTTATCGTGAGACGAATTCATATAAAAGGCTTATCAGTAAAAAAATATAAAAAATAATGAACATTGAATTTCCACTTGTACAGAAAGCGTTTTTCTTTTAAATGGTCAAGGCCGACTCAACTGAGATCGTCTCACGGTGAGACGCGCCCTAAATAGAGAATAATTAGTGTTTTATCTTCTAAAACAAACGTAGAAAAGCAAAAATTAGTACTCCTTTCATTCCATTAAAATTTTCATATTTTTCTTTTGTACTTTATTCGATACATCGATTTGCTTTTTAATATCTCAAGTTATACATAATTAAAAATTATAAAAAGTTAATATTAATAATATTTAAATTGAGATAAATTAAAATATCTCATATTTTAATTTATAAATTAAGATTAAAATCAGTGGGTCGATGATGGGTTTAAGGTTTTACTCACCCATATCTACTTGCCTTACCCCATATAGGTATGCCCTATATCAATATAATATACTATTTTATAATACTTTTATTACATTTTTCATTAGATTGACAAAAGTTTAATGATAATAATTTTTTAAAAATAGCCTTGTTAAAGGTGCTTTAAGTTTAATGATAATAATATAATATACTATTAAGGTACTTTAAGTTTAATAAGTTATTTCGTGTGTACTACTCCTTCAATTGGTTGGATATATCTGCTTAATTCAATCCGGAAGGACATTAGGGAATATGATCAATTGTAAAGATGTGTGGTACTAGGTGTCAATTCAATCCGGAAGGACATTGGCATTGATGCATGAAATGGGTTGGTAATTATGGTTTGCAAAAGAAGAAAAGGATTATATACTCTAAATGGGGGAGGATTGTTGGAATTTAGAGTATATAATGGTAATTGGAAATGTTTTATTAATTATATTAAATAAATAATTTAATTATATTAATTAAGAATATCTCAAAGTGTGTATTTAAAAGAAAGGAAAAATGGGACAAAACAGAGTGCGCATCCCGCGGAGTTTTACGCGGCATGCGGAGTCTGTCAGAAGCAAGTCCGCACCCCGCAGAGAATTAGGCGGCCCGCGCATCCCTGTTCTTCGTGCGGGTTCGTCTTGTTTCTTGCTCTGTTTTGTTTTGTTGGTTAATATATAACCATCAACGGTTTATATGGTTATTATAACCATGTTCTTTGGGATGCACGGGTTGAGTGAAAAGCGATATTGGTTCGTGAATCGATCTCGTGTTTCACGGATCAACCTTGTGGTTCATGGAGCAACACCTTGCTTCATAAAGTAATGTGAGCTATTCTATAAATATAGAATGCTTGTGTTGTTTGGCACATCCAAAATTTCTGATTTATTCTCTTAAGCATTTCAATCAAGAACTTGCAAACCTTGTTTGTGTATTTCCATTTGCCTTCCATTTAAGTTCATCTTGTGTCATTCTAATTTCCATGTGCTAGGAGATTAGTGTAATTCTTTGTATCTCAGAACATATTTCCGGTTTATTCCCAAGCACCGTAGTAGGGAGGAAATGATGTTTTAGGAAAGAGCATCTCGCCTAGAATTGATATCAAGAACCAACAAAACCTTCTTGTTACTATGATCGATATATGAAATTACCGATAATCAAGATTGCATTTGGTGTATGTTAAGCAAAGGTTTGAACTTGTCATATGTAATTTGGTTTTCTACTGTAAACTTGTAACTTTATTTTATTGTTTATTTATAAAATTAAAGTCACATTTCTAACAAATGTTAAACATTAGCTTACAGAAAAAATGATATAATAAATTATTCACTATAAATTTTAGGAAAACTTACTCATTAAAACCTAATAAAAATGTTGATTTATTTCTTAGATTACTACCCAAGATGACGTAGTTAGGTTAAGGAAGCCAATAGTATTTCAAAACAGTCAGTCTCCTGATACATGTAACTCAATTCTCAACCCAATCCATCAAAGCTTAATGCCTATTCTTATCTTATATTTTTTTATGGGCCGACCTAATTAAAAATAATCACAAGCATTTGTGATTCCAAAAATACTTACATGCCAATATTGTATAGGATACTTAAAATAGTAGGAAAACAACTTTTATGCTATTAAGGAATATTCTTCACTGTTACTTACTTATTTTCAAATTTCCAAATAAATATGGGTAAAAAAGCACTAAAAGTTGAATTTGTTAGACTAAAATAAGCTAAATATAAGTTTATTTAAAAACTATTATGCATAAATTTATTAAAAAATAGTTGTTATATAAGACAAATAGTGGGTTAAAATTTTGTGTGGAGAGCAAATGAGGAATTATTGGTTGAAATTATCAGTTAGTTTGATCTTCTAATATTGGCTGATAAGAGTAAATGACTATTAATTAAAGTTATTAATTGAAATTATCAATTGATTTGACCTTCTAAAAGTACTGATTGATTAGTCATGCATTTAAATTAGTCATTTAGCAGTTATTACCAAGATTTATTAAAGGAAAAAGTAAAAGGAGATCCAGAAAAAAGTAAAATTTGACAAACAAAGAATAAAGGTAATATTACTTGATAGTAATAACTAATAAACAACTAAAAGTAATTCAAAAGATGTGAATAAGAAAAATTATAAAATAATCTAAGTTTCACTTATCTACTAGCAAATAATTCTATTTTTGAATTTTCTAATAATTTTATCTTTACACTACAACTTAGTAACCTAAACCACCAAGCCTACCCCTGAATCACCACAACTCCATTCTCTGAACCACCATAATGTACCCCTCCTTTCCCCTAACCCATAGAATATGCTAGAAGCAAATACATATTAAAAATGAAATTAACAAAAAATAATTAATAAATGATATTATTCACAACGGATGAGTAAAATATTAAATTATTTTCGATAATTTTTTCTAAAACAATTAAAAGTAATTATATGATGATGAAGAAAAGGCTACAAATGATTTATTATTGTTTGATGTAATCTACATTACTCAATACTCGTTTTTCATCATATTATATTTATCTTATTCACATATTCCGTTATCATTTTCCGACAATTAGTTCTTACTAGTATAGAAACTCGTGCAATGCACGAATTTATTAGTACGAAATATATATAAAAACAATTTCAAATAATAATTTAAGTACTGTATAAGTACTGTATACTATCGTTCATAAATTTAACAAAATTATGTTTTTTTAAATCAAAACATAATTACTAATGTTTATTTTAATTATTTACCTGATACATAACTTTTTTTCCATTCAATTGAACATATTAAATTCTAAGTTAGCTAAATAGAATTGCTATAGTATATCATACAAATACTTTACCTAATTTAGCTTCAAACTTAAACAAAAATATTAGATTCTAAATTTGATAAATATTTTCATGCCTCTTTAAATGATGACACTTGGAATTTTCCAAGACTTTTATAGTATTGTATGATATGATTCTTCAATTTTTTTCTATCTTTCTAAAAAAATAATATATCCAAAAATTATGCAATTAATTTTTTGAATTCTAAAAAGATTACGACAAAGGGTTGAAGAAAGTGCTTGAGTGGATTTTAATCGAATTGGCATTCTTGCTCATCATCATCATCATACCCAGTCAGGCCCAACCCATTAAAGCTTATTGTCTACATTTACTCTACATTTTTTCTAATGGGCCAACCCAATTAGAGACAGTCTCTTAAAAAGACCGTCTCTCACAAGAATTTGTGATTTTAGAAAGGTTAACAAATAGGATTGTATATTAATTTATGGGCCCCTCCTAACACACTAATACAGCTTTTTAACAATGTGCTCTGGGCGGTTGCCCCATTAGCCTACCCTAGGGCCGGCCTTGTACTCAGTGTATCCCGTTCATAGGAACAATGAGCAAGGTTTGGGGAAAAAAATGAAATTCATACCCATAAAGAAGGATGCGGCCAGAGCATTCCCACTCAAGTAATACATCAAAATAATTGGGGACATATCATGGAGTGAAGATATGTGGAGGATGGATGCATGATTTTTAGCTTATTCGTGTTTAATGATAAAACTTATACCTGAAAACTTTGTTAGATGTAGTCTATATACTTTTTATTTTTACTTTTTATTTTCCCCATACATATTTATTTATTTAATTATTATCCTTTCTTAATTCTTACATTATTGCTATTGGTCAACGTGTGTTGTAAGTTCATGGGTATGAGTTGCTGTTCTTCTCTCCTCAAATTATGACCATAGTTCATATGAGTGAGATATATTAGGTATGGTGATGATGTAGTAGCTAGGGTCTAGGAGTGTACTTTGTTTGTTCTTCGTGCCTCCACTGCATGTTTATTTTTCAAAATTAAGATGAAAGCCTTTTTTGGGTGTAGTATAGTCATTAAAAAAATTAGAGGATAGTATATTTCAATGAGTTAGTCTTGTGAGAATCAAGCGTAAAGAAGTAGAATTTCATGCAAGAAACATCAAGACATAATTAGTGAAAATAAAGGAAATGAAATCAATATATGAATCAGAAGCAGGAAAGATTCTTATCTTTATACGTTGATTCTGTACATGGATTTCGGCATGATATGATACACTGTGTGGCATATAGTACGGCCCTTATCTAGTTAAAGAAGTCGGTAAATTTGGTCCTCCATGAAAAGCCTGCCCAAAAACTCTTTGCTGATCATGGATTCTGCGTATCAAACATTGAACCAGAACTCGGGTCTCCGAATGTCACTCTCATAACATCCCCGGAAAGATGGCAACAAAACTACGCCCAATGATATATGCCACAAACACGTGGCCTTGCATTGATCTGATTCCATGACATACGCAAATAGAATAAGACGGATTGCACAAACATAAGCCCGACCAACGCAGCAGGCAGATGCTCCAAACAGCCCTCACAATTTGTTCAATTCAGTATGTAGTGAACACGTTCAAGGAGTTGCACCACCTGGCTGACTGAAACGGTCGAATGGTGTGACCTAGAAGTTGATGACATTTCAGTTGTAGCACAAGGTAGTCCTAACACTGCTTCTTGTTGGATGCTTGTAAGATCTAAAAACTGGGCCAACATGTCTCCATCGAGAATTGTAGGCACCACAGCCTGCTGGAGAAGAAGAAAAATGAAACCGAATTAGTTACAAGTTAAAGGGAAAGACGATATGAGTGAGACCCTTTAAATTTGCTTATCAATGAGATTTCATTCCATTCATGATCAAACCTTATATTTCACTTTATCTCTATGCAAGAGCTCAGATAAATACTATGTGGAAGATATACAATAATTCACAATCTAAAAGGTCGCCACATTCATTTACGAAAACCTCCGTTTTGTAATTTGGGGTAATATCTTGCAAGATTCATTATCATTTTCTTTCGAATATCAGTGGTCAAATATAATTAGAAACGCGATGCATTTACACTTGTTTTGAAGTGTTACTTTTTTATTGAAAAAAAAAAGTGGTATTTTTCCGCAAAAAGTGTTATTATCAGCAAAAAAAATCAAAAAAACATTATTAAGTAACATATTTGTCCAAAAGTAATAATTGTTTGTCTTAAGTAAACACATTTTTATGTACAATTTTTTTTTTAATTTATCAACTTTTTATTTCTTATTAATCTCTAAAATCAATGTAACACGTTTTTTCCGAAAATTAACACCTTTTATGTAAAAAGCAACATTTTTTTGTTAGTTTTGTTCAGTTTTTCTTTTTTTGAAAAATAATTTTTTTTCCTAAACTTTAGAAAAACAATAGTTTTTGCCTAAAAGTAACACCTTTTTAATAAAAAATAACATGTTTTTGATAGGCAGATTGGTTTCCACGGTTCTCATATAAGGATGGTTCTCATGTGAACTTTTTCCTATATGTATATATAAAAGGAATACTCTGAAGAGGAAAAAAAGGCTTGTTTAGCTCTCATGTTGTCATATAAGGTAGTTATCATATACAACCTTTGCCCCATGGGGTTTGCCCCAGGTACAATCAATTCTTGTGCAAATCAAAGAAATGGAGAAAAAGAGGTAAAAATGGATACTTAATTGGGAAGCAGAGATATGTGTGAATGAAATGAAAAGATAATTTAAATGTGTGGATAAAAATCAAAGAAAGAGTATGCATTATCACCAAAAATAGAAATAGAGCAAAATCGATGGAACGGACTAAAAAGGAAAGTAGAGCAAATCTCGTGGGACCAATGAGTAATACTTAAGGAGCAAGACAAATCCAAAACGATTTGAGCTTGAGAACCAAACAGTGTGTAAGTGTAACACTGCACTATGTCAAGGCACTGGAAAAATAAATGCAAATCCAACACAAATGACCCAAAGTTACCAGTATCCGTAACTTTATTACCTGATTTTCACGACTACGAAAATCACTATGATTGTTTCCAAGAATAGGAGCAGTCAGTGGATGAACTGCAAGTTTAGCTTGTACAGGTTTCAACAGCTCATATTCCTCCCTGCAGCAGTATTAAAAGAGCATAAAAATTCAATAGCTTTTTGAACTGCAAAGAACACCGAAAGGACAACAATACAATGAAATTGTTCCTCTAAAACTAACCTTAAATAACATCAATAACTGCATTTATATCGTACAGAAACAGCTATATACGCAGTGCTAAATGAGTAATGGCCATGTACAAAAAATCAGAAGGCTATAGTGGAGACTGGAGATACAAATAGGTCAAATTTTTTTCTCACATCCTCAAAATCATGTCTGAACTCTCAATTAGCATTTTAATTCATTTTTGAAAAGGCTAGTCAAAGTCAATTTCGGAACACACGACAGCTTAGAAGCTCTTATTCTAGAATTCGAAAAATAAAGCACATATTCATTACATATATGGACAGTCTGAAAAGTGAAGCTTTCTGAACCACCCATGAGCTGATGGGCATGATATAAACATCATTTGTGAGCAAGTTGTTACTCAAGCAACAAAACATTGCATGTAGGTATTTAAGGTCTGAGGGCCAATGCATTAGAAGTTTACATCTTATAAGGCTCAAAAAGAAGAAAGGTCAATTAATCAGGGAGCAATCAACTTATCAACATACAGAAATATAAACTCTACAATCCTAATAGCCAAAGGCATCTGCCTAAAAGCCCAAATCTCCAAAAAGCAAACAAAAAACTAAATAAAGGAGAAAAGAGAGTAAACAGCGCAGCTCATAGGACTAGGGAGTTATAGAATAATAATGGCTCTCCCTTTTATTCCTTTTCCCAGACCCAAGCATTTATAGGTCGTATTTGTAGCGGTTGCCATTATTTTTACTGGCAACATGCCCCAAGTTTTGTTATTTTCATAGTCGATAGGTTTTACCGATTGTCTGCAACAATAATTCTCCTACTCTAAGGGCTTTAATTCCTCCTTTTAAGAGCCGAGTTGTGTCCATTATTCTACAGGGTTGAAAATCTACGAAATCAGTTATTTTTACTCCAATTTTAGCAACGACTCATTGAGTGAATCACTACTGGAAAAGATGTTTTGTCATAAATGATAATCATTGTGCCATGTATGAGAGTTTAACAATAGCAACACCACTTTTAGAATAGCCTAATAGGTTTTGAAATTTGTGTCGAGATATACTCATATTTGCGCATATAATCAATATTGAGGGTTGTTTTGTTATTAATGTAAATCTTTTTTTAGATTGAGAAAAGGGAGGAAAAAATAAATCAAAGCTCTAGACTCAAAAGAATAATACCTGGAGATAGGAATGAAAATAACAATGCTTCCAAGTAGAGTCCCAGTCATAATACAATTGCGTGACATATCAACAACATTATTGCCGCTATCACAGCCTTCAAATCCATCCTCAGCAGCCAGTTTATAAGAGAATGATCCCTACATAGAGACATATGCCTCTCAATAATGTACTTACTGTTCTAACAATGAGCAACCAACCAGAATCATACAATATATTAACTCAGAAACTACTTTGACATATGGCGTCTTTAGAATGAGTGTTGAGAAATTGCTATGATTTTCCATGTGTCACTTTAAATCATTTTTCATAACTAATGTTATTTTCTTATTTAGTTAATTATTATCAATTCACATTAATGTTGATATGAATTATTAATATTGATAATGTGTATTCTAACCCGTAAATAATGTAAGATTTATAAATGTTAGATAATTATTTTTTAACCCCTCTCTTTATATTCCCAAATTTAATGTATTATAAGGTGAGAATTTATTAGAGAATGTGAATAGTTTGAGAATTAAAGTTAGAGTAATATATTGGGAGTAACTCATGCAATTTTATTTTATATTATATATTCACAACAAAAGAGTCATAAAATAAACCTTTTCAGTATGTATTACACAAAAAAAAATAATGTTAGGTATATAACAATATTATATGGTATTACTGAAGATTTTTCAACTACTACTACTTTCATTGGCATCAAGAACATTTGAGTTTACTAATTTTTGTATTTTTTCTAAAATTTAATTCTAGCGTCTAGTTATGAAGGAATATTTAATTATATCTATTTCAAGTGTATCACTATGATAAGTTCATTAAAACTTTTAGTTTTATTAGATATTATGAATGATTATGATTACATTTAGTCCAAATTTGCTAATGCTTAATTGATAACTATTAAGCATATCCGAGAAGTGGTAAAAGGTTTTTTTATGATGACTTTGCTAAATTTTGGTCAAATGTCCTACGCATTATGAACTCTTACAATCTGTAATAAATAAAAGTATGAACCGTGCATAGCACGGGTATAATCCTAGTATATACTGATAAGTGATAACATGAAAGAATGCTGCTAAACTCAATCACGAAACAACAATCAAAAGCACAAGGTGTACATGTGAAACATCCATAGAGGAAAGAATTTAGATAGGTTGTTTGATCCAGCCAATTCTCGAATCAGGTAGGGCTCAAAATAAATCAAACAAGAGCCACATTTTTGACTTAATTTCTTAATACATTAGTTTTTTTTTCTTTTACAAATTCTACAGATAATTTTCAAAAGCTTTGTTATTTTGTGTTTGATCATTGATTTTTTGAGAAGAACCTTTCATCAAGGTAACTTAACAAAGTCTAGTAAGTGAATTCTGCTTCATCTAGAAGGAGAATTCTGATCTAGGTTACAATCAACGCAGCAACACTAGTCACAATGCAAGGCAAGTACCAGACAAAGTGCACCAGAGCCACAAATTGTCTAGCCTCGACACATATCAAGTAGCAGCAACCTCAAACCAACTCGGACACGTGCAAGTATAGGTTTCATGCGCTTCTTGGATTCCACATAGAAAAATAAACGGTCCTCATTCTTGAAGTTTGGGACTTTTCTAGTAGTGAAAGGAATCTAAATCCAGAAAGATAGTTTAGCTAAGAAGTGCATGTTAAGATGGATGGAGGATAAACCTTTATGGATATGAAGACATTAAAAGGAGTATCGGAGTGGTTGTTTCATCATGGGCAAAGCAGACCGAACAATTAGAAACGTATAAGGTTGGACCTTTATAAGGGAAAAGTGTAGGCTAAATATGATTTAAATATTATTGTATATTACTTTTAAACATGGTCTAATAAAGTAAAATCTAGTCACACCCAATGACCATGAACCAAAAATCCATTCTCATTGGGGCGTCCCCTACTCCATGATGCACTACATTATCTGAGTGCAATGGAAAGTATGCAAAGTTAATAGGTTGTTGCCTAGAAATAATGTGGCACATTGCCCCGTGTGATGTACTGGTGTAAAATGAGCAAGGGAACAAAAGCTTTTGAACATAGTAGATCGAGAAATACCATGGGTATTGAGTTAAGGTTGAGATCTAGGAACGTTTCTAGCTTAACGGGTAGATTTTTAAAGTTGGTGAACATAATGAAAATGAGGAAGATTATACTTTATGCTTACAAGATAATATGGGATAGATATAGAGCCCAAACGATAGAAGAAGACCAAAATTAAATTGTGTTGTTCAAACTAGATAAAAAGCAAAATGAAATTGGTGTAATTATGGATAAACGAACAATAAAAATGCAGTAAAGGTGTGTGCCGGAAGACCGGAAGAATATTAGGGTCATAAGAGTAAAGATTGTATATGACAGAGATTTTGAACAACAAAGTGTATGCACCACAAGTGGGAATCAAGAATCAATTAAAAGGAAATCTTGGAAAGATACAATGCAAAAACATACCTTCGGTCGAGAAGTTGTATATAGTTAAGGATTTGAATAGGCACAAAGGGGTAAGTTGCAGTCGCTACAATAGCATCCATGGAGGTTTTGACTAGAGATGCTATATAATTGGAAGAGAAAAAAGTCAATCTAATTGAATGTTTCAAATATCTTAGTTCCATATTTTAGAGTAATTGTGATATCCAGCAAGAGGTAACCTATATAATTAAGCGTGGGTGGCGAAAATAAAGAGTGGCAATAGGAATATTATGTGATTCAAATGTGCCCATAAACTATAAAACTAAGGGGCACCACACGACTATTAGACTAGCGGTACAATATGGATTAGAATGTTAAAATGGATCAAAATAGAAAGATAGGAGTAGCAGAAAGGTGAATGCTTCGATGGATGTGTAGGCACACCTTGAGAGATAGAATTGGAAACGAAGATATACAAAAAGGGTTAAAAGTCACAAATTTTGAGAAAAAGATGAAAGAGAATCGTTTAAGATGGTTTGACATCTATAAAGACGTGGTATTTATGAACCAATGAGGATGGAAGGTTGGAACTTATGGTACTTAAAAAATGGCAAACCAGATCAAAGATGAATTAGATGGTAGGAGTAAAAAAAAGATGTAATCATGTAAAGAATTCAGACTTAAGAGGTTGACATGTTATGAAAATGAATGGATAAGGAGAATTCACGTGGATGACCATTGGAATTAATGTATTGGTTCATGTAGCCAACTCCAATCTTTTGGGATTAAGGCTTTGGCATTGTTGTTATAGGGTCACATAAAGTATAATCTTTGTCCCTGTCGATCTCTCACGTCGATTTGTTTGGTTCATGTTGATGACTCTATATTTGGTTTTAAGACTTTGGCATTGTCAAAAGATAAAAGGCTAAGCATTTTCCATAGAGAATTGTGTCATGGATCAAGAAGAACAACCCAGGCCCATAATCAAATACACGTATGCAAGGAGGAAAAAAAAATCAAATAACTAAATTTGGTTACACCCCACCTTTGGTTGCCTTCACAAAGAGATGCTATTAGGGTGGTTACAATATTGATGAGTTGTATTTTAGAAGTCTTCTAAAATATAGTACTTACTATATATAGTGAATAGAGGAATAGATTTTACTCATGCTTGGAGTACCATTTGGTCTTTGTATCGTAGGAGTTATCGAGCCACTCGAAGAACTCGAGGGAGTAAACCGCTCTCTAATACATAATACAAGCATTCCATTTCCTCTAATATTTCTTTCTTTTTGCTCTTACAATATTCAGTGAACTTGCTTCTTTCTTGTTTACTGAACAATTCAGCTACTGTGTTTGAAGTGACAGTCACAACAGTGGTATCAGAGCATAAATGATCATGTCGCCCACACAAGCATCTTGTTTAGATGAATTAGAAGAGGTGGTTGCTGCCTTACTAGGGGAGGTCTCTAAATTGAAGGGTCCATGGAGGAGAAATTTAAGAAGTTGAAAAAATGCTTCGAAGAGTCTCAATCTAGAGGGGAGGCTGAACAAAAAAAAAATATGGAGGAAAGTGCGAGGGAACAACGAAATATCATGGCGGTTTTAACAACGCTGATGGCGGATGTGAAAATCATAAATACTAAATTGGGAGAAAAGAATGGTGAACCCACCCCAATTAGCAATCGGGAGAGATCGGAGGTGGAGCAAAATCGACAAAGGAATTTAGATAGTCAATAGAACGCAATACTGGGAAGAGTCATGGGCAGGTTCGTAAGCTGGACTTTCCTATTTTTTCCGGCGATGATCCCGATGGATGGGTGAGTAAGGCGGAACGTTATTTCGATGTGTATCAATTGATAGAGCAGGGGAAAATGGGGGCCGCAAGTTTAGGGTTGAAGGGTGATGACCCAACTTGGTTTCATTGGGAGAACAAGAGGAGAACCATCAGCGTATGCTGCTGAAACATTTTCGGGGACGGAAAGAAGGGTCTCTAATGGAGCAGTGGATGAGCATAAGGCAAGAAGGGGGAGTGGAGGACTATGAAAAAATTTTCATACAGTTTGCGGCGAATCTGGAAGAAGAGGTAAGTGAGTCGTGTCTTTTTGCCAATTTTATTAAGGGATTGGAATGGAAGATCCGGGCGAAATTGCGTCTTATGGATCCGGTGAACATGGGTGAAGCTTTAAAATGGGCAGTAAAGATAGAGAAGTTATTTTCTCTGAGTTTATTAAATAACCAAGGAGGACCTGGTCGGAAATTACCATCCTACCCCCACCGCCCATATATTTACCCACAACAAAACCTACCCTCATTTCCTCACAAAAATAACCCGACACTTCATCAAAACCGGCCCTCACCAAATTTCCAGAACCAGCGAACATCCTTCCCACATACCAACCACCATAATCAAACCAAACACACGAAAACACCCAAAATCTCAGTGACCGTGAATTTCAAGATCGTAAATCTAAGGGACTTTGCTATAGATTTGATGAAAAATGGAGGATGGGGTATGTGTGCAAGAAAAAGGAGTTAAGTGTCTTTATTGTAGCTGAGGAGGAGGATAATGATGGAGAATTCGAAGAAGCGTTGGACAACCCAGTGGAGGTTGATAACCCACGTACTATGAAGCTGGAAGGTCGAATTAAAGGAAATAAAGAGATTGTGATGATAGACCCGAGAGCCACCCACAATTTCATTTCACCTGAAATTATCCAGAAGTTTGGGATTCCTGTGGACTCGACGGAGGAATTTGGAGTGACATTGGGAACTGGGGAAACTAGGATGGGATCGGGTCGTTGTAGCGATGTGGAAATTGATTTTGGGAGCAATTCAAATTTCTGAAAATTATTTACCATTAGAGCTAGGTCATTCGGATGTCATTCTCGGAATCGAATGGTTGTCTAAGCTAAGCAATATTTCGACCAACTGGAAAACCCCTCTTATGCAATTTATGTGGAATGGAAGTAAGGTTATTTTGCGAGGAGATCCGAAGTTGGAGAGGTCCATGGTCACTTTGAAATCTATGATGAAGGTGATAAAGAAATCCAAAGGAGGCATATTAGTGGAGTTGACTAGTATGCAAGGTGAAGTATTGGAAGCAGCGAAAGGTGGGTCGACACAAGTTCTTGAGATATTGCAATTTGTGCTACAGCAGTACCAACAGCTTTTCAGATGCCCTCGGGATTACCACCATTACGATCCCACGAGCATCATATCATGTTGAAAAATGGTTCAAATCCTGTCAATGTCCGACCATAGCGATACCCTCAGATTCAGAAGGAAGAAATAGAGAGACTACTAGCGGATATGTTACAAGCCGATATCATTCAACCATCCCGTAGTCCATTCTCCAGCCTGGTTCTGTTAGTGAAAAAGAAAGATGGCTCGTGGAGGTTTTGCATAGACTACCATGCTTTGAATAAGGAGACGGTTGCCGATAAATTTCCAATCCCGGTCATTCAAGAGTTATTGGATGAGTTGTACAGAGCCATTGTGTTCTCAAAATTGGATTCAAAATACGGTTAGCATCAAATTCGAATGAGCAAGGATGACGTTCATAAAACCGCATGTAGAACTCATGAGGGGCATTATGAGTTCTTAGTCATGCCATTCGGGTTGACGAATGCCCCCGCCACCTTTCAATCTCTGATGAACGAGGTCTTTTGGCCATACCTTCATAGCTTCGTGTTGGTGTTTTTCGATGATATTTGGTTTACAGCTCTTCCACAGAAGAACATGAGCAGCATTTGGCAGCAGTTCTAGAGCTTCTGGCTACCCATCAACTTTATACCAATGCTAAAAAATGAGTGTTTGGGCAATCTCAAGTAGCCTACCTTGGTCACATTGTCTCAGGCAAGGGAGTGGCAATGGATCCCGACAAAGTAGCCACGATGCAAGCATGGTCGATGTTATGGACTAGATATGCCATTGAATGTAATTACTAAAGATTAAACAGAAAATGTATTTAAGTGTATGGATTTGTATGTAAAATGAAAGTGTATATGAAATATTGAATGTAATAAAAGAATTACAAAAGATAGAATTACAAGCTTTCGAGAGACTTGTTCTCTCCCAATGAGTATAATACTCCACCTAAATCTATTACTTGGATGCATGACTAATTCCCTTCCCTTTCCCTTTATTTATACTAATTATGTCTACATTTAATTCCCCCAACTTAACTAATTGCTAAGTATTATTTATTATTAATTCCTATATTACCCCTTCCTAGCCATTCATGACATACCGACCCCTAAAAAATCCACCTTGTCCTCAAGGTGGGTGAAAATTCAACCTTGAGTAAGAAATAGATTTGTAAGAAATGGACGTTCACAATAGTGCACTTGTGTGACATCATCACTGATCTCATACTCTGCATGGTACCCCACCTTCATTTAAAAGCTAATGGAGCTATTAGTGATCCAGCACTTCCAACCCACGATAGGGCTTATGACAACAGCAGTAGGGTCATAATTTGGATGATCTACTTCTATACCCCTAGCTCTCATGTTCACAGCTGTCAAGCAGCTTTTAAAAGTAACTTTGCCTCCTTGTTCAACAATTAAAAACAGCCCCTGCTCATTTTCCTTAATTACTTTGCCTCCGTCTTCAACAATTAAAAACAGTCCCTGCTCATTTGTCCTAATAACTGTGCCTCCTTCTTCAACAACTCCCACTACCTGCATGAAGTCCAAACTACTCCTACCGCCACCATCTTTTGCACTGCTATAACCGTCGCCTCTCGCTTCTCCAACTAAGCACTCTCTAATTTCTCCAGCGTCGCCGTCATCGCCACCAATGACTGTAATGGTGTCGTCTGAATTTCCGTTGGTTTCCATGGCTGTCTGTGGTGAAAATTCTGGTATGTAGTTTCGATGAAGAAACGAAACCCAATCCCTAGCCCTAATATTAACCCCAACCCTTCACCATATCTAGTCGCCCTTCTCTCCTTCGCACGATGTCGCAGCTACCTTCTTTGTCGCCACAACATCTTCGCCGGCCACTCCTCACCTCCATGTTCACCGATGACTGTGGTGAAAATTCTGTGAACTTGCTTCTTTCTTGTTTACTGAACAATTCAGCTATTGTGTTTGAAGCATGGAATAAAAACTCCCCCGTTACGTTACGTAACGCCCGTTATATAACATGTTTCAAAGTTACTGCGACGTTAAATCCCGTTATATAACGGTTCACGAAATTTCACGGTCAAAACGCCGCCGTTGACCGTTATATAACGTGTAACGCCCGTTATTTTACCGTTATAACGATATTTCACCGTTACAATGTTATTTGTTTTCGCGTTAAAGTTTTATTAATACCCATTAACTTTAATTATTATGATTACTTAATTTATAGTTACTCATAGTTTTAGTAGATAAACAAAATAATTAACTAATAACTAATAAACTAATTAATTATACACTAAAAGAATCAAATATTGCAATTATAATAGCTAGTTGCATATTATTGTATAATAATAGTAGTTCAACAACAAAAATGCAATTATAAGTTCAAAATCCCTTATGTGATTTTTTTTTACAAAAATCACGCCGCATCGGCTGCGATTCGCGTTATTTCTCCGTTATAGCCATTTTCCGCGACATCGCGACCGTTTCCGCAAACGCATCCGCGACCGCGGTTTTTTTCCATGGTTTGAAGTGACAGTCACAACCAAATTGTGAAGCTAGCTTCACAAATCCCAAGTGATGCTTTTCAAGGGAAATAATATTAGAGGGCGAAAATTAGTCAATCTAATAGAAATAGAAAATTATGGTCTAATGACCGATATAGCAAAATGATCATACAAATCAAATTATAATTCTAAGTTGTTATTAGATGAAAAAAATCAATAATTTGGGAAATGAAAAGTTAGGGGGTTGTGAAGAAGCCAATAAAGAATGCACGAGTGTTTTAAAAGACATGAAGTATGTTAATTGTAAAATTGTCGGTTTACAAAAATCATTACAAGGTATACAATTTGTAGCTAGCATGAAGATGTGAGCCATGAACCTTAAGTTTCATTTCTACTACTTCAGCCACTGGTGTTTACTTGTTTTTGTGATACTTAATTAATCCTTATTCCTTATGTCATATGTTGAGATATAGTAAGAAGGGTCAAGTTAAAAAAACACATGTACATTCACCTATGGATGTAATAGTTTTTGATCTAGCATTTCGAATGTATTTTTTGAGGCTAGATAGAGATATCAATGCACAGAGAACATGTGACTAATTTTCCAAGGCCTACCAAGTTTTTGTTTGAAACAAAAAAATTTTGTTGGCATACTAAGTAATAACCTATTTAAAAGAAATCTACTAGACAATTCTAGTACACATAATTGTTGATGATCCTGAGTGCAATTTAAGAAAAAAGAAGCCTCAAGAGTGAGGCAACACATAATAGACAACAAGAATATTAGTTCTCCTTCAGAAAAGACGGTTAAAAAATATCATTAGTCTTGGACTAACCTTCCTGATGCTCATTGCTATTTCGCCTATAAAATATGAGCAACACACTGTCAGGTTGCACTCAGGACTTGCATTATCTGGGACATTAAAGGAAGCACAAAATTAAAAATTCAAAAAATATGATATGCTAAAACAAGATATCTCATAGAAGAAAAAAAAGCAGCTACTCAAGATATAAAAATGAAAATTCCAAACATCTAGAATAATGACTAAAAAAGTGTGACTAACCTTCCAAATGGGTTGAGGATGTCAGTACTGCAATATTTCCTTTACGATCAGAAGCAAAGACTGTGTCAAGATTTGTAAGCAGGCAATCAGCAACTAATCGCTGACCAGGATCACAATAGATCTGCTCCAGCTTTTTTGCATCCTTTTGCAGCACAATTATCAGACATTCAGCACAATTGCTCCGTGAAGCAGTTTTTAATAAAAACTTTGCTAAACATGAACATAGTAAGTGAAGTTTACTAGATGAAACCAGCACCAATTACCTCATGATAGGAATAGAAAAGCACACCATCACGGCAATCACCAACAGCAATTCTAGTAAAGTAAGTTGTCAATGAAACAATCATAAACCGCGTTCTTTCAACAGCATGCCTTTTTATTCTCTTAGGATTATCATTTTGAAAGCCGCATACATAGAACTGAAAACAGAAGGATGCTTAATGACATACAATAACAATCATCTTGTAACCATCAAGATAAAAGAATAGCAACTCACAGCATTGCCAGAAGATGCCAAGAAGTAATTATCAAGGTATGGACAAATTGCAAGCACTACTCCTGGCCAAGTTAATGCATGAAGAAATTGCAACTGCCAAACTTCAGAATCATCAAGCTTTATATCATCACAACTATTATCATCCGGGTTGCTGCTACAATCTGACATTCTTTCAGCACTGCACCCAGTAGCTTCACAAAAAGATGAAAATCGCTGCCTAAATGAACTCGCTATCAAGCACGTTGTCATTGACCCACTATCTGAATTATGCAAGTCAAGGCGGAGCATAATTAAACGGCCTTTTGTACTGTCAAAATAATATTCAGTTAGCGAGCAGACAGTCAAGAAACAAGAACAAAAGGCATCTGGAATTGTTTGATGAAGAAGAAAAATTTACAACAATATAAGGAAAACATTCAAAATTAGATCCAAGTTCAATGATAAAGTTGATTTAAGTGAATAAAGGATTATAAAATCAAATCAAAAAAAAAAGGAATCAAAGATTTGACTAAACCTTTCAGCTTCTCCATTAGGCATTATAGCAGGCCCTACAGACAAGCTGGTTCCAACCAACAATATTTGTTCATTCCCAACCCGCACAAACTCCATGCATTTTCCAGTTTCCCCCAGGTCAAAATGAAATGAAGACACCACAGAACCACTGAGGGGGTCCACACAACATATATCAGACGAAAATAAATCTTTATCCAGATCAGTCCTCAAAACCAACAGTAACCTGCTATCACTATGATAAAGAACCTTTCGTGGAGTTCCACCGAGATGAAACTTTTGAACATTAAGCCTCAAACTGTGCTCCATCTCCACCTACAGCATCAAAAAAATTCCTAGGTATCACCAAGAAAAAGTATCTTCTAGTAACAAACACAATCAACGAAAGCTGGACTAACACAGTCCAAACACAATCTAAATAAGAAAGACAACCACAGCAAAGATATATTCTAAAGATCATAAAAGTAAAGTTATTTTGCATAAACTATGACTATCAGCTTCCCTTCCCCAAACTAAAAACACAAAAAGGAAGAATAAGGCGAAAATTTTTATTGACAGTGCAGAGCTATGTTAACTTGCCATTTCAAGTATTTGCTGCTACCAACAAAGTAATCACCCCATCTTAATCCCCACCTCACCCTCAACAACACCAGTCCCTCCTCTTTAACCCTCTCCACAACCAATAACCACCATCAGAACTCTATGGCCT
This sequence comes from Amaranthus cruentus, assembly GCA_019425755.1. Lineage (NCBI taxonomy): Eukaryota > Viridiplantae > Streptophyta > Magnoliopsida > Caryophyllales > Amaranthaceae > Amaranthus > Amaranthus cruentus. Next base: position 22,460,332 of record CM033454.1, read on the forward strand.
CTAAGATTAAAATATGTCATCAAACTAACTACAGTGCTAGTCACCACTGACGCAGATACTCAGCCTTTTTGGCAGTGATTTCTTAACTTTATTGCGTGAATTTATCATTCATGTAAAAGTCTAATCACAACAAATTAAACAAGATATTTTTAAAGTACTTGTTTAAATACGATTGGATATTTTCACATCTTTAGAAGCTATAAATATTTGATAATTAGACCCAACACTGTAACACATTCAGGATAATCTAACATGAATGATAGATTTTTCCTTATATATAAGAGTATTGTTGAACTTCTGATATAATCATAATATACAAGACGAGACCAAAAATATTCAGGCAGCACCATTATAGACCAGAACAAAGCAGATTGTTATGAATTTAGACTAAATCATCTCATTCAGTTGAAGCACATCCTTCCTCCTCTCTCTCAAGAGCATTGGACTTGAGTATTGATGTCCAAATTGGACCTAAAATAACTAAATTACTTGACCACCAAGTGTTAAGATCTACTCTCCAGGTCATTATACAATGAGTTATTTACCCCTTTTGATACCTTTCTAGTCCAGGATATGATAACTAAGGGACAAAAGATGATAGATGCGGATTGGGAAGGCAATGCAAAGGCAAATATATGACGTGCACTGCAATACACTGGATTTTGATCAATGGAAGCTATGACAGTACGAATTTATAGTGATGTGGGTCAGGTGCTGAGCAATCCTCTCCTTTCAATGTTCTCCTCAAAATTAGGGATAATTGCGCATTTTCTCAATTTATGGAAAATCACAAATCGCTATGGGTTAAATGACATGGTGTGAGTAATAACTATCACAATATCCTCAATTACCAACCTCTCGAAGTTTTAGGATTATTTATTGTCATCTACTCACTCCTTTTGGCAGTTCTTTGAGTCTTTATTCAAATCTAGTTGTTTTTCTACCTAAAGTATGTATTATCTTTAGGGTTCTTCATTTCTCACTATTCCATTGGTTAAATTTTGAAAATGGATTAATTCAAAAATTTTGGAATCTGGGTTAATTCAAAACATTTGGAATCAAGGTTAATATGTTAATAAAAAATGAAAAAAAAAAGCTCTAGTCGAATATGCAACAACAAGCCAGAGCCTTAATCCCAAACGATTAGAGTCGACTACATGAACCAATATATTAGTTCCAAAGGTCTTCCACATAGTTTACTCTTTCCCATTCCTTTTGATTTTCTACCATCTCATTTTGTAAGTTAAGGTCATTAATATCTTTTTCCACTCATGTCCTCCAACTCAACTCATCTTCGATGTTTCTCGCCCTCTATTTAAAGTTTCCGAGCTCCAACGTTCTATCTTTATCGCTTTGGTAATAATTCATCTTTACACATGTCCAAACCATCTCAAACGATTATTTTTCATCTTTTGCTCAATATTTGTAACTCCTAAACCCATTCTTATATCTTCGTTACAAATTTTATCCCTCAAAGTATGTCCACTCAATGCTCATTTATCGAAGGATTCACCATTCCACTACTCCCATCTTTCCAATATAATCCTTTCTAAAATGCCAACATTTTGATCTAAATAATAGTGTTGGTCAAATAGTCGTTCAATAAAACTTGCTTATAACATTAAGGGCACACCTTGATCACATAATATTCCACAGCTGATCACACAATACTCTTGTAGCCGCTCCTATTTCTGTCACCTATACTTAATTCAATGGGTTACAAGTTGTTGGCATTTCTCTAAGATATGAACCCGAGGTATTTGAAGCATCCATTTGAAGCAATTTCTTTCTCTTTTAGCTTTCTAGTGTCTCTCGTTATCTCATTTATGCTAAAATTATACTTCATGTACTCTGTCTTGCGCCGACTTAATTTGAAACCTCGTGAGTTGTGACTAACTCATGTCTCCATAGGTAAGTGGGTGAAAATTGAAAACCAGTCTGAGATATACATATAGTGGCAAAAGGTGTACATTCTGTCCTATAGGTTCTACATATTTTTATAAAGGAAAAGGTTTAAGTTATTAACATAAATATCATCCGATTAAGTACATCTTTTAAGCATGTATGTACACTTTTTTACAAATGTCCAATTGTTTACAAGACTTTCACCCGAATATGAACACCATTTAAGCTTTTATGTACACCTGTTTTCAGTTTTTCACCACTTTCTTTGGTATTCACATGATTTCAAATCCTATATTTATATATACAGACGTTTTTCAAAAAGTAATTTAGAAAAAAAAACGTACAATTATCAAAGATATGGTATATGGAAAATTATGTACTCCTAGTCTTCTATTATGTGTTCATTTAACCTAAAAAATTCAATCTACCATACTTTTAGCCCTAGAACACAATACTTGATAACCGAACAAAGTTACACTAAACTTTTTTTATTATATGGTAGGCCAAGGGAAAGGGAGGGCTATGTGAGGATCGAGCCTAGGACCTTATCTTGGAAAAGTAGTACTTGCTCCAACTGAAACAAGCTCCGATTCTCTAGATTACACTAAAGTATAAATCAAGTTTCAAGAGCAAATCAGAAAAAGCCACGAGATAGCATATTAAATTAAAATTAATCACAACATATGACATTAAAATTCCAGGGGTAGAAACCAGAATCATAAACATAACCCAACAATTAATTCTATCGTTCTTCACGTACAAAGCACACTACAAAGTAATCTGAAAGTTTAACTAAAGTCTTAAGGTCTGGATCCAAAAGGTAAACATGAAAAACCACTTAAGAAGAGGCAACAGGTTACACAATACAAAGTAATCTGAAACCACACGAGAATAAATTTCTTGAGCTACAGATAGTGCAATTAAAATATCCTCAATGTACTAGAAGAAAACCACATTACTCTTTTTAAGTTTTTCTTTGTTTAGGAGGAAGTTTAAGAACATAAAGTAGTGTTGTTGATGCAACATAAAGTAGAAAGTTTAACTACATGACTGGGTTTTCCATGAGCTTTTTATCTTTAGCCCCCTTTTAGTAAACGCAACCCCCCCCCCCCCCCCAGTGCATATCTGATACGATTCCAATTTCACTTATCATAAAAGAAACAAAAAAAAAATTCAATGAAAACAGACTTACTAGGTGTAAGCAGTTCTCTGCCACAAATAGAAGACCCTTTGGACATTCAGCTGAACATACTGGAGTCACATAAGTTGAAGGTTCAAATGAAATTGAAACATATGAGAGGCTGTGCCTCGCAGCCTGGACTAACCAAGGCCTGTCACTGAGAGCAATAACATCTGCAGTCAATGACTCGCAAAGTGGAACAAGAAACACAGGAGTGATACCAATCCGTCGAACGGCAATTAGTTGGAGATGAACAGGGTCATTGTCTTTTGGCTTTTCATAAGGGCTGACACCACTAAATTGAGGACTAATCGTTACTGGAGATGATGTCTTTAACAAACCAGATTTTGAAATCAAAGATGACCTATAACCAGGTAGGTCTGAAACCCATGATGTCATAGGCCACTCAAAGCGTAACAGCATTCCATTTCTTAATCCAGAGAGAATATATAACCTATCAACCACCACAAGCCTTACATCCTGCGGTATACAGCCACTGATAGATACACCGGATGTATTTGTCAGTGATATCATCCCAGTAGCAAGAACTCGTATGCCTTGACCATGTACATAAGATAGAATTTCCACTGATGGCTTGTGTGTACCAATCACAAATATATTACCACAATCAAAACCGACAGGATAAGTGGCCGAGTCTTTTCCTACATTATTCATATGAGGGATAGATATGCAAGACAATTCGCTGTAAAGCCTCACATGTTGCATCTCGTATATTTCATATTCATACAAAGATAACGATCTAGCACCAAGAATTATCAGATTGCAAGGATTTGCAGTAGCCAAAATGATCATGTTTTGCCCAACAGCACCTAAGCTAATCCCAATGTCATCAGGAGACCATGAAGTACATGGCGGGGAAGACATTGGAGCACCGTTGGGATGAGCAACTGAAGTAGGCAAGCAAAGTCTCACAGAGCTCTGATCAATCTGAACTAACACACCATCCACCACAAGACCACACGCTAATGTACAGACATCAGGTAGAAAACCAACTGAATCTGTCACATCAGCAAAGCTTACACCGACAGACAAAACCCTGGTTTCTTCAACAAAAGAAAGCACAAGAAAAGAATGATTAGAATCTCCTGTGCTCATCTTAACAGTCCAAATAGCAGTTATTCCTTGATAGATAGGAGCAGTCCTTACTAGTCTTTCCAGGCTTATTCCATTTCTGATTATCCTAAGTGATCCTTCAGGAGCCACTCCACAGCAAGCAAACATTTGATCATGCTTTTCATCGTGGTAATCAATAACTGACATGTCTAAGATTGGTGCAATATATTGAATTGGACTTGAATAATAGAGCCTTCCATCTACCACTCTTAGGACCATGCCATCCCCCATCTCTACAATTGCAGCCAAAAAGCCATTTGTGGTCCACAATAACGCTTTACTGGGAAGGGCATTATAAAGACAATCAGACATATTGATCTTAGGACCATCAGGGCCACAACTAATTTCAATCGAAAAATACTCCCCCGTGTCCACAGAAAATATTATTGTTGGATTTTTATCCGTTCCGGGTTCCCAACTCCATGAGCACACAAACTTGGCCACAGATTTAGCACTGCACAGACCAGCATCAATGCTCATAGGATCACTACCCTTATTAAAATCTATACCATAGTCCTGCAACTCTAGCAAAGCACGAGCAGCAATGAAGCCTTCATCATCACCATCCTGCATCCTGAAAGAGTCTTCGACGCAATTCTTCTCCTCACTAATAGATATTGAAGAGCTTAGATTTGTTCTTTGCACACACAAAGGGTTAGAAGCATCACTAAGATCCAAAAGTAGGATATCTCCAACCCTGAATAACAATGCGAGCCCTTGAGATCCATGAACTTCTGTAATTGCATAGGCTAAAGGACCATCTTCCACAAAACTAGAAAGAACGCGGACAACATTCTCTCTAACATCCCATTCCAACAGAAGCAGCTCATTTAGGCATGAAATCTGTCTGTGTTTTTTATGACAGGGAGGGAGGGAGAAAAAACAATTATTTTAGCTACTCCTTCAGTAATTAAATAAAAGATTCACCAATTAGTCTAAATTAAGAAACAATATATCCTATTTGACATATTTGATCATCAATTTACCTGCTGGCAAGAATAGCTAGCACAGGATTGTGTTCGTTTGAAAGTTGATTTAAATGCTTTGAGATGAAGCACATGCTCCATATAGTTCCATGCATACGAGGATCTGGAAAATGAGATGTTGTGGCAGGGTCCGTGCCTATCTGCTTTGCAGGCAGTGAATTAACTAAGACAGATCGGCCTGGTTTCTGAAGTTCCATGTCAGCTAAATCATCCACGGGTTCAGGAGGATAAGTTATTCGCTACGATTAACAAAAAAGAAAAAGACAACTTGATAAATTATTCAGAGTATCAAACCATATACGTAACAATTTGATCCAATAACTTCCACCCCACTCAAGGCTCCAAAGTCCTTTGCATAGGCCTTAGAGTGACTCAGCATATATTAGTACCTTATCAATCATATCAAAGTCACTGGATGCTGAAACAGAAAAAAGAGCCACACGTTCTTCATATGCACTGACAGCAATGTAACGCCCACTGGAACAAGTAGCATAATACAATCATCATCAAAGAAGAAATAGACAGAAAACAGTACAGAAAGAAGAAAAGAAGACTGTAGTGCATAATGATGCATATGAAACCCAAAAAAAAAAAAAATCATGACTACCAATGGAGGAAAGAATCCCAGAACAATATCCAAACTTAGTACACAATCTCAAAGTAACGAATTAGAGAATTGACACACAAGTTTGCACCAAAGCTAAAAATTCTTTTCATGTCTTAATTTAGCATCAATGCAAAGCATTTAAAAGTTGCAAAATCATATCACAATAAATCCAAGTCGAACACTTACAGGAAATCAACGGCAAGCATTCTACCAATTTGATGTCTTGAGTTGCCAGGATTAGAGAGTTGAACATGAGTCACTGGAAAGAACCTAATCCGTAGTGAAACATAACGATAAGTCTCCACTTAGGTTGTAATTAGTTCAACAAAATGAAATACTATGGAGTATAGACATATCTTAAATTATATGTATAAAATCGTGAATCCATACTGCAAAGCTCATATGAGATTTGAACCTGTGCATTTCATTGCAAAATGTGAGAAAGGAGAGCTTTCCAGAATCAGAAACAATAACCAGGAGGTCCTTGCCTAGCACCTGAAAAACAATCACATCTTACATCCCCCTGAAACTAGAAATACAACCTTAATGTACAGTATCATGAATACAGATCATGGAAAACCTGTGAATTTTGTGCACGAAAATTTTTATTCCAGGGCAAAATAGCCATATCTTTTATCACACCAAATATTGGCTGCTCGCAGATAGATTGCACTACACCATCCTCACTAATAGCTACCATTTCAATAGATGTCTCCTGCACAATTCGCACTCGACCCATGAGGACATAATTTTAATGAAATATCAAGTTGCTATTCTAGCTCAATTGATTTCTCCTCATTAGACATAATCACCTCGATCCAAACAAAGTCTTTTGATGAAGCACAATAAGACTTAGAGTTACTCCCCTGTCCGTTAGAAGTTTCTACCATGGGTGGATGTAGCCTTATTCAATGATGTCAAATGACACCATTTAACAAGTTATATTCTAAATAAATGTTTTTTAAAAATATTGGTGAGTGACAAAAATATTTAAGGTTCAAGCCTTACTATTAACATTTTTAAAAAAAACAATACTTAATCCGACATCATTGATTTAATTTTGGATCCGCACATGAAAATTGAAATGAATGCTTTTTGCATGTGTTGCAGCAAACTCAAGGCCTGAAAGCGAACTTGATAAAGGAGAAATAGGCTCCAATTGTGCAATTTAAACTTAAGCACAGAAGTCAAGCACAATTCCACATGGATTCCAATTTTAAACTTAAAAACACAATCTACCGCACAAAATGAAGTAAAATAAATCTCGTCTGCCTTAACTCATCAATACTATAAGAACTAATTGTCGCATATAAATATCTCGGTGTCCAAAATCATCAAGTAATTAAAATTGAATTAAACTCCAATAAACATGTACTAAGTAGATTAAAAAGTGAAATATTATTATAAAAAAATCAATTAAAGATAACATAAGTGAAAAAAAAATTACAAAACAGATTGAAATGAACAATTAACGAGAAGAAGAAAAAGACCTTTCCGAAAACGACGTCGTTTGAGGTAGGTGACCGAATGTGGCCTTGAACGACTTGGAGAACAACGGAACTAGGAAGAACACATTTAGCAAGGTAGTGAACACCATTAGAAGTCTTCAATCGAGAATTTGCGGCAGAAGACGATGAAGAAGATGATTCTTCCTGAGTAACCGCCATTTTTGTTGTGCAAATTTCTCCAGGTTTTTAGGGTTCAGATATTATTAAATTCTTAAGAAAAAATGAGTATGAAGATGGTGATTGATTGATCGATCCCTTGTTATTTGTTATCTCATGCTCTTCCTCGCTTGCCTGAGCTACTTAGGTTCCACGGCCACTTATGACTTACCGCAGGCAGAAGTTAAACAAAAAGGAAAAAACTTGCGCAAATTTGATGGGTTGAATTATAACTAGGCGTGTCAAACAGATCAAGTTGGGTCGGGTTCGGGTTCGGGTCATATATAAACAGGTAAGAAAATCCTTGACTCAGACCCAATCCATTTAGTTGATTGGGTCGAAAATCACAACTTTGACCCGACCTGGAACAGATCAGGTCGACCTAATTTTGACCCACGTAACCCGTTTATGATTTTGTGTTTTCGTTTTAAGGTTTTTAACGTTGTTTAAATCTAAATTTTTTAGGCTTTAATTTTAATTTTATGTTTTTTTGTTGATTATTTTGTATTTACTATGAAAAATAAGAAAATATTAAATAAATTAAGTTTAGCTTATACTTATTGATTTAACGCGAAATTAAAACATTTAATTAAATGGGTTATACAGGTTTTTTTCAGGTTTAAAATTTTAACCTGAACCTAACCCATTTAATAAACAGATCGGGTCGGGTCGACCCATTTAATTAATTGGGTCAAAAGTCTCAACCCAAACCCACTTATTTCGGGTTAGGTTTAGGTCGGGTCAACTTTTGCCAGCCCTAAACATGACCTCGTTGTATTAAAATAAATTGTTATGAGAGATAGTCTTTTAAAGAAATTATCTTAATTGGGTCGGTCTACCAAATTTCAAAAGTAAAAAATGGAAAACATAAATTGTTGTGAAAGGCAATTTCTCTGAGAGACATATTAGATATATGGGCTAAATAGTCAGATTTATACAAATTAAAGAGAAAATAAGAAAGTGGACTTCTTGTTTTGAGACGTCTTATTGAGAGACGGTCTCTCACAAGAGTAGTTGAATGGAAAATATAGTGTAATTGCACGCTTACTTAGTAGGGTTTAGGATACCTCAAGTAGGTATTTAAGATACATCAAGTAGGGATTCATAGTATGTTAAGTTGGTGTTTTTAACATGCTAAAGTTATCAAGTAGGTGTTATGAGCTGTAGGTGTTTAGGTTATTTGTCGTAAGGGTTTAGGTTATGTGTTGTATGTGTTTAGGATATTTTCTGTAGGAGTTTTTAATGTGTGTTGTAGGTTTTTTTGTTATGTGTTGTAGTCTCGTAGATGTTTATGTTATTTGTTGTAGGCATATATGTTATGTGCTATAGGAGTTTATACTATGTGTTGTAGGTATGTAGGTTATTTAGCGTAGAAGTTTATGTTATGTGTTGTAGACTTGTAGCTTATTATATGTCTACTTCAGTGTGCTGAATACCTACTAAAAATTATAGTAGGTGTTTTGTGAAATGCGTGCGCGTAGTAGGTGTTTTAATGAATTGGGTTGGACTGTGGAAATCGTCTCTCAAAGGAACAGTCTTTCAAGATACCTATTATTGTCTTAATATCGTCTCATCAAAAGATGTTCTCCAAGAGCAGCTTAAAAAGTAAAATATTTTAATAATTAAAACAAAAAACATTCACTTATTTTATTTGCTTTACGAAATGTTAAAATAAAAAATACTAATAACAATTATAATGATTCCTATTCTTTTTACCTATTTTCTCCCTCTTAGATTATTTTTTCTTTTTATCCTACTTTTAAAATATATATATCTCATAATTTTTTTTCAAAAAAAGAATGTAGCTCAATTTTCCTTTAATCTCATTGCATTTTTTTTTTCATCCCCAATCTTCCTTTTTTAAATTCAAAACACTTACAATTCCAGATAAAAATCGACATTGAAGGTACGTTCTTTTTTATACTTTTGCAATTTCAAATTTTGATCTTCTTGTTTTGAATTTCTGTTTATTTGTATTTATAGATTTAACAAATGAACTTTTTCATAAATTTGATTAATCTTTAAATATTTAGAAGTTAAAATACTAATAACAAATTTGCATGTAATCAATCTTCAAATATTCACAAAGACATAAGCAATCAATTACCTTGAAATAAGATCACTACAACATGAGAATCATGGTCAGGGTCGACCCTACATATTTTGAGGTCCTGGGCAAAATAGCACATCGGGGCCCGTTTTCTTTATAAATTATAACCTATATAGATCTTCTACAACTATTAATTTTGTTTTTTTGACATGGGGCCCTGGACGACGGCCCCTCTTGCCCCCTGATCATGGTTTGGCATTAAAAATTTTATGTTTCTTTTTTGTGTCAAATGTTTGATTTTCACTATGTTAAAAATTATTATTTCTTCTTCTCTTTTTGTTCCTAAAGATTCTCTTGCTTTACCCCAAATCAACAAAACAAAATGACATTAACATACCCTTTTCTACAATATTGAGATGCTTATATTACCTATATTATTCAAATCATCAAATCATTTTTATAACTTTGAATTATTTTCTAATAATATTCAAAGTCCTAAAGGCGTTGTATAAATAACTAACCATAAAATATTAAACATCTATAATAAATATAATTATAACAAAAGACATTGACATCATCTTCTTTCAAAAATGTGTATATATATTATTTTATTATGAATTTTTTCAAATTTAATAATAATAATGATATCATCATTATCATTATTGTTATCATATAATGTATACTTAACATAACATATATATTAATAATTACTGATATAAACTTTGATTTATTTTTTTTGAAATATTCAAAGCCTTAAACGTGTTCTATATATAACTAATTATAAAATATTAAACATTTATAATAACAATAATTAAAACTAAATACATTGATCTTCTTTCAAAAATGCATATTAATTATTTTGTTTTGAATTTTTTCCCTCTAAAATATAATCATGATGATGTCATCATTATCGTTATTGTTATCATAAAATGATTATTAATTTAAATGAATTTATGATTATTCATGTTTAGGATAATACTTTGAAATTAAAGCAATTATTATACCGCTTATGATTTATGAAGTATTAGCAACATTATTTTCTTGATTATTGACGTATTTTAGAAAGAAATTACTACAAGCATGTATGACACGCATAGGCAAATCTACATGGGGCCTCTGGTGGCTCGTGCCCTCATGCAAATTAAAAAAAATAAAATAAGTTTTAATCTGATTTTTGGTTTGTAGACTTAAGAAATGACTAAGAGAGAAATTAATGAGATTGTAGAGTTATCTCCTCACATAAAACCCATTATATTCCCACAGAATAACTCGTGAGATATAATTTATCATTTTTTTTGTCCATTTATTGGTGTCCTCTGAGACTCTGAACCTTGGATTCGCCTTTAATGACACCAGTAACCTAGTTAATAACAAAATAAAATTGATAAAATTCAATCATCTTTGATAGGGAAATTTGAATCCCAAAGAGCATGGTGAAAGCTTTCAAAGATCATTAAGCAAATATAAGAATGGCTTCATCATATTACAAAATGGAAGATCATAGAAATCTTGCTGCAACAAAACTTCAAAAAGTTTACAAAAGTTTTAGAACTCGAAGACGGCTTGCAGATTGTGCCGTTCTTGCTGAACATAAATGGTATGATGCTTAGTTGCTTACTTATGTTCAATTTTGAGAAAGAAAGTTCTCAGCATGTTCAACATGTTTGACCGCACATGACCCTGGAAAATTGAAAGTCTCTATTTTAAATTATATGATATATAAAGTGTTTAAAGAATTAAAGATGTAAAGTTATTTGAAAAATATCATAATTTTTTAAGTTGCACGGTCTTTGAATTTTGCTCCCCTTTTGGGTATTGGATACCTCAATGGACGGAGCAAAAATTGATGAATTTTATAAAGATCATGTGCAAAATTATGATATTTTTCTAATAACTTTGTATCTTTAAATACTTAACATATACCAAATAATTTAATATTGAAGTCCTAATTTTTTAGAGCCTGTGCGGTCGAATATATTGAGCATGCTCAAATTCTCCTATGTTTAACATTTAGTTTTACCCAAATATGCTCAAATAAGTTTGTACTTGTCCAATCTAAGCTTAACTTGATCCAAGAAGACATAATGTAGGGTAGTGAAGGGGATCAGCTTGTTCAAGCGCCCTAGCTTGTTTGAGCAGTTTGTTCAAGACAACTTTTGTCAATTTTAATTCGTGTTTTGCCCGTTGAAATTTTATCGTTTTAGTATTTTGTGGTGCCTATTTATCTTATAGTAAGAGGATTTGTTGACGATAATATATTTGTTTAACTCCGAATTAAAGAATGGGTAATATAGTAGGTGAATATTAACTGATGATCACCTTTAATCTCATTTTAATTAGGGTGATTAATTTAAAATGACCTATAAAAGGTCATTTTATCTTAAAACTTACGTAACACCAATTTAAAAGAGCATCTTTATAACATACGTGCAGGTGGCAGGTGCTGGACTTTGCTGAACTAAAACGTAGTTCTATATCATTTTTTGATATAGAGAAACCGGAATCTGCTATTTCACGATGGTGTAGAGCTAGAACTAAAGCTGCTAAAGTGAGTATGCAAGGATACTCCAAATAATTTCTCTTTCTGATTTAAATTGCTATATACTCCCTCTGTCCCTCTGAGAAAGCACCCTTTGACCAAAAAAGAAATATGAGAGCTTTTTAAGTCAAATGGTGCTAATTCAGAGGGACAGAGGGAGTAACACATTTTTATGTAAGAGTTTTTAAGGAAAATGTAGCAATCTCATAGTAAAGTGAGTTTTATATGAACTTATTCTACACAAAAATATTATGCACCCTACTTAATATTCCCTCATTTGCTACTAAGGGTGTGCGTTTTAGGATGAAAGAAAATGAAAAGAAAGAAAGTTGAGGGATTTTGGAAAGATGAACAATTTCTTATTTGAATAACAAAATGGGCGGAAAGAATTAGATGAATAATTTATGCTAAGGTTTTATTCTCTCCAAAGTTATAAAGATTTAGTGGGAAAACTCTTATTTCTCTTTATTTCCCTTCAATTCTCTTCCAAACAAAGAAGAGTTATATTCCTCAAATTTTCTTCCCTTTCTTTCCTTTCCCCCTTTCCCTTTCTCTTATTTCTTTTATTAAAAAATTGTTATTCAAACGTAGTGTAAAAGAAGAACGGCGTGCGTATTACATATTAGTTATTACTCCACTGTTTCATTGAGAATTCAACATTTAAGTTTCCAATATAAGAGCTTTATGAAAGATATGTTTTATTCTCAAATGGAACAGATGAAATATACTCTTTAAATTGAAAGATGCACAATATTTTAGTATAAAGTAAGTTCATACAAAACTTTTACGTCAATCAGACGGATGAAGTGCATAAGAATATTAAATATATTATCCTTATTATTTATGTTTATTTATAACTCGAATAAATATGTTTTGTTCTCTAGGTTGGAAAGGGTTCTTCAAAAGATGAGAAATCTAGGAAACTTGCCCTACAACATTGGCTTGAGGCCGTGAGTTCAATTTTTATACTTTCATTTCGGTTTTTCTTAATACTCTCTTTGTCTCTTTCAGTTTGCACCATATGAATTAAATATGTGAAAGCTTTTTGAGTATTATATTGCAAAATCAAAAGGCGGAAAGAGTATTAATTTTTTAAGAATAATATTTCACTAAATACGATCTAATATTTTAATTATTAAGAATCCATCAAATGAAATATATTTTTAAATTTTAAGCATTATTAAACTAATTAGACATTATTTTCTTTGTCAAGTTATAATAATATAGTCTCTTGTCTTTTTTCAATAGATAGATCCTCGACATCGTTATGGCCATAACTTACAATTCTATTATGTTAGATGGCTTCATTGCAAGAGTAACCAACCATTCTTTTATTGGTACGGATTTTTCAATATGTTTATAATTTGTATGATAGCAATATACTTTTATAAAACGTATGTGGTAGCAAAATCTTAAATAAAAATTCACATAATAGCATTGTAATGTTGTACTTAAAGCTACAGTAATATTAATGTGCTAAAAACGTTTAATTGGACATTAAATTGAAAAAAAATCATATTTGCTCAAATTTTCTTTCCTTAAACCTACAGTAGATTTTATAGTTAAGACTTGCTATCAGCCTATCACTGGCATTTCATAGAAGTATGTTGTTTTCATATAAAATTTTCCTTAACAGAAGTATGTTGCTTTCATATAAAATTTTCATATATATATATATATATATATACATACATATATATATATATACATACATATACATACATATATATATATATACATACATATATATATACATATATATATATATATATATATATATATATATATATATACATATATACATATATACATACATACATACACACATACATATACACACACACACACACATATATATATATATAGCACAAGTTTCTATCTACTTGCATTATTTTGTTAAAGTTATATTTATATATGTTTTTATACTAACAATTAGTAATAACTATGTGCATAGCACAAGTTTCTATCTATACTAGTTTATTAATATTTCTTATTCTTATTATTGATTCATTAATATTTTATAGAATTCGTATTTTTATTATTTATGCATATTTTGGTTGTTTTGTTTTTATTAGGCTCGACATTGGAGAAGGAAGAGGGATCGACATTATTGAAAGATGCCCACGATCTCGACTTCAACAACAATGCATTAAGTACCTTGATCCAGTAAGTTACTTTTTCCGTCTCTTTAAATTTGCTCAGAAACTTCAACAACAATGCATTAAGTACCTTGATCCAGTAAGTTACTTTTTCCGTCTCTTTAAATTTGCTCAGAAACTTCAACAACAATGCGTTAAGTACCTTGATCCAGTAAGTTACTTTTTCGTCTCTTTAAATTTGCTCAGAAAATATTTTTTCTCGCAGCAAATTACTTTTGATAGCAAACTCAACTGAATAGAAGAGTACTCTTAACTTTTTTGTTTTTGTTTATAGAGGGAACAATATATGAGTTAGAAGTAGCACTTCGATGGAGGAATTCGAAGGGATAGGTATTAGGAAGAGGGGGGACATAAAGAGAAATAAGAAGTATTTAGCAAACGACTGAAAATTGTTAGCTAATCGGAGTAAATTATTTGACGAATTGATCTAAATTAAATGATTTGACTATCTAAATATCTATTTGTGTTAAAATAAACTAAAATAGTCTAATAAATTATTTTGTCAAATACCTCATAAAGTATTTTGATTGGTTACAATTTTTGTAGAGAAAAATTTGTTTTATAGATGAAGTCCCATAATGTTTTATCATCAAATCTTTTCAGATTTGAAAAGATTCAAAAAAAAAAATTAAAAAAAAAAAAATTCTCCCTCTACCCTTCCTTTCTTGCATAGGCAAATAAACAAGACCTTTCCTATTACTATCTCCCCTTCCTTTCCCTTTCCTCTTTTCTCATTTTCATCTTTTCTTTTCCTTCTTAAATTGTTATTCAAACAAACTCATAAAACAGATTTTTGATTTTGTTAACTTCTATATTCAACTTTCCTTCACTAGTCCTTATTTTGTAAATAGTTTTTACTCTACTTTTGACTAATTGGTTACCCTAACAACCAAACATGTTCTTTCGAAATAATTTTCAAGTCAAAACAGTTTAATTGTTCCGAGCAACTTTTATTAGCTTTTGACTTATATGACCACTTTTTCTTAAATAAACAATCAGTTGTGGATATTTAACTATAACAAACATCTCCATTAACAATTGACCTATCAAACCAGCTTAAGATCCAATAAAAATAACCAACTCTTTTAGTTGCTCAAACAGACAAGTAAACAAACTAACAACCATTTGTCAAACAACCCTTCGTATCGCTAAACATACACTAAAATTTTAGTAATAAAATGACCAAACTATTTGCTCTTTACAGGCAGAGAGGGAAGAATATGAAGTGATAGTAGAGAATGGAAGATTTTTGTACAAAGCAAGCCAAAAGGTTGTTGATACAACAGCAGAACCTAAAGGCAGTAAATGGATCTTTGTGTTAAGCACCACAAGAACATTGTATGTGGCCCAGAAAATCAAAGGCAAGTTTCAACATTCTAGTTTTCTAGCTGGAGGTGCAACATTGTCTGCTGGAAGATTGATTGTCGACAATGGAATTCTAACGGTAATTATAGAGGAAAATTTGTGTTTTGTGTGCTTGTTTATGTTTCTGTCAAGGAACCAACTCATCCAAAATCTTAAGTCGATGGTTGTATGATACGTTTTATATTCTAACACGCCCCTTACATGAAAGCCCTTTGGGTTAGAAGCGTGGATGCAACATGGACCCTCCTTGTACCTGATATATGATATATTCCGTTTAAATTTAAGGGGTAAACCTGTGACTTTTCGATCTTGTTGGCTCTGATACCATGTCAAGAAACAATCTCAACTAAAAATTTAAGCTAATGGTTGAGACCCTAAAATACATTATATACTCTAACGGCCCGTTTGGTTAGTGGTACTGATTGGTGGTAATGAGAATGATTTATTGTACTCATCCAAAATCTTAAGTCGATGGTTGTATACTTGTATGATACGTTTTATATTCTAATACGCCCCTTACAAGAAAACCCTTTGCACTATAAGTGTGGATGCGGTATAGACTCGACATTTAAGGGGTAGTTGATATTTAAACCTGTGACTTTTCAGTCACGTCGGACAACCTCAACTAAAAGTTTAAACTAATGGTTGATGCTAAAAAAACGTTATACACTCTAAAACTTCAGCCCTTAAAACATGAAATATGACTACCATTGTTTTGAATTGATTATAGTCGGTTTGGCCTCATAGTGGTCATTACCTCCCTACAGAAGAAAATTTCCAAGCATTCATGACATTTCTTACAGAAAACAACGTGGATCTTACTCGTGTCAAGGTAAAGTTCTTACGATTTTCCACCGTGTACCTTTTGCTATGACGAGATAGCTCTCACAATGAGATCGTCAATTTGAACCGATTTGATTCACACGTGTAAGAACCTGAGCATTTTTTCCAATTTATGGGCATTTTTCAATATTGATCTTAAAAGTATTAATTTTGACCTTGAGGGGTTGTTTGGCACATGGGATATGTGGGAAGGAAATAGGACTTTTTTTCAAAAAACGTCCAAGTCCTTATTTGTTTTAAGGGAAAGAAAATAGGAAATGGGTATGAAAATGGGAAAAGTCCCTAAGATTTAAGTCTTGGGGAGGGTGGTAATTGGTGAGAATTTCGTTTTCATCTATTTTTTCCACGTCCCTAACATGCCAAACAAGGATCGAGACTTTTATATCTTTAAAGTCTCAACTTAAATCTCATCTTAAAGATTCACAAATCTCATTCTCTTGTGCCAAACGCCCCCTGAAGGTATCAATTTTCAAAATTGATACCTTAAAAGTCAAAACTAATAAATGCCCAGAAAATTAAAATGTTATTACACGTGCGAATTGAGTCAGCCCAAATTGACGATCAAAGTTCAGACCGTCTCGTCCAAGTTTTTGTGTTATTGAATTCGTACCCATTGTTGAATATAGAAAGCTCCAATGGATGAGGAAGATGGAGGAGTTTATAATTCAACTCAAGATGAGAATGAAGAGCACCAACTACGATTATCTAAGCTTTCAGAAGTGGCCACCTCCAAAATACTACTAAAAAGATCACAAATCATACGATCCAAGATCGCAAGACTTAAAATTCCAAGCATTCGTACCCTAGTAGAAGAAGAATTCAAGACACCCCAATTACCACCCGAAGATGATCATAACAACCTCAAAGACGAAGAAGAAGAAGAAGACGAGTTTTTGTCTGATGATGGTTTCGAAACAGCAGAAGAATCATTCCTTTCCGAGGACGATTTCATGTGCCCGAAACTCAACCTATTCGAGTTGCACGAGGATCCTAAGTTTGAAGAGCCATTATCACAAGCAACCATCCTTAAGAGAATCCATAGTCATAGAAGAACTCAATCTTACCAATTGGGTGAACATTTACAGTTCAGATGGACAACAGGTGCTGGGCCTAGAATTGGGTGTGTGAGGGATTATCCTTCAAGGTTGCAGTTTCAGGTGCTAGAGCAAGTCCATTTATCGCCTAGGAAACGACTTCCATCACCATTGGGTTCTGGCTTGCATCAAGCTGTTTCGACTAAAACTAGCCTTGCTCCTGAAAAAAGCATTTAGGGGGGGTGTTTGGCACGTGGGAATGGGAATTACGAGACTATAGTTGAGATTTAGGATGAGACTTGAATCATAAAAATAAATATCTCAGATCTTTATTTGGCAAATGGTAAAAATAGATAAGGAATTGGATAAAAGTTGATTATATTTATAAAATTGTCGTTGTATACTTTTCTTTACTTTCATTAAGGGTAAAAATGTCATTATATAGATTTCTTAAGTTTTAATTCTAAATACTACCCTTAAGATTTTTTTGTAGGACTTTTCCTTTTTAAGTCTCAACTCATATCCGAATCTCAACATTAGCCAATTCTCATTTCCCTTTACCAAACAAGAGATATTTTATAATTTCACCTCAAAATTCCAATCTCCAACCTCAACTCCCTCTCGCCAAACATACCATTAAGTACCGACTCGAATCAAGGTCATGTAAAGAAAATCTCTATCCACATGTAGTTACAGTACACCATGAAAATTTTTCATGTTTCTTTTTGTTGAAAAGGTTGAAGAATTGTTGATGATCAAATGTACTCTTTTTTTCTTTGATAATAGAAGTATATTAAGTTTTATACTATCTTTTATATTAAATGATATATTATTCTTTGACTTCGTAAATATTATCTCAAATTACAAGTCTTATAAACACTAAATTATGTACTCCGTCTAATTCGTTTTAGTTGTAGTACTTGTTTTTTTATTAATTATCAAACACTCTTAATTTACAATTTATTCTTAATCTATAAGTTTAAACATAGTCAACTGAGATCTCATTTGCTTCATCTCAATGAAAAAACTATTAATATCAATTTTTTATAGTTTTTAAAGATGTTAACTTGGTGATATTCAAACTTAAATAGGTTTCCTTCATCTCATAGTCAGACTCATAGCCATAGTAATAGTCATCAATCTAGTATTTTGTTCAAAGACAGAATTCAAATGAGGAAGATAACAAATAATTTATATTCCTAACCCTCCACTATGATTATTTATACCCTTCTCACAAGAGCATAAAACTTTCTTTGCACATTTCCAAATCATTCGAATATATATTCACTCATCTTTGCAGACAACAAGGCAACACTAGCTTTTCCCTAAATTCATGGTTCCTTTCTTATCCAAAATTCATAAATCCGCATATCCACCTAAGCATCTGCATCTTTATTACTTCCATTTTTTAAGTTTCTATATTTCATATCCTAACAAGACCTTACATAAATATACTTTTACTCAAATATGACCCTTATAAACCCGCATTAGAGTTTCCCCTCCTTAAATGTAATATTTTAATTTGACTTATGGAGATGGAAAGAGTATAATTAAATACAAACATCATTTACAATGTCATACAAATTAAATGTACACAACCTCGAGTTGAGGAACTCAGTGGTTGCGCTCTCCTCTATAAATATGAGTTGTCGCCTTCTTTCCCTCCTCAAACCTTGCTTATGAGCAGAATACACTGGATATGATAATGGTGATATTATTTCACTAAGGGCATGCTTAAATTGAGTGTGTAAATATTTAAGGGGCGAAAAAAAGTCAAAATAAGAAAATAATGTTGATAAATGAAAAATTAGTGAAATTTAATTGTTGTAAAGGTGGAAAAATGATTACAAAGTGATGAAAAATAAAGAGAGCTCTCAATTTTATAGGGTAAATATTTATCTTAGGAGAAGGTAAGGGAATGTATTACCTCCATAATAGGGAAAAAATCATATTCTTTTTCCTTCATTATTTTTATTTTATGCTTATTTCACCTTCTTCACAACTATCTTAACTACTTCAAATGCATCTCTGTGTGCTTTTATTTCATTAGTTTAACTTTATTTTCCACTTATATTTACACTCGATCTAAGCATGCCCTAAGAAATATTGTTCCACTTTCCAAGTTATGATATTGATGAATGTGCTACAGCAGATGTTTTTCAGTACCAAAACTCAAGATATACCTGTGATTACTAATATCCATTCAAGCATGAACAAAATTATCCAAGAGAAACATACCATGACATTAATATGCAAGATTCTCATTCACACCAAGATTCTCATTCACACCAAGCATCAATAAATCTCTTATCCAGCATTACAGATAATAAATATGTAAAAAGCTTAGACAAAGCCAGCATACATATTACTCTTGAAGATACTATGTTTCCGAAATTGCAGAACGAAACAAAATCTTTGTAGAAACTCAAATCCCAAACTCAACGGTTGGCTTTGGCAACTCTCTCAATTTCATCCTTCTTCTTAATCGCATAACTGCAAGAGGCAACCAATTTATAAATAAACTCCATACAGCTAAAGAGATTTCACAACTGATATCCAACTGATTTCTACGGAGTACTATAGAATATACATTGTTTTTCAAATATAAACTTCTCTATTCTTCGGTTATCTGGTACTATCAAAATTTTTAAAACTTTGCACATGCACATGCAGATTCAAAGCCCCTTAGGTTTGCCTTAGTTGCACCATGATAAAGAAAGAACTAATCCCTCAGTTTATAAACAGTTAAACACATATCTTAAGCTACTGCCTAGTTTGTTTGACAGAATTATTTTATTAGAAAAAATATCAATAATTAATGATTCAACATCCCAGAAATTGGCCAAGATACTAAGACCCTTGGATGTCTTTCGTTAAAAATAAAGACAACTGTTAACATGAGGTAAACTAAACGCGCAAACAAAACTTCATCGATGATGAAAAAGAATAAAACATGTGAAAAGGGTTACAAATACCTGTTTGATGACCCCTTGGCAGCATTGATGAGTTCATCTGCAAGGCACTCAGCAATAGTCTTGATATTTCTGAAAGCACTCTCACGAGCCCCAGTAGTCAAAAGATATATAGCCTGGTTCACTCGTCTCAATGGAGAGATATCAACAGCCTGACGCCTAACAACACCAGCTGATCCAATCCTGGTAGCATCTTCTCGTGGTCCACTGCATCACAACTAATGTGTTAAGCAGAGCATACGGAAACATCACAAGTTTAGACAATAAGAAGGTGCAACTGCCAAATATGATTCAAAAATTTCAAATTATTGATCATCTCATTAGCTGCCACACAAATGAATCTGTTCACGAAGTTTAATACCTATTGATTATTGCATCAACAATAATTTGAATTGGGTTTTGATCGGTCAAAAGGCTAATAATTTCCATGGCATGCTTCACAATGCGAACAGCCATCAACTTTTTACCGTTGTTGCGTCCATGCATCATGAGGGAGTTGGTAAGCCTCTCGATGATGGGGCATTGT
Source organism: Amaranthus cruentus (assembly GCA_019425755.1). NCBI lineage: Eukaryota > Viridiplantae > Streptophyta > Magnoliopsida > Caryophyllales > Amaranthaceae > Amaranthus > Amaranthus cruentus. The sequence continues at coordinate 22,481,296 of CM033454.1, forward strand.
GCCTTCCTAAATCGCTTCATTTGGTATCTACCGGCAGTGTGAGGAACAAAGGTAGCATGCTTGACCGGAGAAACACCTATGTAATCGGCCAAGGCAATGTCTTGAACCTACACATAAAACATCATCAAAAAGAAAGTACAACAAAGTATAAAAATATAAAACACATTCAATATGTATGACATTGTTTGTTGATCACTGGATTGATCCAAGTAGACGTTTCTTGGTGCATATTGTTTGTTGACAACATTGTGTTAGATAAGACCTAAGAGGGGGTAAATGCTAAGTCAGGTAGATAGAGAGAAAACTTGGAGTCATAAGGGTTAAATTAAGTTGAAGAAACAACAAATGAAGTGTAACTATAGCACAAACACGATAGCAAGAGACGTTATAAAGTTATCATTAACGTTATTTTTTAATTCACGTGGTGACCTAAGCTTTTAATTTCTCCATTTATTAGGCTAAAGGTTTAGATTTTTGTTAGATTTATGTTATTATAACCATCATGACAACTTATTTTCATAAACGCATATGCTATGATCACCCTTATGGACATATTTTTGAAATTTTGTTCGAATAGAATACTTAATTAAACAAAGAATTTAACCTTATGTCTACTATATGGAAAGGTTGAAAGTTGGGAGTCACCATGCGGATTAAAACAAAGGTATGTCTATCACGTGGAACAGTCAAAACTCAGGATTACCACATGAAATTTCCCGAAAAACAAATATCTCCAAGTGGATGCTTAAAATACCTTGCATCCATTTTGAGGAGTAGTGGGAACATTCAACAAAATGTGACCTACACAATTAAGTGTGGGTGGCGAAATGGAGAGGAACTACTAGGATATTATGCAATCAAGGTGTGCACATAAAACTAAAGGAAGAGTTCTATCCACGGGCTAATAGAGCAGCACTACTACATGAATCTAAGTGTTAGGCTTTTAGAAAGGATCATTGAAGAAGATAAGAGTAACATAAATGTGAATGCTTCGCTGGATGAGAAGACATACCTTGAATAACAATATTCAAAACGAAGATATGAAAAATGTTTAAGAATTGCAAATAATGAGGAAAAGATGAAAGAAATTCCTTCAAGATGATTTAAACACGTATAAAAACGGGGTATTTGAAAAACAATAAAAAAGATAGAAAATTAGAGCTCACAAAACTTAAAAAGAGTGTGACTTGGAAAACATGAGTGAAAAAGGATACAAAAGATATACACTTAAAGATTAAAATTATAGTAAATTAAAATAAATGGAGAAGAAGAAACCATGCGAACAATTATATTAGTTCATATAGCCGACTTTAATCTTTTAGGATTAAGGCACATAAATTGTTGTTATTGATTCAATATGTATGACAATGAGGTTGAAAACCAAAGGATTTTTGGGTGGTGACAAGGTAATTGTTAATCTCTTAAGAAAAAGCCAAAAAGCAAAAGGCCTAAGGTGCACTAAAAAACAATCACCAATGACCATGGTGCACAATTGGGAAAAATGTGCATGTCAAAACTCATAATTCGTAAACCTTTTCCTGAACTTCTTGAACACTGCGTCTCAATCTCAACATACCTTGCGCATATCCTATGCCCTTGCCTCAACTCAAAGTCTTTTTTACCCATGCGTGAATCTTTGAACTCAAAATATGCATTTATCATTCTCATTTCTCATTCTTCAAAACATCCCTACCTTGAACACAACCTTAATCCAGTATACTAATGTAATGGATTAGACTAATATGTACTCTTCTACCCAATTCATATGCCCTGCCTACTCGAGAAGACATGAGAGTTTTTCGTCTGAGCAGAAAAAACTTCTAGAACATAATTTCACAATCAAGAGTACTTATTTACCGTAAAAGTGAATTTTACTTGTGGCACAACTAAGGATCTAATATGCTTATTTGCCCCAATTTCACCACATTCTTTAGAACTAAACCAAGCTAAATAAACAACAAATGAACTGTGAACCAATATTGTTAATCTTTAATGAAAAAGCAAATCCCTGAAAATTATGCTAACATCTAATTTCTAAAGTTATAACCTTCGGTTTTTTAGAAAAAAAAAAAAGACTATTGCTTTCAAATTCAAAACATAATGTTCATTTACATAAGAGAACTATCAAAAATCATTTAAAACAGGGCCAAATTTCCGGCCACTAGCATCTGTAGCGTAATCATAAAAATGCAGCCAAAAATCTAAAACAATAGATATCATAAAACACCATCATTAAATAAGAGAGCATGTTAGAGTATATAACATATTATTGGTTGTTTAACATGGTATTAGACCCAACGTGACAAGAGGTCACAGGTTCGAATCTCAACCACCCTCATCCAAGTGGAGTGGAATATTTAGCACCAGGTATGAGAGAGAGCCTATGTTGCATCCACACTTATAGTCCAAAGGTTTCTCGTGTGAGGGGGCGTGCTAGAGTATATAACATAATACGAGACCTCAACCATCAGCTTAAGCTTTTGGTTGTTTTGACATAGCGAAAGAACTCATTAATAAATAAATAATCAAGAAACATACAAAATAAATATAACGAACATTTTAAATAAGAAAATGATAAAAACCTGAACATCTTCAAAGCTCCATTTACCGAAGAGTTTAACATCAGCCACGTAATTCTCGGAAATGACCGCCGGTTGGATCGAATCTTCCATAAACGACATCTGATAAGTAAAAGAGATCAAATATTAGTTAAGTGAGAGGAGAAATCATGAATCATGAAAAATAAAAATAAGAATGAAAATGATGAAGAAACGGAGAATAACCTCTGCTGCTGCCGGCGCCGACGCTGTTAAACGAGGGGGCGGGGGAGAAGGAGCTTAGGAGAGTGAATAGGGAAAAAATAGGAGGCGATAAACCCTAGTTTCAAGTTATTTATATATGACATGATTAGGGGTGTGCAATGGGCTGGGGGCGTTTTGGGCCTCCGGGCCCGACCCTTTATTATATGGGCTTTTAACGGGCCCGGCCTTGACGGGCCGGATTTTTGAAGGGTTAGCCTTAGCTATATACGGAGCGGGCTCAAAAAGGTTTTTTGCTAGGCTCTAAACGGGCTTTTTTATTTTTATTACAAACGGGTTAGTTGTAGGCTTAATTGGTTGCTTTGTAGTTGCCGACTTGTCGTCTAGTATCCCCTTTGTCATAGAAGGCACTTGACAATTCATCAAAATGATTCTGAGGTAAATGTTAGTGGCAGTCAACAGATTTGAGGCTATATTTTCATGAATTTTTAGGTAAATTCAAGCTATAAATTAATGATTCTGAGGTAAATGTTAAACTTAAGACACAAAATCATCAAAATATTTCGAAAATTACAGATGCTACGAGATTTCAGATTATTGTCCCTAACAATGCTTTTAAATATGTATCCAAGAAAAATGTATTATTAAATAATAATAAATCAAAATATATAAATTGAAAATTATTTATAAATATTTATCATTTTAATTAATAAAACCTCGAAGACTGTAATAGTTGTTTTGAATTCTTCTGTCGATAGTTCAATACATGAAAGGTTGGCGATGATAATAATAAAGGTCTTGCAACCATAATAAAAATGTCCACATCAAGAAAAACTGTCCCCAACAATTCATCAAAATGATTCTGAGGTAATAGTTTTTAAATATGTATCTAAGATATATTACAAACGGGGTTGGACCGGGCCGGGCTTGATGGACCCGGCCCACTTAAAACCCATTTCTATTTTTGTAAGATCCAGCCTAATCCGACCCTTTTTTTCTAGAATCCGGTCCGGCTCATATCTTGCCCATTGCACAGGTCTAGACATGATACTGCTTCTTCATTTGATTTTGGGTCACACTCACGCAAAACAACTAAAATGGGTCATGAATATTAGAGGTTTTCAATGGGTCGGGTCAAGTCAAAATTTAAGTAGAGCGGATAATGTCTAATGTTAAACGAACTGGGCGGGTCAAAGTTTTTTTTTACTTTATAATTTTCCAATAAATTCTTGTGAGAGACGGTCTCATTGAGAGATCATCTCTAATTGGGTCAGCCCATTATATATATTTTAAAAAATATTATAACTTTATAAGTATGCATTACGAAAGCAGGCGATCTTGGGAGAGACCGTCTTAAAATAAGACGGCCCAATATTCCAGCACATCGCGTTCTTTACATGCTTTCTCTTATCTTTTTGATTTTCTGCGCATTTTTCAATTTTAATCTTAAAGGTATCAATATTGACCTTAAAAATATCAATTTCAATTTAGGTAGAAATCGAAAGTTTAACTCCACAATTAAACACTTATAGGTTCAAATTAAAATTTTTACTTTAATTGATATGTTTAAGTACTACTTTACGTTGAAATTGATATCTTTAAGATCAAAATTGATACATTTAAGGTCTAAATTGAAAAATGTCCATAAAATGAAAAAAACAAAAAAAATGAAATTTCGGAGGGAAATAGACGCGCGCATGTAGACATTTAATATATTGAAAGTAGACATTAACAATATTGAAAATAGATATTTAATATATTGAAAGTAGGCAGTAAGGATACGTAAGTAGACTCAAGGATAATGTAAGTAGGCATTAACAATACGGTAAATAAACATTAATCTTTTAATGGGTTGGGCTTGAGATACGTCTCTCAAATAAACGGTTTCTCAAGTAACTAGCTGGAACACAACTACTGTTGTAATCCTGTCTCACAAATATACAATTTCAAAACAAGAAACTCGCATCCTTATTTTCTATTTAATGTGTACTAATTAGACTATTTAACCCATATATTTAATACGTCTTTCGAAGAGACCGTCTCTTACAACAGTTTGTGCACAAGAAAACCTCTCATGTAACACAAACTATTGTATGAAACGGTTTCTCTGATAGACGCGCTTCATACATGGGCCAAATAGCCCATCTCATACATATTATAAGAATATATGCTCTCTATTTGATATTGTCTCACTAAGAGACGGTCTCTCACAAAAATAGTTCCTCGTGTAATAATCAAAATTCTTGTGAGAGACCTCTCTTTGGGCTGGCCCAAGAAGGAAAATTTAGTAAGTTCAGTAGGCATTAAGGATATTTTAAGTAGGCATTTAGAATATTATAAGTACTTAAGTACTTATTCAGTGGGAATTAAGTATATTGTAAGTAGACATTAGAGATATTGTAAGTAGACATTAAGGAATATGGTAAGTAGGCTAGTAGGTTAAGTTTCTCGATATATATTAAAAATATTATAAGTAAGCATTTTAAGTATGTTATTTATGGACATTAAGTATATTCTAAGTAGACATTAGGCATAATGTAAATAGACATTAAGTGGACATTAAAGTTTAATGGATTAGGCCTAAGAGACGTCTCTCAAAGAGTCAGTCTCCTCAGGATACCAACTAGTTTTGGGTCCAAGGCCCCAACATTAATAGGACCTTACATATGGCCAAGCCTAAGTCATAAATAATCGATGAAATATTCAAGCCCAATTTCGAGGTATGCATGGGTCTATTTCAACAATTATCAGTTCGACATCAGATTCAGTTCTCATATTCATATTCAATCGTTAGCTGATTCGAGCATCGAAGAAACTTTTTCAGGCGTCGCCCTCGGGTTAGATACCTTTGTTCAATTTGTAGGTTAATTCGAAGATCTTCAACCTCCTTCGATCATCTTCAATCAACTCCGACTACATTCAATTACATTCAACTTCGCGAAAAGTGGAGTAGGCTACACTATACTTGGACATATAGATGTTTCTACTTGGATGTACATTAGACATCACTCTTCCCCATGTTATATAAATTGTAACTAAGTTTCACCCACAATTATATAATAACTTGTGAAAAAGTATGATGATTAAGTAGAAAATTTGGTGGTTGACTACAGGGCCCGAGTTCAAGTCTCAACAAATACAATAATAACATGATTAATTTTTTTTCAAACCTAGTGCCTCTCAAAATAGGAAAAATTAGAAGATAATAATACAATTTTTTGTTTATTTCCCCACAATAATACAACTTTTGATTAATCATGAATAACATTAATTTTAGGGGTGTTTACCTATAGTATACTTAACATGTTAAAAATCAAACTATAGAAGATTATATGACAAAAAAATTGATAATTTAATTAATAAACTAAAATTGGTATTATTTTAGAAAAAAAATCCTAAATTGACACAGTCAATCAATAATCAGTATTATTATAGAAAAAATAACAAAAAATTGTATTATTTACGGTGATTTTTCATCAAAATTATACTCTCCATTGACACGATACAGCAGTCGCCAGTCAGCAAGCAAGGCAACATCAGTTTTCTGGTACTTGACCTTCAAAAACCGATAAGCGTTTTCAAACAGCAAAAGTATCACCCGTCTGCGGTCTGCCGCCACTCCATGCTTCAGCTACCGACCCACCGACCACCGTCAACCTGCCGCCTTCATGTATGTACGTTTTTTTTTCTCTTTTTATCTCTTTATACCTTTCCGTAAAAGTTTTAAATTTGTGCTATCGTTATAGATTTTTTTGAATGTTAACTGTTAAACGTTGTTTTCTGATTCATGATTGATGATTATATAATTATATTATACCCCAGACCACATTTGCTAATCAATTTTAGGGTTTTTGGCTTAATTGGTGGTGAAGTTATAAATATAGGGTTTCGTAGTTAATTCTACAATTGATTTAGGTAATTTAGGGTTTTTGGCTCTACTTTTCAAATGGTGGATTCATAATTTAATTCTATAACGAGTTAACGACTGTATTTTACGGTGTAAAATGGATAGGTATTTCAAAAGAGTAGCTTCTCGATCATATTTTGCATCTAGTTCAACATTGAGGGTGTGGAAATTAAGTAAAGATTTTGCTGATTTAAGTTTCTGAATTTTTGACAGAGTTTAGGGTTTGAACTTTGAAGGAAATTCCTAGAGAGATACAATTCCGTCCGCCATATTCACTGGAGATTGAGGTATGGTTTTGAACACTTTTGATTGTTTATGTATTTGATTTGATTTTGGCACTGCTAATGCGTTGATCTTGTATTGTTTTGGGCTTTTGGCTTTGATGATTTGCTGGAAAAAAAAAATGCTTGATCTAGTTGTTTATTTAGCATTATGCATTTGTCTCCAAGGATTGATTTTGATATTGATTTTGAAGTCACCATTCGCAATAGCTTGCCGAATTCCACTACTTGCCAAGGTTTTTTCTGTACTTGCTTCCCAAAATAAAACAATTTTTGTTCAATTGTTTTAAATTTTGTTTGATTATTTTTGCTTATGTTGAACATTGTTGTCTCTAGAATTCCCATCAAACCTCTGTTAATTAAGTTAGGGTTTTGGCTAGTTCATTTTCAAATTTATTTAGGGTTTATTTTTTGATTTGTTGGAATTTTATTTGATTAGTAATTTGATTTTGTATGAATTTTTTGGAATAGAAGTTCAATGATGATGTTATGCATTGTTTTCCGATTATGAAACTCGATGTGGACAATTGTTGTGATTAAAACAGTGTTGAAGGTAATTTTTTATTTATGTCAGCGACATCATTTGATTTTGTTCAGTACCCTCCCTCATCATTTATCTTCAAGATCTTCATATAGGGTTTTTGGATCGCCAAATTTGTTGATCCAAATTGCTAATCTTGGTGATCTAGGTCGCCATCGACCCTCGAATGGGATCACACGACCGGAATCGCGATATAATATGCCACCCATCGATATTTGTGACACTGGTTTGAAAATTGGAATAAAGGATTGGTAACCTAGGCTTCATATAATGTTTTGACCTATAGCCTTTTTATCTTTCTAACTGAACCTTATCATCATTGGAGTTATCATCAATATACAAGGAATTATCTTCTGATTGTTTACCGGTTATTTTCCATGCTTTTATAATTTTTGTGCTTGTTTTGTCTAATTGTTGTGGTTGACATTGTAACTTCATTTCGTTGCACTGGCAGGTAAATTATAACGCTTGAAAGGAAGTGAGGGTTGCTCTATTCACTATATTTGATTTTGCAATGAGCTTGAGATCCAAAAACTTTCGTCGTCGAGCCGGTGATGAGGAGACTGATGATAGTAATGAAAATAGTGGTAGTGGATTTCCATCAGTCTCTACAAAGTCGGGGACAAAGTCATCTGTTAAGAAACATCCCATATCCGACAAACCAAAGAAAAGCCACCACAAGCTTTTAAGTTTTGCTGAAGATGAAGAAAGTGAGACCCCATTTTCTCATCCACGAAAATCATCCTCATCCCGTTCGTCCAAGTCCACTTCTTCTCATAAAATTACCACGATCAAGGATCGCCCTGTATCTTCAACTGCTTCAGTGTTCTCCAATAACCAACCTTCAGCTGGTACTTATACAAAAGAAGTTCTGCTTGAGCTCCAAAAAAACACAAAAACCCTTGCTAGCTCTAAGTCAAGATCGTCAGTCTCTGATACAAAACCTAGTTCGAGTTCAGAGCCTGTGATTATTATGAAAGGTCTTCTCAAACCCGTTCTTGAGACCGGAAACGATGGTGATGAGTTGGCTAAAGATAAACCGTCAAGGGATGAAGCAAGTACTTTGAAGAGGGAGAAAGATGATGCTGAGATTAGATTTGGTTTAATGGGTATAGGAAAGGGAGAAGCTTCTGAAGCTTATGTGATGAACCAAGAACAAATTAATGCTATTCGAGCAAAGAGAGAGAAACTACGACAATCAAGGCCTGCAGCACCGGATTATATATCATTGGATGCAGGAAGCAATCACGGAGCAGCAGAAGGGTTAAGTGATGAGGAGCCAGAGTTTCAGACACGAATTGCAATGCTCGGAGAGAAGATAGACGGTCCTAGAATTGGTGTATTTGAGGATGTGGATGAAAGGCCTGTGCGTGCTGGGCATTCAAACATGGATGATGATGAAGATGAGGAAGAAAGGATATGGGAAGAGGAGCAATTCAGGAAAGGTCTAGGCAAGAGAATGGATGAAGGACCTACTGCAGTCAGCAGAAATGCATCAGCTGTTCAACCTCAAAGTTATATGTACACAGGACCTGTTTCTTATTCATCTATTCCACATGTTCCTGCTGGGCCACCTAGCATTGGAGGTGCAATTAGTGGTGTACAGGCTGTTGGAACTTTGTCCATATCTCAGCAAGCCACAATTGCTAAACAAGCTTTACAAGATAACTTGAAGAGACTTAAGGTATGTGGCTTTGGCCGATTATATTGTTTTCTCACACAGAAATTTGTTGGAAATCTTTTGGAAGTTTCTGATCATAGTTGGGGGCAGATCCAAAAAAATTTATATTGGAGTAGTAAAATAGGAATTCAAAATTGTGTACTCCTTTTTGCTAAACTAATAAATAGATGTACTCTTGTGTAGCTCTTTCCTCGACTGTAAATAGTAAACCATATCAACTGTGAGCACAATCATAGTCAACCAACTCAAATGAATACATAGGTGTATAATGTGTTCAAGTATTGAAAAAATAAAAATCTGGAGTTCTGACTATCCTCCTGCTCTCCTTTTTTTCTGTTCTCTTTTTTGACCACCTTATAAACTACTCTATATATGAAGGACAATTTCCATTGATTCTCTATATTGATAAAGGAGCTATGAAAGTTAAGAGTTTCTCTTGACTATAATATTCTTTCTTAGTGTGGTTAAGAAGGGAGCTATGTTGATTCTAATTTTAGTTTGCTTTAGTTTTCCTTTCCCCTTTGTAATTCCCTTCCTCTTGCCTATTTCTGACCCCAATTAAAGATCAAGTACTACCGTGTATGTATAAATGAAGTTTTCACTTATAATTACTCCAGATATGTATATTTTATTTTCAGAACTATCTGTTTTACCAATTTGATGTTTGTCCTTGTGGTGTTGAGGATTTAAAAATCTTTCATTTAAGATAATCGGGGATTATAGTAAAATGACTCATTAAATCATGTGCACTTCTTATTATTGCGGATGTCTTTTGCAATTAAGGGTCAGACGGAAACATTGTTTTTGTTTTACAAGCATAAGGTTGCCAATCTCATGGCAACTAACCTCTTTCTCCTCTCCCATTTTTCATTTTCTACTCTTCTTTCTTCTGCCTTATGTTACTATTATTCACTACAATTATAGTACTAGTATTACAATAATCAATCATTAATTTATGTCTCTAGGCTAATAGGTTCTTCAGTTGAGATTTTGGGATTTAAATTTTGTCTTTGATTATTGTTTGGATTTTTTAGTAGTAAAAATTAATTTCATCCCAAGTTATCATCCACAGTCTTACGTTTTATTTGACATGGTGATGTTCATCGGGCCAAAATACTAGTTCTCATCAATAACCACAAATGGCTATTATATGGAAAAATGAATTTTTTTCTTGATAGTTTTATAAAAGGTCATTGTTTTTTTTGCTATTTTTGCCCGGGAAAAAGTTCTAGTTACTAGTAGTATTCATATCTGCTATGAAATCTTGGTATAATTTTGTTTTTGGATCTTTGGATTTTTACTGCTAATGGATGTACATAATTTGCTAGTTTTTTGCTTGTGGTAGTTGTGCATTTGTTCTTGGTCTCTGAGCCCTGTTTTGTTCTCAGGAAACTCGTGGAAAAACCATGACCTCCTTGGTGGGCGTTGACGAAAATTTAGCTGCATCATTGCTAAATATCAGTGTGCTTGAGAAGTCTTCATCTGATACTGGAGAAAAGTACATATTCATGCAGAGGCTTCGTAACTTTGTAAAAAATATATGCGACTTTTTGCAGGTAATGTTTTACATTTTAATCTTTGATTTCTTTGTTGTGTTGATTTTTCTATATAGGATGGAGTATATGAAATTTGAAGCAGCAAAACTTGTATGAGTGAAAATTAAAGGAAACCACAAGCGTGCAAATGTTATAGCTAGCATTAAGGATCCTTCCCATGAGGATGAATGTATAAAACTAGGCCACGGTAATTATTATAACTTCTTCACCGCTAATGAAAATACTTTAAGCAAAGACATATGTGGAATAAAGGAAACAAATTAGGATTTGAAATTGAAAACAACATTGGGCATCAAATTATAAAGCAATGATATTGCCAGATTGCCGTCACACTAATGTAATTAACTAACATTACTTACAAACCAAATAATGTCGGATTTTGTTTCCAGGAACAATAGTCAAGATGAAAATTTTAGACTCATCAACAACAACAACAAAGCCAAAGCTTTAATCCAAAATTTTAGACTAGAAAACTAAAATGAATAGTACATGTTTTGAACTAAAAAACAACAGATTTAGAATCAATCCAAAATACCAACCTATATAGGCTATATCTATTGGACACTAGCCTATATCAATACCCCAAAAATCCTACTTGCGTGATAACATGAAATTATCCCTTATCTCCTTGCTTGCAAAATTTTTAGAAATTATCTCCTAAAAAGCCTATATCAAAATGGATAAGATCCTAACCCTCTACGTTCCCTTATCTCCTTGGCCCTTGCTCAGAAAATTTTCAGAAATTATCTCAATATTCTTATTCATTTGGCTAGAATCTTCTCAAAATTATCCCTTCAATTTGTTTCAGTTATTTAGTATTTTTATTCAAAATATTATTTTCTTGCGCTTCTAAGCATTCTATCCTGTAGAGTGTTTGTATGAATCGGTAGAATATGGGTATTTTTGTCGTCAATAACTAACGTGGGCTTAATTGTCTGAGGTCCTTATCTTAGGCTGAAATTCTGGATTCTGGAATGTAGAGTAGACACTGCAATGCTTCTACTATACTTAATTGAGTTCTTGTTACATCAAGCTTTATCATAAAATATGTGCTAATCAAGCACATGATAAATATATTACATATCAATAGCAAAAGTTAGCTTCAAATAACAGAGAGGAGAGTAGTTTGGGCTTTTAGTTGTGCTCCAATCATTTTTGGGTTGAGTCTATTTTGACCCACATGGAAAACCCTAGGTGTAACATTGCACTATTTAGTATTTAAAACTAACAAAAAATGTTAAAAGTAATCAAGTATTACATTTTTTGGTTCAAACAAAACAATGATTAGCGTAGTTGCTTGGATGAAGAATTTTTTTGTGTGGGTAGGACTAAAGCTGGCTTGTGTTTGATAAATGACTTATTTTGGCTTTTGGCTTTTGGTGTTTTAGTTGGTCCAAAAGCCTAAATAAATATGTGGTAAATGGCTTTTCTTTCAGACGACTTTTACTCTAAGGCCAAATGAAAAAGCTATTTATGTTAACTTTTTTCATTGGCTTTTGGGTTGTTGATACACCTTTTTTTCTAATAAATAGCCAACTACCAAGAACAAATACCTAAATTTACCAAACATCTCCCTAAACAGAGCCAACAAAAACATGCCAAAACTAATTAAGAAGCCAACAACCAACAACTATTTTCCAACAACTCTCTTCATTCTAAAAGTTTTTTTTATATTTGCAGGATAAAGCTCCTTACATAGAGGAACTTGAAGAACAAATGCAGCAACTACACAAAAAACATGCTTTGGCTGTCTTTGAAAGACGAGCTGCTGACAATGATGATGAAATGAGTGAAGTACAAGCAGCTGTAGATGCTGCTGTATCAGTTTTAGGAAAAGGAAGTACCAATGCTGCTAATGTTGCTGCTGCCACTAGTGCGGCCCAGGCTGCAGCTGCTGCCTTCAAGCAACAAAGAAGCTTTCCTGTGAAACTCGATGAATATGGTAGAGATTCAAATCTCCAAAAACGTATGGATATGGCTCGGAGGTCTGATGCTCGACAACGTAGGAGATCTCGTTTTGATAGTAAGAGAATGATGTGTAGCGTAAATGGCAATTCGTATGCGAGAATGGAAGGTGAATCTAGCACTGATGAAAGTGACAATGAGAACGAAGCTTATAAGTCAAATCGTGATTTGTTGCTTCAGACAGCGGCAGATGTCTTTAGCGATGCAACTGACGAATATTCTCAATTGTCTTCTGTAAAGGAGATATTCGAAAGGTGGAAGAAGTTGTACTTGGTTAGTTATCGTGATGCCTATATGTCATTGAGCATTCCTTCTATATTCTCCCCATACGTGAGAGTAGAGCTTTTAAAGTGGGATCCTCTGCATGAAGATGTTGACTTTAATGACATGAGATGGTATGTAAGTACCCACTTTCACTGCTGATTGCTGTATTGGTGGGATTTGAAAACTTTATTTTACTTGATACTGAGTCATATCTTAGTAAAAGCTTAACATCTTACGTTTAATTTTATCTAGCTGTTTCATGCTTTTTTGTGCATGATTCTTATTTGTGTATGACTCTGTTGCTGCAGGCATTCATTGCTCTTTAATTATGGTGTTCCCGAAGATGGAAGTGACTTTAGTCCTGATGATGCAGATGCTGATCTTGTTCCTGGATTAGTGGAAAAGGTTGCTCTTCCCTTGTTGCACCATGAAATTGCTCATTGCTGGGATATACTTAGTAGCAGAGAGTCGAAGAATGCTGTTTCTGCAACAACCGTAATCATCAATTATGTTCCTGCCTCAAGTGAGGCCCTCAAGGAACTGATAGCTGCTATTCGTACACGGCTAGCTGATGCAGTTGCCAATCTTGTGGTATTTTGAAAACCTATTCAGAATTACCAACTCCGTTTTACTTGTATTTGTTTTTTTGTTAATTGAAGTATTATTTTATTTCTGGTGTATTTGTAGGTTCCTTCATGGAGTATAGTTGTTATGAAGGCTGTGCCAAATGCTGCAAGAGTTGCAGCATATAGATTTGGTGTGGCAGTTCGACTTATGAGGAATATCTGCATGTGGAAAGATATACTTGCGTTGCCAGTGTTGGAGAAGCTTGTTCTTGACGAACTTTTAGGTGGGAAAATTCTTCCTCATGTTCGAAACCTTATTCCTGATATTCATGACGCAATAACCAGAACTGAGAGAATCATTGCTTCAATAATTGGGGTCTGGTCTGGTGCAAGTGTCACAGCTGCGCATAGGTAAAAATTCTATGCCTTAGCACTCTTGTATTTGGAATTCTGTGTGCTGGAGAAGTATCTCTCTATCTGACTTGGCATACAAGAAGTTTTTTGAAGTTAATGACTTATTAATCTGGATATTGAAATCCAAAAACTAGCGAACTTGGAAACATCAAACAAAGCTGAACTTCCAGCACAAAATGGTTAAAAAAAAAGCATATTCAAAACCTCATTTCTGGTTGGCAGCCAATGATTGACCCTTTATTTTCCCGCTCTCACTTGGTCTTTTTGCGCATCTTTCATTCAATTAATGCTACCCCATTCATTAGTCCAAGACCGTACCCCACAGGACCATATATGCTTTTTATTGGTATATATTGGAACCATTTTAAGCTCATATGTCTTTGCTTAATCACTTTAGTCCAAGACATCTGAAAAGCCACAGGACCATTTGCGCGTTTTACTGGTAGATTGGAACCAATTTATTTGGTTTAGGTAGACATTGACCTAAAAGAAGATCCACAAATTTAAATGTTAAACTGTAAATCATCAATTTGGAAAATAGAGAACTCCAATACCTGCTTTGTTTTGCTCCACGTTCAATAATGGCATAGATAAACGAGAAGGAAGAGAATGAACAAATTTGACAGAAGAGTGCCTTTTAGGGAACAGAGAAACCTTTTTTCCATAGCTGATTAGAATTTCGAACAGAACTGAAATATGTCTTTCCGCTTTGAGGAGACATACTACTCGTGATCGGCTTGGGACATGTTTCTAGGACAGTGCCAGTGCTTCTCTATAGTTTCATAAACACTGGACACATCATGGTTCTTATTTTTATCATAGATCAGAACGTTCCCTTCTATCACAATTAGTTGAGCCAACAAATCTGTATATTTTTTGTAGCTTGTCCTGATGTCCTCTGTTGAAGCTTGCTCTATTTTTTAATTTATTTATATTTTTTTTGGTCTTGTGTCCATATTTCCTGTGCTCATTTCAGATTTGCTGCATTGCTGTAGTGTTGTATTGTTGTTTTGTAGCATTAATAAATTTCCTTTCATTTTCCTCTCAAACTAGTAGTCTTTACAAAATACTTTTTGGTGGTCAATTTTCAGATTTAAGTGGCATAGCATGAGTAATTGCATTTACAAATCTGGAACTTTCAACCCAATTTTGAAAGTCCATAATTTTATCAAGTTGGTCTTAAAAAAGTATTCTTGTTCTGTGGGATATCCTTGTACTTGGATCGTGGTTATTATTGTGCAAGAAGATCTATTGTAGGTAGTATTTCTGTTGTCTGTCAGTTTTCACAAAATTGCTCTGTTCTTATACATTTATCATTCTCATGTAGTCGCAAGTTGCAGCCACTGATCGATTATGTGCTGATGCTTGGAAAGACATTGGAGAAGAAGTACGCATCAGGACAGCCTGAAACTAGTGAACTCGCCCGTCGTTTGAAGAAGATGCTAGTTGACCTGAACGAGTACGATGAGGCCAGAGCAATCTTAAGAACTTTTAATCTCCGTGAAGCCCTATAATTTATTTTTTGATACGCGAATTTTCACCGGCTCCTTCAAAATATAGTGAGTTTCTCCCTTTGTTAGATCTGATACAAGGGTTTCCGGTTCACAAGTTAATGTAACGGCAATCTGTTTCATTGTCTTGGTAAGACATCTGTAAAAGTAGTGCAACCGGTTGGCTAGTCTGTAGATGTAGAAACTAGAAACGGATGGTTGTTTTTTTTAAGATTATTGCCAGTTCTTAAAATTCGAATAAGCTGTCCTTCGGTACCACTGTTATACGTTCATGACTCGAAATGAGGATACGTCTTATCTTCGATTTTAGGTATACTAGTAGTTTTCGACCGCTAAGGCAATGGTGCGGGTACAAAAAGCACGAAGAGGCTTTAGGTCTTCACCAATACTCCTATCTTTGAATGTGTCTTCGAAAATGTGATTCGGCGAATAACAAAACAAGAGTTTGCAAGATTCTCGAACATTAACTTGTTTTTTAGAAACAATAGAAAATTAATTAATGAAAATTTTTGTGATATTTCTTATAAAATGAAGAATGACTCATTGTAAGGTGAACATAAACATTTTACATTGGTGCCTTGGTGGTTTACTTGACGAGTCTCTTCAATTTTCCTCTCATTCTCTTCTTTTGTCACATTAATTACTCTAATTTTTTCATTATATTTTTTAGAATTTTCACTTTACCATACATAGTTATCCACTATTTAAATAATAAGCATGAATAATTTAATAAAAAACTAAAAACTATATTGTATAGTTTAATTCATTTTAAATATTAATTTAATAACGTAATTAATTGTATTAATTTGAATTCTTTATTAATTTAATTAATTTTGTTAATGTTTATATAAAAAAAAGTGGTGGGTCAATGTCAATGAATAAAAATAATGCAAAATGAGTGAGATAGACTAAAATAACAAATGATGCTAAATGAATGAGACTAGTGATGAGTCACTATCAATAACTACTTTTAATGCAATATTAATGATACTCATTTCTTATTTATTATGATATTTGATGAGTTAGAATAAACATATTCGTGAAAGTGTTTTTTGGTACATGATATTCACTAGCGAGATTTTGCTTGTAATTGAGACTAGTGAATAAGACGGTGAGAGTCTAGTGTATTCGAGGGCGACCTTATAAAGAAAAGGAATGCAAATTAGTCGCTTTAAAACGAAATATTTATATATGGTGCAATTTGACGACTGACGAAGATGTAGTTGAAACAATGACCAAGTTTAAACATTTAGGATTAATATGCTTAGAAACATTGATGAAGATAATGCACCAGATTCACGCTAGATGATTAAATGGAGAGTAACTGTTGGGGTGTTATGTGATAGGAGTTTTCCGACTAGACTAAAAGGTAAATTCCACCGAGTCGTAGTTTGACTTTGTTGTACTAGATTGTGTTGGCCAATTAAGAAGATATATGAGTATAAGATGGTTGTAGCAAAGATGCAAATGTCAAGGTGGATGTGTAGACACACCAAGATGAATAAAAGTAGAAATTAGGTATTGAGAGAGAGGCTAGGGGTTGTGTTTATCTCTGCAAAGATGCCTGAAAGTAGATTTTAAGATGGTTTAAACATGTGCAAAACAAGCCTACCAACGCGCCTATGAGAAGGGTGGAAAACATCACAATTGATGGAAAGAGAGTTTGCGGTAGGACTAAGAAACCACGAGAAGAGCAAATTAGAAATTATTTGATTTAGTTGCACCACTTTAAGGACATGACTAACTGACTAAGGGTAAAACTAGTTTGAGACACTGTATTTGTATTCTATACCTTGGATAGTCAACTGCGCCTACATGGCTACACCTATGTGTTGTGTACTATTGCGGCCTTGATGATTGCTATTATATCCTTTTAGTCATGTTATTAGCAAAACTAAAAACTTTTATCTTGCATTGCCTACCGTGTTCTTTTGTAAGGCCTTGTCTTACTTTGCTTTTCTTTATATGTTTTTCTTGATTTAAGAAACTCTTTCATTGTATCATTCTTTTTGGGTATGATTTGTTGTTTTCCATCTTTTCTCAAACCTGATTATAGTTTTATAAGTAGAATATACTCTGTGGTTTGGACATGTAAAGAGAAAGACTTTCGAAAAAAATGCGCGAAAGAAGATTGAAGTGGTTTGGACATGTGAAGAGAAAGACTTTCGACGCCCCTGTGAGGAGAGTCGAAAGCTTTATAGTAGAGGGTAAAAGGAGTCGAAGAAGACTCAAGAAAACTTGGGAGGAGCAAATAAGAGTAGACTTACGTGAGTTAAACCTCTCTGAGGACCTGACTAGGGATAAGAGTAGTTGGAGGCGTCTTATCCAGGTTTTAGACTTCGGCTTTTCTTCTTAGAGTCGTTAGCGACGTCATGCTTTCTTGTTTATCCTAGTTTCTTGTGTGTTTTGTTTATTAGTTTTTTTAATTATTTATTATTTATTTTTTTTAACATTTGTTTTACATACGTATTGGTCTATTATGTGTTGTTTTTTCACCCCACGGGGCAGGTTTGTATCTCTATCATCTTAGAGCCGGGGGACTCCTTTTGGCTGTGCTCTCCTTTACGGGTATGAGTTGCCGCCGTCCTTCCCTCCCCAGACCCTGCCCATAGTTTCTATGAGTGGGATATACTGAGTATGATGATGATGATGAAGTAGAATATACTCTGTATGATGATGATGGTGATAATGATGATTCTAATTGGTTCCATTTCGGATTCCAAATGAGAATAACGAATAAGATCACAAGTGGTAATAAACAAAATAACTATATGATAAATAATTAAATATAATAAAAAATATATCTTTAATAAAATAATTTTAAAATATAAAATAACTTTACAATTTTAGAATATCAAGGGTTTTTATTTTTATTTTTAAAATAACTATAAGAGATTTGATGCACTGATTTAGCTTAGTTAAAGAGTAAATATCACTTTTTTATATAATAGGTTGATTTCATGTCTTTTTCCACGTAACTTAAATTTAAAATAAGTCACTATTTGGTATTTGCACAACATTTTTAGTAAAGTGATTTCATAGTTTATATTATTCATAATCAATCAAAAATTAGAATTATTACTTTTATAAGAAAATAGGTAAAAAATAAATTTTTTGAGTAATTTTTCCGAAAATATTCATCTTACAAATTTCAATATTTGCAAAAAATTACCTTATGTATTTTTTTTTTGTAAAAAACTACCGAATCTAATATATTTCTCTGCAAATGACTACTACTTAACGGAATATGTTAGTTGACTGTTAAGTTTGACCAATTTGAGGGGTTAAGTTGTTTATGTGGCAGTATCTCATTGGTCCTCGTATTTTTAAATAATTTAAAATTAAAACACATAAGTTAACAAAATAAAAATATAAATGATATTTGACATTATTTTTACCGACGTCCGATTATGATCGGTAAAAATGATGTTAAATATCTTTTCGGTTTACGTATTCAAAAATAGACAAATATGTACTTGTTTCGACCAGATTTTCGAAATTGTGACGCCTGTTATTTGAAAAAAAATCGTTATGACGTCAAATATTTTTTTTATTTTGTTAATTTATGTATTTATTTTTAAATTATTTAAAAATACGAGGACTAATGAGATACTACCACCTAGACAATTTAACCTCTTAATTGGTCAAACTCTCAAACTTAACGGTCAACTAAAGTTTTTCGTTAGGTGTTAGTTATTTGCGCAGAATGTATTACCTTAGGTAATTTTTGCAAATTATGTAGTTTGTTTTTATTTTTTTCAAAGAATTTATGACATAGTCAAATTTGAAAAAAAAATAGCCTTTTTAAGTTCCAAGTTCCAAGGAAAGTAGTTACTCTATTCTTATATATATCCGCACTTCTCCCCTTTCCCACTCTCTTACGCCTAATTATTCCTAAAACCCTTGTTTTTCTTTGGCGCAAAAACTCGAACCTCCTCCAATGGCGTCCGAGTTGACTCATGTTCAACTCGCTCACATGGCAGCCATCATCGGCCCTGATCACGCCCATTTTGAAACCCTAATTTCTCACCTTATGTCCACCAATAACGACCAGCGTTCTCAAGCCGAGTCATTATACAATCTCTGTAAACAACACCAACCTGATGCGCTTTCTCTAAAACTTGTTAATCTAATTCAGTCATCTCCTCACCCTGAAGGTCGAACTATGGGTACGATTATACTTAGAAAATTTATGACTCGGGATGAATCGTTTCTATGGCCTCAACTCAGTGCTTCCACTCAGTCAACTATAAAAACGGTTCTTTTGAATTGTCTTCAACGCGAAGATGCGAAGCCAATGTTAAAGAAGTTGTGCGACACAGTTTCGGAACTCGCTGCCGGAATTCTACCCGAAAATGGATGGCCAGAATTTTTGCCTTTTATATTTCAATGTGTAACTTCGGATAATTTGAAACTTCGAGAATCTGCGTTGTTGATATTTGCGCAATTGGCGCAGTTTATTGGTGAAACCCTTATTCCACATTTAGATACTTTGCATAATGTATTTTTTCAGTGTTTTGGAGGGAATTCAACGTCCGAGATTCGAATTGCTGCTTTAGGTGCTTCAATTAACTTTATTCAGTGCTTGAATAAGGCTTCTGATCGAGATAAGTTCCAAGATTTGCTCCCTCAGATGATGCGGACATTGACTGAAGCTTTGAATCACAAACAGGAAGCTCCTGCTCAGGAAGCACTAGAATTGTTAATTGAATTGGCTGGGACTGAGCCACGGTTTTTGAGGAGGCAATTGATAGAGGTTGTTGAAGCCATGTTGCAGATTGCTGAGGAAGAGTCCCTTGAGGAAGGAACCAGGCATTTGGCGATTGAGTTTGTGATTACACTTGCTGAAGCAAGGGAAAGAGCGCCGGGTATGATGAGGAAATTACCCCAGTTTATACACCGTTTATTTGGGATATTAATGAATATGCTGCTTGATATTGAGGATGATCCTGTATGGCATAATGCTGATACTGAAGACGAGGATGCCGGGGAGAGTAGTAATTATAGTGTTGCGCAGGAGTGTTTGGATAGGTTGTCGATTTCGCTGGGTGGTAATACGATTGTACCTGTTGCTTCAAAGTTTTTGCCGGCTTATTTGGCTGTTCCTGAATGGGAAAAACACCATGCTGCTTTGATATGTTTGGCCCAAATTGCTGAAGGCTGCTCAAAGGTATAATTTTGGACAACTGTACTGATTTTTCATTCGTATTCGATATTTTGTACATCGTCTCATTTTTATGTCTTATTAAGATCATATGGCTTTGGGGATTAGAGTTTGGTCATTGATTTGCGTTTGCATTTGCAATTGCTTTTGTAATTTGAGTTGACAGGTGATGACAAAGAACTTAGAGCAAGTGGTTTCAATGGTGTTGAATTCCTTTCAAGACCCACATGCCCGTGTGCGTTGGGCTGCCATAAGAGCAATTAGTCAATTATCTACTGACTTTGGGCCCGATCTACAGACACAATATCATTATCTTGTCTTGCCTGCTTTGGTATCAGCTATGGATGATTTCCAAAATCCTCGTGTTCAGGTAGATTTGTTGACTATATTTGTTTTGTTACATGTTTCTGCTTTAATTGTAGTATTTGCAGGATTTGACAATGACGAATGATCTTTGGTTTTTAGTCTTGCCTT
This sequence comes from Amaranthus cruentus, assembly GCA_019425755.1. Lineage (NCBI taxonomy): Eukaryota > Viridiplantae > Streptophyta > Magnoliopsida > Caryophyllales > Amaranthaceae > Amaranthus > Amaranthus cruentus. Next base: position 22,502,379 of record CM033454.1, read on the forward strand.
TAATGGAAAAGAGGAACAATTATGTAGTATGTGTGTGTGTGTGTAGGGGGATATTGTGGTCGTTGTCATTTTGCTATCAAGCATGAGTTAACTGTTTGTTCTACTTATTTTTAGATGCTGAAGAACCCTAAAGGTGTTCTCTTTCTGATTGCGATAGGATTTTGATCATTATGTAATTTTATCCAGCTAACATAGGTGCTTCGAAAAAATTACATTAGAATCTCCAAATAAGTTCAATAAGCAATGGTAAAATTACATTGGTGAATGTATAAACCAGGATCTACACTTCATTGTTCTTTGCTCTATGATTTAATAGCCTGGTGGTTTGCTGCACAGAAAACCAGAAGATCAGTGATTTTGACAGATTCAACTTAGATCTTGTACAAAAATTCCCAAGATGTGGCGGACCCTTGATTTAAAATCAAGGGTAGCACCAACATATATAAGAAAATATAAAGGAATTTATACATAAATTCCGAGAATTTTGTTTTTAAATTACTACTCGAAGTATTTTCATCACTCTAATGATTATAGCCAAAACAAAGTTGGATATTAGTAAATGTTAAATCAACACAAATTGAATAACTCAAACACAATTGTTAACTGCATAAAACACAATAATTTTGAAAATAACAAATTTATTCCAATAATATCAATAATATAAAGTAGATCTAGATCTACTAAAAAGTATGGTAGAAAATATATAAAGTACACACAATTTTTTATTGATATCTTTAAAGAAAAAAAATCTAAGCAGAATTTTACAGAGAACGAAATCAAATACTTCCTTTGTTTTAATAATTGTACCTAAATATACTTATGCAATATTTATTAAACACTAAATTTTTATATTGTCGTTGATATGTAAGTTAAAATATACTATGTTGCCAGCTCCAGTTTTTAATAAATTAATATTTAAATTTGTGCATTGTGTAATGTGAAAATTTACTAAGTGCAAGTGAAAGAACGAAGGAAGTAGTAGAAGTACTACTTAGTAACTTATTTTAAAGCATAAAGTATAAAGTTGCATTCTAATTGAATTGAATGTGTTAAGTGACTTATCATTCAATGGTTACTAGGTTAAGACTAATAGTGTGTAGTTTAGTCTGTACATTACTGTTTGCTTCATTCTTTCTTTTTACGTATTGATTTCATGAAAATACTAAAAACAAAAACACAAGTAAACAAACAAAATGAGATGACTATTGTACAAAGACGAGAGATTTGATTTGATAAAGTTCGATTTGGCTATTTGATATCAAACTAAAAGTAGTTTGGTTGTGATGTTTTTAAAGTATAGCTATTCTTGATATAAGATTTTTGAAGTAAGTAGTATTTATATTTGAAGTTTGAATTATTGATGTCAAGAAAAAAAATTTGAAGAGGGGACGGTGCTCTAAAAATTTTTCTTTAAGGAGAAAGTCTTGTGTGATTTGTAACATGGAAATGGGCTAATTTTGACTAAAATAGTTTAATAATCCCTCCAATTCAATTTAGTTGTTCCATTTCTTTCTGGATACATGCCAATACACTTTTTAAGGCTTTAAATCTTTAATATCTCTAATTTAATTTGACATAACTTAAAAAATATAACTAAAGTTTATGAAGAGTTGATATTAATAGTTTTTACATTGAGATGAATCATATAAGATTCCACTTGACTATGTTTAAACTAATACTCCCTCCTCTTCAACATATGTGTCTCATTTCCTTTTTTAGTTAAGTCACCCTAAATGTTCCAATTCTATTTTTAGTTGTTAACATTACCAATTTACCCTTAACAAACTTACCTTATATTACACCTTTATTCATAGGAACCCAACTTGACCCCCTCAAAATTTGAAAACACTACCATTTCTCTCTTATCCATGTGGCCTCATTTAGCTTTCTTAAAATGTGCGCAAAGTCAAATAGGACACATATGGTGAATAGGAGGGAGTATATCAAGAATAATATACAAATTAAGAGTGATTAATATAGTTTAATAAACAAGACATCTAAATAGAATTGGAGGGAGTATGTATTTGTGATCAAACAAGTTGCCATTAAACTAAGTTTTTAGCTAATATATTTACAGTGGTACTGTAATAGCAATATTAACTTTCAACATGGCATACGATTAATAAAATTTGTGCTAACACACTAGTTTCGGATAGTGGATATGCTCCTTAGATGTGTTTTGCTGTTGCTAGATTGTTGGATACTAATTGCTGAATACTTGTTTTAGAACTTAGTTCTATAGAAAATTAATATTGTTTTTGAGTATTTTATATGAGTTGTCTTAGCTTATACAATACCATAATCGTGCCTTTCATGTGAAATAATTAATGACCTAATGCTACATTAGAAGTTGAAGGCATCAGTTAGGAGGTCTGTATCCATTCTTCATCTCTTATGAGGCTTGCTTTGCATATACATGGATAGCTAAGCACGAATAAATAATAGCAATGTTCTTTAATTTGTGCCAGGAAAAGTATGAATATGTGCTTACATTTTAAGATTCATGTTAAAATGGTGTTTTCTAATAGCAGAGAGCTAATACAATGCCTTAAGCTTTCCACTTTTTTTCTTTCTCGTCTAGTCTAGTCTTTCTTTATGCTCATCGAGTCATGTACAATTTTGGAAATAAATGTTGCTGAAACAGTTTGCAACTTAGTTTACTTGGTCTTCTTCATCTTCTCCATCTTGTGCATGATAGGCACATGCTGCTTCTGCGGTTTTGAACTTCAGTGAAAATTGCACCCCTGAGATCTTGACGCCTTACTTAGATGGTATCGTGAGCAAACTTCTTGTACTCCTGCAGGTATCTTTTTGACATACTTTTAACGTTAATCTGTGTCTTCACATACTTTTAACGTTGATCTATGTCTTCATTATGTAATAAGGATTGCATCATATGAAAAAATTGCGTATTGCTGTTTATCTATTGATGTGGTAAAACTAATTTTCTTTATTTTCTGTGCAATGATATCCAGAATGGGAAGCAAATGGTCCAGGAAGGTGCTTTGACTGCGTTAGCGTCTGTTGCTGATTCATCACGGGTACCTGATTAGCCATGCATAAAATAATGCCATAATGGATAGATGCATTTTTGTAATCATGTTATTATTGACAATGTTCTATGCTATCGCAGGAGCTTTTTAAGAAATATTACGATGCTGTTATGCCATACTTGAAAGCTATACTGATAAATGCAAACGACAAGTCCAATCGTATGCTACGAGCAAAGTCAATGGAATGTATCAGTATGGTTGGAATGGCTGTTGGGAAAGAGAAGTTTGGAGATGATGCTAAGCAGGTAGTCTGGAATGCTTATGTCCATGTTCACTGCTAATGGTAGTCTTGTACTGGGTGTAAATAGGTCATTATTCATCTTGATTTACCTTGTCACTAGTGGGTTCCTTATTTTAACTTTCTTGCTGTTACGGCTGTGGTACTAGTAGACTGTAGTTGAAGCTCATTGTCTAGGAGCACATGCACAATGATCTTAGGCTTTTGTCTTTTAACCTTTCATTTCAGTGGTACATGTGTTTACACTTGTTTGCGACTGGCCATATCAGCTAAGGTATTGGTTCTTCTGTATTTTCCAGGTCATGGGTATTCTTATGCAACTGCAAGGATCACAGATGGAAGATGATGATCCAACCACTAGCTATATGCTTCAGGTAACCAGACATTGTTTTGGTATTATGTGCAGTGTTCTAGCAGTCATGAACAAAAATATCCTTTTAAGTGTGGATACCAATTTTCAGGCATGGGCAAGAATTTGCAAATGTTTGGGGCAGGATTTCCTTCCTTATATGAGTGTTGTTATGCCTCCATTGCTTCACTCTGCTCAACTAAAGCCTGATGTGACAATCACATCGGCAGATTCTGATGTTGACTTTGACCAATCTGACGATGAGAGGTAATGTTATCTGAATTGACACCTTAGCAATGCTTATGTTCAACCTTTTTACTTGGAGATCTTTCATACTTCAATTCAATTTTCTGTTTATGTAGATGACACTCTATTGATTTATGTGAATTTATCTAAAACTATGTCTTACACGTCCATATAACTTCCATAAATGTTGATAAAAGTATGAATTATGAAACCTTTCATTTCACTAGGCTTGCTTATTTGAATGAACTGATATTTGCTTCATGATATGCCTTTACAATTTCACATATCCTTAAGAGTATCTTCTGTACAGTTGTAACAAGTGCATATGTATAGAATGCATCCTGATTTTTATGCCTTCACATATCCCTTTGAGTATCTTCTGTACAGTTGTACCATTGGCCTACATATAGAGTGCATCCTGATTTTTATGCTTTATTTGCAGCATTGAGACAATAACCCTTGGGGACAAAAGGATTGGATTTAAGACCAGTGTTCTTGAAGAGAAAGCTACAGCTTGCAATATGTTGTGTTGCTATGCTGACGAGCTGAAAGAAGGTTTCTTTACATGGATTGATCAGGTCATTTTACATGCTCTTTAAAATGCCTATTACTCGACCTCTGTCTTTTATTTTAGGGGAGTTGCAGCTGACAGATATTATTGTAGGTTGCACCTACATTGGTACCACTTCTTAAATTTTATTTCCATGATGAAGTCAGAAAAGCAGCTGCGTCAGGTATTTGGGTTGCTAGTTGCTTTAAAACTCTTATTTTCATCACCTGTCAGCTTTATTGACATATTTTTTCCGTTTGCACATAGCCATGCCTGAGTTGTTGCGTTCTACTAAATTGGCTGTGGAGAAAGGGTCGGCCCAAGGTTGCAATGAGTCTTATGTTAAACAATTGTCTGATTATATAATACCTGCATTGGTTGAGGCTTTACACGAGGTATATTGCAGTTGTATTGATGAGCTTGATTGGTTATGTTTATGACACTTAGTAAGTTCTTCAATTGACACATCCAATCTTGTTATGCAGGAGCCTGAAATAGAGATTTGTTCAAGCATGCTTGACGCTCTTAATGAGTGCGTAGAAGTATGTCCATTCGGTGATATTTTAAGCTTTGATCTTTCCTTTATTCAAACAGATATTTATGAACACTTTTTTTTTTGAATTTTGATAAGGTAGCTCTTTTCCCTTTCTGCTTTCCCACTAACACAATAACAATGGATAATCATCTGTTTCCAGAGTCTTTTGCCAGAGGCTCATTCTTAAACTTTGTTAGTAGATTAGCGTATTTATTTGCAAGAGAAACTAACTCAATTGTTTTGTTAGATTTCTGGAACGCTTTTGGATGAAAGCCAAGTAAGATGCATAGTGGATGAGATAAAGCATATTATAACAGCGAGCTCCTCTAGAAAGACAGAAAGAGCAGAAAGGGCTAAAGCCGAGGATTTTGATGCTGACGAAGGAGAACAAATTGAAGAAGAAAATGAACAAGAAGAAGAACTTTTTGATCAGGTGAAGATTTGATAGCTTTTTAGGCCTTGATACTTTTATTTATGTAATTTAGAATCATTTGTTTAGTTGGCTTAAACATGTACTTTTTTTATATTATACTTTTTGTTTGTCATTTGAAACAGGTTGGTGATTGCTTAGGCACTTTGATTAAGACGTTGAAGGCTTCTTTCTTGCCCTTCTTTGATGAGCTTTTATCCTACTTGACATCCATGTGGGTGAGTTCGATTTTTCAAAAGACTTCAGTCTGTTCATGCAGTTATTAGCTTCTACTTTTGTGATCTATAGCATTCATCAAGCAGTTATTTTGTCTTGTTTACTCGTGTCTTTGTTGAGGTGGTTATGATTTTGGGAAGTTAGTGAAGTTTGTAGGGCTCTTGTGATATTAAGTTAAAATCACTTGATTTTGTTTAGCCACGTTTCTTTTCAGAGCTCATAATCATGTGATATTGCGGCTTATGCAAACTTTGCTTTAATACTAATTGAGCATTTTTTGCCTAGTCGCTAATGTTCCTGTTGCGGCAGGTGTTGCTAAGTTGATTTCTGTTCTCGAGTAACTTTTAAGTAAAAAATGTCTTTCCTGTCTAGAGATTCACCAAAAATGATCTGCTTCTAGGATTGCGGCCCTCTATTTAGACAGGGCTCGAGAACAAAAATACCTCTGGTTTTGAGATTAAGTTTGAAATTGAGCTTTATTAGTAAAAATGTAAAAACCTTTTGTACCTATTTTCATGTTTGCTTCGTCTCATATAAGGTTTTAATCACATGCCAGGGCAAGGATAAAACAACAGAAGAAAGAAGAATCGCTGTTTGTATTTTTGGTGACGTTGTGGAGTATTGTCGTGAAGCAGCACTTAGGTGGATTCTTTAATGGAAATTTGTACTTAAAAATCCACTCTTTCGTCTATGTTCTGGAATATTTATTGCTTTTTTTTGAGATGCAGATACTACAATATGTTCCTCCCTTTCCTTTTGGAAGCTTGCAATGATGAGAATTCAGATGTTCGGCAGGTGACTTTGAATTTCTGTTGTATTTGTGTAATCACAAGATTTGCATTTAGTAATATGATTTAATTGTATAACAGGCTGCTGTTTATGGTCTCGGTTTTTGTGCTGAGTTCGGTGGTTCTGTGTTCAATCCTCTTGTTGGAGGTATGATTATCTTGCTTTGTTGTGCTACCTCAAGTTGGACTTCATACTATCTGTTGACATGTAAATTGGAATTTTTTTTCAGAGTCACTCTCAAGATTGTTTGCTGTGATAAGGCATCCCAATGCTCTTCATTCAGAGAATGTGATGGCATATGATAATGCTGTTTCAGCTCTTGGGAAAATATGTCTGTTTCATCGTGATAGTATTAATGCTTCTCAGGTAAACCTGTTAATCTTCTTTTTTTTTTCAGTTGAATATTGCTCCCTTGTTTCTTAAGTGGTCGAAATTATCATCAAGCATTTGATTATATATGATCTAATCTGATATTAAATTTTGAATTGACATCTCATTTTTGCTAATTTTAATTTACATGTTTTCAAATATATACCTACTAGATAATGCCGGTGCGATGCACAATTTTATTAAATTTTTAATATATTTTTTGTAAACAAAAAAATTAAAAATTGATGGCTTTATGTTTTAACCATCTCAAAATATACTATACTCATTTAACGAATAACATTATAAAGATTTTATAAATAATTAAAAGAAAATAAAATAAAATATATGATTTTTTAATATATTAAATAATATGATCTAAAAAGCAAAAAATCAATAAATATTGATAATATTATTGTCATAATTAGAAAATAAAAAAGTCAAAAGATATGAACATTAGTAATAAATGCAATGACATCATTTGAGCTGTTCAAAAGTGACCCGACCCGAAAATGTGTTCCTTTTTAAGGTTTATCGAACCGACAATACCCGAATTGAAGTTGTACCCGAACCGATTGACAACCGAAAATGAGAAAGCTGAACCCGAACTGTAACCGATTTTTGTAACCGACACATAACCGTTAACCAAGATTACCCGAACCAAAAATGACCGACCCGAGTCATATCCGGCCCGAATCATGCTCGAAGCCGAACTCGATCCGGCAAAAACCGACTAAACCCGAATAAATTTTAGATCGAATTGCTTTAAACCTGAACCAATTTTTAACATTGAAGTATGATAGACTCATATTCAATCATCTTATTATTTAATCTAATAAAGTGATAGATATTTTAATAAATTAAATTTTATAAATACATGGTTTCATATATTTAGAGTTAATAATCAATGGTCAATGTATATAACCGTATTAGATGAAAATTGATAGAACTTTATAATTCTAATTTCCGGTTAAACAAGTAAAAGTAACAAAGTAATAATGATCACTAGTTGATTTAAATTTAATTTTAACTATTTTTGCTTTAAGTAAAGAAATCTTGTCATCAATTAAAAAATGACTAACAACTTAATTTAATATTGACTCGATTGATAGTAATTAGTAGTACGTAGCCGATAGTAATTAAAACCCGATCTGTACTCGACAAAATCGAACCAATTATTAACCGATGACAACCCGACACCGATTAACACTCGACACGAACTTCAACAGACACCGAACCGATGCTAACCCGATAGCTCGAATAACCGATCTTCAACCGAACCGCGACTAACCGACCCGACCCCATTGCGGCCCGTCGTAACACGCAACCGAAAAATAGTCGATCCGGAATACAACCGAACCGAAAGACACTCGTCCGAAACCGACCCGATCACCCGAATGAACACCTCTAGACATCATCATTGAGTTGTAGAGGGAAAATTTTTATTGAGAAAGTGACACGTAAACAGTTTTAAAAAGTGATAACATCATCGGTGTTTTGTTTTAGTAATAGTTATAGTCTTATGTTTCATTTTAACTCTTGTAATAATATTTCATTATGACTTGATAGATTGTTCCTATGTGGCTGAATTGCTTGCCAATAAAAGGAGATTTGATAGAAGCCAAACTTGTGCATGAACAACTCTGTTCCATGGTTGAAAGGTACAATTTTCAATTAATGCTATTACATCACTCTTGTTGTCCCTTTTCTTGACTTGTAATATTTTGGACTGATTTTCTGTATCTAGAATTTTGATACAAGTATATATCTGAATATTTTACTCTGTGTATTATGAGATAATACATATAATGGTCAAAGTTTGGTCTGGAAATTGAAAAGGCAAAGTGAAAGAATCAAATCAAAAAAAGGAAAAATGAAATCGTTGTAGTTTATTGTTTTTATTTTCTTCTAAAGATATGGAAGTGTTCTCAAGTTGAATTGTCTTCAGACATGCAATAATTTAGATCTTTATGTTACATAATATACTATTGTATATAGATTTGAAAGCACATCGCTTTGTTCTGCAGGTCTGATAGAGATTTGCTTGGGCTTGATTATCAGTATCTGCCAAAAATGTTAGCCGTATTCGCCGAGGTAAGCTGTTCTGCCAGATATTTCATCGAAACGTATAGTACTTAAAACAGTTACCCTTGTCACTGGATGTCCAAAAGTCGGCTTTATCTTCCAGATAGACCTTTTCCAATGCGATGATTTGATGCCATTCTTGCTTATATCAGTGTGAACATAACTTTAATCGAGTACGCTTGAATTAGCCGCTAAATTTCATTTGTGGAGTTTACCAAGTGAAGTAGTCCATTTTTCTGAATGCTTATCTTTTGTTCTTTTGTGGTGGTTGAAGGTGTTGTGTGCGCGTCAAGATCTTGCAACATACCAAACTGCAAGCAGAATGATCAATATATGGAGGCAACTACAACAAACTCTACCCCCTTCTGCTTTTGCATCAATCTGGTCGTCCCTTCAACCGCAGCAAGCATTGGAATTGCAGTCGATTCTCTCCCAATAATTTATTCGTCTTCATTTCTTCTTCATGGCGGAGTCCACTCATGATGTGAGCCGCTCCATTTTCTTCTATTTCATTATTCTTTTATCATAATATTCCATCCTCAATTGTGATTTTTTGCTGGTGGTGCATAATTCTGTGGATAAATCATAAATGTGATGGGGGTTAACCGGGGAAGATACAGTTTTGGTTTACAATGTGTATATTAGGATAGTTGCCATGATCAGTTATCTTGTGTGTTGCGGTCTTGCGGAAGAGGAAGTAGAAACGGAACTAGACGACGATAGTATTTTAGAAACAATTTTGTAGCAGTTTTAAGTTCTTGTTCTGCATCTACAATTCTTTTCCCTCAATTTATTGAGTTTTGAGTTGAGTTTTAAGGTTTTAGGTTTATTATAATTGTTATTAAATAATTTCTATAATAAAATCATTTTGGGTGTTAATTTTGTACTCTTATAAATGTGTCTCATCAAATATTTCTTAATAATTGTACTTGATCGTACTTGTCAAGTGAAAGAACTTACTATTTTAATATCTCTTAAGATTAGTGCACACTGAAATGGTATGGATTAACTACATACAAAATTTTCTCGGAAAGGATTTGAATGGAAAGAGTTAACATTTTAAATCTTAAGATTAGCATCAATTATGGAAAATCTTGAAGAAAGGCAAAAATCTTCACATCCAAAGCCCTTTCCATACTCTAGGTTATAACTTATAGGTATAAGGAGAGAGAATTTGGACGGAAACCGTTGGAGGTCGAGGAAACACATGGTGAGATTAAAAGTGTTAAGATTCCATATATTTTACAAAGATTCGTTCGAAATAAAATATTTTAAAGTTCACAAATTCTTGTGAGAGACGGTCTCTTTAAGAGACCATCTCAGGAGACTAGTTGATGTTTGGCACTGAAATCTGTTGGACATTCGACTGTTCTATATGTGTGGGCTAATGTTTTAGATTTACATTATAAAATTACCCCAACATGTGCTCTCTTGAGAAACCGCTCTCAAAAATCCAGCCTAAATCTATATTTAGAATTGTAACAACTGGATTTTTAAGAGTTATCTTTACAAAATACGGTCTCAAATAAAAATTTGTGTTACCCCAAATGAGCGCGGTTATTTTTAGGCAATCTATGTTTTGTCGTTTGTCTCATCCATTTCTCTCTAGATTCTTATTCAAATTATTCTCTAAATTCAAATCTCCTATTTCACTTAAATCTTGGTTGTTTTGTGGCGTGATTCGAAGATCTTCCATCTTTATTACTCCATCCGAATCAGTTTAGATGTCTTATTTTTTTATTTGGTAAAACTATACCAATTGTCCCATTTCCTTTTTTGTCTATCCTTTTTTTACCTAAATACCCCCACTTTTCTAATTTCCAATATCCAACTACCACCTTTTTAATGGATCCCACTCAACCCTTAAAATCTATAAAATCCCAAATGGGACATCTAAGCTGATTCAGAGGAAGTATGTTCTAAAATTAAGAACTTAATAGGTATGAGTTGCCGTCGTCCTTCCCTTCTCAGACCTTGTTCATAATTTTCTATGAGCGGAATACACTGGGTAGGATGATGATGACAATTAAGAACTTACATGCTTAAGTATTGATATGTGGACAACTGTACCGTAATCAAGTATATTGTAACTAAATTGCAACTAAATTTCATTTTAAATATATACCATATAAAATTTATCAAAAGTTAATGACCAAGTCTATCTATATACTCCCTCCGAACCAATTTAGTTGTCCCATTTGCTTGGGCACGATTATTAAGAATGGTGTGGGTCCATTAAAAAGGTAGTAGTTGGGGTATTTTAATTGATTAAATAATTGTAAAGGTGGTAGTTGGAGTATTATAAGCAGTAAAAGTGGGGCTATTTTGGTCTTTACTTGTGTGAACATGGGGTATTTAGGTAAAAAAAAAGATTGACAAAAAAAGAAATGAGACAATTAATATGAATTTTCCAAATAAAGAATGGGACAACTAAATTGGTTCGGAAGAGAGTATTATAAAATAGCTTAAAATAGGCACAAACTTGTTCAAAAATGTATGGTGTATGGACAATTCACACTTTATATAGTAATGAATTTACTGTCAAGTGGAAAGACTATTATGTGCTGACTTGCTGTTTGGCTAAATATGCCCTCATATTTGGAGGTTTCTTTGTTTAGTTGATGAATAATACCTCCTCCTTTCTAATATTATGTTTTACTTTCATTATCCAAGTAAAAATGCTTGTACTAAGTATTGATAGAAATACCAAATTATATAGAAAATGGGTTTATGTGGGGTCATTATGTTGATAGATATTGTTTTCCGATCAAGATTTGCAAATCACTACAAAAACACAAAAAATAATAATAAAATTAATAAAATTAAAAAAGATAAACTAAAATAACAAAACTCTCATCCTATCAAATGTTACTACATAAGGGTGATTTGTTAACCTCACAAATAACCATTATTTACTATAAGACCTTCTTGTTTGCCAATAGTATAGAGTCTAGACTCTTGAAGTGACCCCTAAGAGCACCTTTAATAATACACCAATAATAATAATGTCAGATCTTTAATTATAAAAGATTGGGGTCGATAAAAAGAACTAACTCAATTCTAGTGGTTATCCACATGGATTCTTGTTCTCTATTCATTTGGGTTTCTATCATCTCAATTTGTAGTTTAGATCCTTCATATCTTTTCCACTCATGCCCTCCAAGTTATTTTTAATCTTTTTCATCAATTTTTTAAGTCTTTCAAGCTTTAAATTTCCAATCTTCCTGATGGGTTTGCTAATACGTACTCCGTCTTTGCACATGTTAAACCATTTTAAAAGATTATCTTTCATCTTTTCTTCAATATTTGCAACTCATAAACCCTTTTTTATATCTTTGTTTCGAATCTTATCCCTCAAGGAATGTCCACTTATTCATTGAAACATTCACATTTTTTGCTACTCCCATCTTTCCACTATGATCATTTCTAAAAGCCCAACATTATAATTTACATGTATAATAGTGCTTGTCTAATAGTAATTCGATAAAACTTGTCTACAACTTTAAGGGCACAACTCGATTTCATGATATTTCAATATTCAATCTATATTTTTGCCATCCATACTCTGAAATATGAACCCAAGATATTTTAAATATCCATTTAAAACAATTTACTTTTCTTATATCTTTATAGCGCCTCTCACCATCTTGTTTACATGCTATGAATTTCGTTCCCCTCTTAATAATGTGCTAATTGCCAACAAAATCTCGACCCATTAGAATATATGATGATTTCCGATGATTTGTCCATCAAACCCCAAAAACCTAGTAGTACATAAAACTACATATGCATTACATGGTTCCTACTAAGTAATATACTTCATTATTATTAGGTTTGTACATAGTTACCCATGAGCTTTCGGGTTTTGTACGTTGTAGATAAATATTTTCTAAAATTCATATAGTAACCTTGAAGTTTATTAATCAAAACTTTCATGATCTTTTTTGATAAAAAAACATTTATCTGACCTTTTTGATAAAAAAACATTTATCATATGTTAATTGTGAAATGTCAATTATACCATTTTCTCTCATTAATGGGTGATAAACAATTTTTTCAAAAAAAAGATCACAGAGGTTTTAATTGATAAACTGCAAAGTTACCATGTAGAATTTAGAAAAAAAATTATATAACAAAAAAAACTCAAAATAATCACCACCAAAAATTTCCTTTATTATTATTATCTTTAGACATAATCATAATAATAATATTAAAAAAGTTTAATTAAAGCCTATACATACCATACCACACCCATCTAGACAAACAAACAATAAATACTCTTGTGCATGTCTCCCTTTAATTTTGCTACTCTAGGCAAATCAAAGTAAAACCTTTATAATTAAAGTACATATAAAGTACTATAAGAACACATTAATTAAAGGGATCATTACATAACAAACAAGTCATCCTCATGACATAATTACTTAGGAATAATCAATGATAATTAATTAATTAAGCACAATAATCAATTAATTATTGGATAATTAATAATATTTAATTAGTGTTGTTGAGATTTGTTTTGTGCTTGGCTAAAGTATGTTTGTTATTATGCATCCAAACCTTCAAAACTCTCCTTTTAATCCCAATTTCTTGGCAAAATTGTTGCACTTCATCTTCTTCTTGCTTTTGAATCTTCCACCCAACTTTTTCAGCAAATTCCAACATTTTTTCCTTTTGTTCTTGACTAAATTTTGTCCTAAACCTCTTCTTAACCATTTGATTATGATCATGTTGATGATAATGATCATGATGATGATGAGGATGAGGTTTTATCATCATCATCCCAATACCATTCCCTTGATGATGATGAAGATGATGGTCATCATGCATATGCATGTTCATTGTTATTGATCTTGAAAATGGAATAAGTGAGCTAGAGTTTGTTGGGTACCCTACAACACCACAACATGAAAGGAGCAAAAATATTCAATATTTTTTATGGCTAGTTTGTTTTACAAATATTTTAAATTTAGAAGCCTAAAAATAAGTGATTAAATATAAATTAGAGCCACATTAAACTAATGATACTTAATTTTAAGTATAAGCATTTCTTAGTGCATAAATTCAAAATAAGAAAGTAGAAAGTCAAAAATCATAATAAAAATGACATCATTATTTAATTTTAGAATGAAAATTTTTAATGAGAAAGCAACACGTAAGCAATTTTAAAAGGTGATGATGAAAGCCGTGTTTTATTTTAGTAACAGTTATAGATAGATTATAGATTTATTGATCTTAATATCATAAGCAAAAGGAAATGTTGTAATATTTTACTCCCTCTATTCAATATCCTATTTGGAATTTGCATAAATATAAAGGTAAGAAAAAGACCACAATAAAAAGGTGTCTACATCAACAAATTAGATTGAGACCATAATAAAAATGTTGTCACATGTACAGATTAAAGAGTGGGTCACCACAAAAAGGTATTCACATGCACAAATTAAGGAGGAGACCACAACAAAAAGGTGTCCACATGTGTCAAAAATCATTACTTACAATAAAATTAGGACAATTAAAGTGAATTGACCTAAATCTTGCACACATGTTTGAAACTGCAATCATGACCATTTCTGACCATAGACAAGTTAGACATTTGTTTAAGGCCTAGAGCTAAAAAGATCTTATATCTAAAAATTATGGTCAATGAAGTAGACACTCAAAAAAAATTGCAATTTATGATTAATTCTTTTATCAATTAAGAAGTATAAAACACGTCTGTATTTATAATGATAATTATAAATATAGGGGTCCGTTTCCATTATGTTTCCAACCACCCGTTAAAGACCAGAATCGACCATCTTCAGAGAGGATCCATTTCTTTTGGTTTGCCCAGTATCCCTAAAATGTCAGGAACGACATTTAAGCTGTCACTAAGGAGATGAGGAAGAGGAGTAGAAGGATAAAAAACAGGGTAATTTACCTTGAATTTCTTTTCTATGGAAGTTTCTATGACATTTGCAAGCTGAACAAGTAAGAGACTCAATACTTCCATGTTCTCCATTAGGCATGAATTCACCACATCCATCAGTTGCATTTCCTCCCATGGATGCTGCATGATTCTTTTGGCATTCTTTGTATTTTATGATCATCATGCTCTTCTTTTTTATACCCATGTCATGTACATCATCACCATCATCATTCTTGTTACCATTACCATTACCATTGATGTTACATTGTACATGATGATGATCATCATCCATATTAGTAACATTAGTAGTAGTACTAGTGTTCCCATAGGAGTTGTTTGATGGGATTATGTTGTTTTGTTGGTTATGGGATGTTGATGATGATGGATCATAGTGATGTGGATGATGATGATGATGAGTCATGAGGTTATAATGACCATGAGCATGCTGAACTCCCACAAAAGAACTGTTAATTGGCATGGGGATATCTTCTTCTTCTTGATGATGCCCTGAAATTTCCATTTCTAAATATAGAAAGTGATTGAGGATGCAAACAAAGGTCTTAAATTAAACAAAAGATCAAATAGGATATGGGTTTTTTGGGGTAGTCTTAAATTCTCAGGAATGTATCGTTTTATTAATCAGACTGTTACTTGAAATCGTCTTTTGTAAAGACGGCTCTCAAAAGTGCAGTCCAATTCTAAATATATATTGTTACAATTCTAAATATAGATTTGGGTTGGACTTTTAAGAGTCGTCTTTACAAAAGACGGTCTCTCCCGTCTCTCAAGAGAGAGTGTTTATTAATCAATGCTAATCTAAGTAGAAAAAAAATTCTTCACAAATTCTAAAATTGAGGTTAGCTGACTCACGGTAAGATTATTTCTATTAGGCTGATCTAATATACACGTACAATTTTAAATTAATCAATTAGACAAATAAACTAATTATATATATGAAAATATCTCAAGGTGATATGGTCTTCTCATACGGACACTTCCTTGATATTTAATGATATATTTATTAAAATATTATGGCCTAAAATTGGGTGTCTTCTTAAACTCTTAATTGATTGCCTAGATCTTATCTTTAACCAACAAACTACAAGAAGGTATTTATCCTAGTGATTAATACCAAAAACACATGGCACATGCTAATTAATTAATTAGGAAAATAATTATATAAAAAATAAGAAAAATAAGGAAGAGTGAGTACAATGTGACATATGGTATATATTAAAGAGTTGTATAGCATAATTTAGTATGTATATATTTTTTTATAATTAGGAAAAAAAAAAAGAATTTACATGGAAACATGCAATGAAGATTAGTTAGAGTGAAGAGAGAAGCTTACCTAGCTAATAAATTAAGTTAAGCCCTAAAAGTTAAGGGTATCTTTGTGATTGTTAATAGTATAAAAGCTTAAGAGTTTTGCAAAGTCTAGAGAGAGAAAGAGATTGAAGTTTTGAAAGAAAATCGATGGGAAGAATGGAGATTGAGATGTTTTGAAGTTCTAAAAATGTTATGAAAGGCCTAAAAAGGTGATAGAGGAGGGACAATGTGAGTGTAGCTTCTTTTATTATTCTATAATCACATTTTATACTACAGGTGCTCTCTTGAGAGACCGTCTTTTGTAAAGACGACTCTCAAAAGTCAAAAGTTCAGCTCCAATTTATATTTAGAGTTGTAACAATATATATTTTGAATTGGACTGAGCTTTTGAGAGTCGTTTTTACAAAAGACGGTCTCAAATAAGAATTTGTGTTTATGCTAAAGTTTGCTCTAATAAGGTGTGGGAATCGAGAGGGATGACAAATGGTAAAATATAATTTTGCAGATCTTGATTAAGAGTAGATATGCTAATAAATTTAGTAGGTAGTGGCTAGATATGAATATTTAAAGTTTTGTTCGTTATAAAATAGTAAATGAGGAGTGAATATGAATATGAAAGGTTTTATCCGTAATAGCTAATGATTAGGTGGTGGGTAGAAGACCTTACCAGCCCCACATAGTCTATATCTTCAATTAATACTACTTTATATCAATAAATTTTTGAATGAAGTGATTTCTTTTTGAGATGCATTTTATATATGAGTTAAATATTTCAACTAATATAAATTTAAGAATATAAACTCCTTATTTTGAGTCTTTCTTACTAAGACGATCTCTAAAAAAAACTATGATACATTTTATAATACTTAAAATATTATTTTTATTTATAAAAAAAGGAAAATAAAATACGTCCCTAAGGAATGTATAAAGAAACAATCTTGTATTTTTTTTATGTAATTTAATATTATTTTCTCTTTAAAAGCATTAAAATTTAATCATACTCTATTAGTCGACTGTTTATTCTTTCTTCGAAACTTAAATAATTATATAAATTATTAATTGTTTTTAATTTTTATATTACATTCTCTTGAAAAATTAAAATTTTTGATATCAAAAAGAATTTATTAATTTCTATGTACTGTTTTAATGGATGTAAACATCATTAACAAATTAGTTTTTTAAAAACCATATATCTCTTTAAAAGTATTACACCATGATAAATTTTTTTGAAGTGTGATAAAACACCAAAAAAAAAAAATTACATCACTTAATAAAATAAAACACTAAAAATAAAAGGAAGTGAATGGTCGTGATGTTTGCTTTGCTTGTAAAACTAGAAATCAAGTTTTAAGGCATACTCCTATTTTTATGGAGTATTTCATCAGGGCAGTGCCCGTGGGCTGTGTCAGTGAGTACTTGAGAGGACAATCTATACTCCTACTTGTCATCTATTTCTTCGTAATCGTTACATTTTATTTTTGGGTACTATTGATCAATTAAGCTTATTTTATACATTGTAGTTAATATGTTAGTAATAATTTAGTCAAGTGGGATCTTGTTTGAATCGTCTAATCGCATACTTTCATAATATAAACTTTTTATAATTTTTAAATGTGTATAATTCGACATATAAATGAACAAAATAGTACATTGGATTGCGTAAAAAGTTAAATGTAGCAAGTATTATGGAACGGAGGAAATACTTATTTGTTGAAGTAGTACTTTGTCATCTTTAAATTGCATTAAAGAAGAATTAATGTATTTTTAAGAAAGTGGTAATAGGTAATGAGAAATAATGAATTGTGTGGATGAAATTAAAAAAAAAAGTTAAAATGTATTGGTGGGATTAAAAAAAAGTGGTGGGTTATTGTCCAAAAGTATAATGATGCAAATTAAGTGAGACGGACCAAAATGAAAAATGATGCAAATTCAATGAGACAGGAAGAGTATATCATACTTGCAATATAGTACTCCCTTCAATCCAAAATTACTGTCTACTTTCCTTTTTGGGTCAATTCACCCCAATTGTCCACTTTTTTATTTTGGCAAAGATTTTTTACTTAAATACTCTTTCACACAAGTAAAGACTATAATACCCCCCACTTATATTATTTAAAATACCTCAACTATCATCTTTACAATTATTATAATCGCTTAAATACCCCAATTACTATCTTTACAATTATTATATTCATTTAAAATACTTCAACTATCACTTTCTTAATATGCGTGTCTAACCCAAAGTGAACAATAATTTTGGGTGGAGGAAGTATGCCTTTTTATGCAATTTAGTACGTTAATTTTATTATTATAAATTAAATTGTGTATAACTAAAAGTGTTTATAAGTTAATTGTATAAAAATATGCGATTAGATGATTTAAAGAAGATCCTATTTAACGATATTTGTTTTACACATTAGCCGCAATATATTATAGTGGTTCATTCGGGGTCCTTAAGCAAATTATGAATCAAATATTTTGGGTTAGTTTAAAATCGACTCTATCCACATAGTGACATAGATCATTACATAATTGTAAAGTTGTTTTACATCGGTTTAAATCGGATTTGATTACAAAATCGGGTCAATATCGGATCGTCAAGTCTGTTTCGAATATCTCTATCCTAACATATACTTCTTCTGTTCCACTATACTTGTTACATTTGAGTTTTTATGCAATTCAATGCGTTATTTTGATACTTATATATTGAATTATATAACTTTAAAAATTCAATACTCAGATACGAGACTTACCTAGATGGGAAAACTTAATTATCAAGTCAACCACTTAATTACACCAGTTAATTAAAAGAATAATAAAACAGCAGCAGAAGCAAGCAGTTAAAAAGTAAGATAGAGTTAGATGTGTTCGTCGAACTTTCTACTTTAAATTTTCACTTTTAATTTTATAAGCTAGAAGTTACTTACGTAAATACGAGTAATTTTTAATTATAAGGATCAACTCAATTTGGTTCTCTTCGTAATTAATAAGCTGGGTACTAGATGGTTGCAACTCAAAACTACCTTAGGAACAACTCTGTTTGTAGCAAATTATTTATTTTGGATAATCTCTCCTCATTTTCTGTAGTTCTCATCTACACATCCAATGTCTTATATTTTGATCATTTTATGGATAACTAAAAATCGTAAAAAGTTAATATTATAAAGTATTCGATTAGACGGTGTTATGGTGAGATAATTTCTATTGGTCTAACCCATATACATTTAATATGTTAAAGTAATCAATTAGAGAAATAGACGGTCTCATACAAGACTAGCTGATTTCCATTTGATTATAAATTCTTATTATAGGTTAGCGAAAACTATAATGTAGTAAATATTTCAAAACAGAGTAGGAGGGAGAAAGTGAGGTGATCGATAAGGTCGCTTTGAGTCTGTCACTCTGTTGGGATGAGTTATCCCAAATCGACAAATTGAAAATGGTGTACACACTTTATAAGTTATTGGAGACCTTTTTCCCATTGCCATATGATTTTGGGATGGTATACATCTCCTTGGCTTGTGAAGTGTGTGCACCTTATATTTTTTCCGATAATTGCTGACATTCACTATAAGTCCAGCCTAATTTGTCAGAGTCTACACCGAAAGTAAAATAAATGTCATAAAATAAAAAGAATATTGTAGTGTAACAGTGTTTAAGCATGCTTCTGAGAGAAAGAGAAGTGCAGCAGTAAATGTCATTAACTTTATCGTCAAAAAATGATGAGTATTACCCTTGACGTAGCATTGTATAATTACATTACTCAATATGACAATGATATTTTGTAATTGGGATCCCATATTCCCATTACTATTTCTCAAAAATTATTTTATGTAGTGTTTGGGAATAAGTATTTCATTTTAAATTATGAATTTTAATTATGAAATCATAAATAAAGAATTGAGAATGACAAATTTTAGATAGTGATTCTCAAATCGTCAACATTAACTACTTTGAAAACAATGGTGGAAATTGATCCAAATCCAAATTTTAAAATTTTTGATTTGTCAAATAATAGATTTTAGTCAATTTTATATTTCCAAATGAAATCATGTTCCCCAAACATAGCATTACGAGAAGTCTCATACTCTCGACTAGATGTGTTCATTCAGGTCATCGGGTTGATTTCGGGTCAAGTGTTTCGGATCGGTTCAAAATCGGGTTTTGTGTTCACATTGGTTTTTACATAATTGTAGATCCATTTTTAAGTCGGGTCAGATCAGATGCGATTATAATGTCGAATGTATATCGGGTCTGTTTTGAACACCTCTACTCTCGACCCGGCGAAGCTAGAAAATTAAAAGTTGAGATCAGATTGAAAAAGTTAATCTGTTTTCCAAAAGTTGTCACCATTTTTATAATGGAATTGCGAAAATGTCCTTAAATTATTTTTAAATAAAAATAATGGCGACAAATAATAAAACCCAAAATAAAATACTTACTTTTTTAAAAATAAATTATTAGCTTGATGAGAAATATTATCAGCCGGTAAATACAATTAGTTTTCTTTAGTTATTGTGACAAACATTTCTAAAATGAGAGTTATATGTTCATCTTATGTATTGAGCCTTAGATTATTAAAAATAATGGAAAATTATAATAGTTTTTTTTGTAGGAGTTATTGTTTTCTATATATGATACCAAAAATACTATTTATGCATCTGATAACATGTTAAATCAGTCGGGACGTTAAATCATACAATCTAATAATTTTGATGTAAGTTAACAAATGGCAATTAACATAATGTTGACATGTGTAAATTTTTTATTGGCTGAATACTTATTAGTAGAGATTTTGCATCGTTTGTAATTTATTGCCCAATATAGTTTCACAGATTGAAGGATGATTGACTATGATTTTTGCAATAAAAAACTTGCACTTTTAAAATTCTATTGCCATTTGTATTTCTTTTTTTACTGATTGAGACAAATTTTCTTAATTGTTTCGTTGATTGATATTTACTGCATGAGACAAATATGTATAAATGGATTGATAATTGATAAACACTTGCATTTATTAAATTCATTTTATTATATACTAAATAACATAATAAATCACAAAATAATTAGCATAAAATCTTCAAAATAATTATAAATAAAATAAACTACAATATAATAATATTATTACATAAAAGTTGTGATATCTTAAACAAAATTTTAATTTTGTAGCATAATTAAAGTTTTAATTTTGTAGCATAATTAAAATTTTATTTTTGTAGTATATTACTCTTTAAATTAAAAATTTAAACTTAAGAGGTTAATATATATTTTTCCAGTTGTTTTAAAAATCTAATTTTTTTTAAATGTTTACACTATAAAATCCGTGCATTGCATGGGTTTTATACTACTGCGTAATCTATAGTTACATGTCAAATCATTTGACAATAATCTTAAGTTACTATCGTTAAATTAGTTTAATTAAAGCATCAACATAACTCAGACTCTTTAGAGGCTCATTAGCCCATAAAGATCCTCCTCAATATAATATAAGTCGGACTCTTTGGAGAACACTTAAGCTAGTTTTTTCTCTAATAAACAACTAAAAACCAATATTCAAATTTACCAAACAACTCCACAAACAACTAGCTTTTTAAGTCAACAAAAGCAGCTAATATTTCCAGCTGGTCAAACAAGTCAACTAAAAAAGCCAATTGCTAATAGCCAACAGTCAATTGTCAAACACCCACTATACTGCCTTGGCTTTTGTGTCTATTAACATCTCTAAAAACACTTTATGTATAACTAATTGCACTTATCTCACCTTAAACTAATAACTCTACGTCTAAAATCTTCTCATTCTAGAAGAATATACTCAATACATGTCAGCCACACCCCACACATGTACATAATACAAATTCAACTTTAATTTTATCCGAAATAAGATTTTTTTTTTTTGAAATAAGATTAATAAGATAACATTTGTAAAATTTAGTCAAGCAATTATATACCTAATTAAATTGTATTGATGGTTAATAACTTAGTATATGAAGTAACTAACTAAGAACCAAAGTCGAAAATAAAATTTTATCTCAGTTAAAAAACAAATATTATTTTGGAAAAATTACCTATAATAATTCAATCTTTTCATGATTTCCTACAATAATCCCCTCTATTAATTAAACATGAATAATCCCAACTTTAGAAGGTAATTACCTAAAGTAAACTTGAGTAACCCGATAACCTGCTATAGTAGGTAATTCATCAAAAACGTAAATTGAAAATTAATGTGAAATTAGAGAAAAATTTTAAAAATTTACATAAAAAATTTCTGAATAATAAAAAAACAATAAAAAAGTTTTAACATTTTTTCGAAATTTTATTTTTAATTTATCTTTATTTTTAAAAAATAAAACTTGCTATAACATCTCATCCAGTAACTAGGTTTATTCTAGGAAAATACCTATTAAAGTTGGAATTATTCACGATTAATCAATAAATATAATTATTGCAAGAAAATCATAAAAACATTAGATTATTTTAAATAATTTTTTCTGTTATTATATTTTTCACATAAAAAGTTTCAATTTAATTTTAATATAACCATCTATTTTCTCGACCTACTCCGAAATCAAAAGTCAGTTTAGATGTTAAAGTGAAGGAATGATAGTAATAAGTATGCAGTGAGCAGGCTTGAACGTGCAATAGACTAGGTCTAGGAATGAGAGCATTGAGCTGAGCAGCACATAATATACTTCCTCCGTTCCAATATAGTCAAGTGAGATCTTGTTTGAATCGTCTAACCTTATACTTTCATAATATAAAGTTTTTATAATTTTTAAATGTGCATAATTTGACATATAAATGAACAAAATAGTACATTGAATTGCGTAAAAAAGTTAAATGTAACACGTATTATGAAACGGAGGAAGTATTAAAATGGGTATGCACGTTCTTTTTACTTCATTGGTAAGTTGTTTCCTTATTTCCCTGTTTGTTTCCCTTTTTGCAGAAACTTGGTATCTACTTTTTCTCCATCATGCTTATTCATACTCCCCTCTTCAAGTATTACTTCTTTTTGCTCATTAGATTTTCATATACTTCTACTACTATACTTGTTCATACTTAATGGATTGATAACATGTAATCATTTCACCATGACCGACCCTAAATATATTAGGACTAGTATAGAAACTCGTGCAATGCACGAAATTGTTAATATAAAATTTTATATAATTACTATATTCTAAATAGAGATGCAATTACTTGTTATTAGTATGAAATTATAATTTTTTGTATACTTTAATAAATAATTTTAGAATATGTACTGATTTCAATAAATAAAAATTCGATTGTTAATATAAGTATCAATTAAAATTGTCATACTTTTAAAGGCAAATATGTGTAATCAACAATGTTTATATGATGATTTTTTCTCATTCTGAAAATATTTTTTGATTGTCATGTATACATATTTAGAAATTAAAACTTTAATTAAAAAATTTTATTAATTAGCAAATACTTCAATATAAAAACAACAAATATACATTATAAGAAACTTTAATTGAAAATCTTATGTGTCTTTTATATTCAAAAATATTATATTCCAAGAAAATTAACAAAATATATCTAATTGTGATATACTACTCATATATTAAATGAATGAGTTAATGCTAACTTTGGTAAAACAGATTCTATATGGCAAATCATTAAGAGAGTGCCATGTGGAATTTTACACTCTTTTTATATGATTGTATGATGATTCTGGGCGAAATAACATATTGAGGTCTTTTTCAAATTGTAATTCATCACCTATATATTATGGACCCTTTTACAGCCATTACCTTTGTTTTTTTACATGGGGTCCTAGGTGACGACCCCTCTTGCCCACCCCTAGGACCGACCCTTAATTTCACCTAGTTTACACTCTTCCACTTTCAATGACTTTTTTGATGGTTCTTTTTGTCTACTTGTAGTTTGGTTAGTTTTATCTTTTTGGATGTTGTGTTTTCTTCTTTTTATTTTCTGTTTTCTTTTGTAGCTAGGGACCTTATATGTTAGACTTGTGATACTTCAGATTGAGCTTTATAAAGAATTGATATATTACCCTTGTTAATAAGGTCCGTCTTCTTTTCATGGGAGCTCATTTGCTATAAACTCCATAGTTAACTAGTTAAGCGTGCTTGGTAGGGAGTAATCTTAGGATGGTGACGTTCTGGGAAGTTTTCCTGGGTGGGCACGAGTAAGGCCAAAGTGCGCCGAAAAGACTTGTGTTGGTCTGTTTATAATCTACATGAGTAGTCACCAGCGATCCGTTGGACCGAGGTATTACAAGGCTTTTCCTCATGATGAGGATATTGATCTGCCTTCTTTCCCACCTTCTCCAGACTCTACTTTGAGTGAGACTCATTGGGATGATGATGATGATGGAAGTTTTTAAATAAGTCTCATTTCACTATTTAATTGAATGGTATTGTGGAGGAATCAACTTAACTATTGAGATGATTTACAACTGAAGCTTCAAGATATATTATACAGTCTATCATAACCTTTATGCAAGGCTCTTTGAAACAAAAGTGTGGATGCAACACTTACCCATTGTATACCTAGCGATAAAAGTTTTACTTGAAATGAGAGGTGGATGAGAAGTAAAGCTATGACCTTACATCATGTTGGCTTTTGATATAATGTGAAAAACATGTGAAAAAACCAATTCAACCAGATGATTATTGAACTTTAGTTGTCTTGGTCACTTGATAAGTATATGACATGATGTGATCCATATGATTAAGTGTTGATGCTAAAAATAAAGAGCAACAACTAAGATATTATGTGATCAGAATGTTCCCCTAAAATTTAAAATGGAGGTTTTAGTCTAAAGATCTGGATATGTATGTATCCTAATACTTGGAAATTAAGAATTTAACACTGTTGAAATTGAATTGTATTTATTTATATAGGGCCCATAAGACTTTCATAGGCCATGTCAAATTCAGAAAATTTGAAATAAATAAGATTATTTATCAAAAAAAAGCGTACAATAAGATCATAATCAAACTTAATTCAAAACTAACCGTGTAATCCGCAAACCTTAGGTTGAGCAGCCTTAGTAAGTGCGACAATCGAAACGAAAGTTGTTCACGTTACTAACATGAACAACTGTTTTAGGTTACCTGCTCGCACTTACTAAGAGTCTTATCTATTTCAAATATTCTCAAATTCAAATCTTAGGTTATTCGGATCGTTTATAATCGACGTGGGTCATTTTCGGCTTTTAAATTTAAAAAAATTATTTTAATATTTTTTTAAGAAAAGCCTTATTTTTGAACTAATTCCAAAAATAAGTATCTTCGTGTCAAAACCTCTAATCTGGGATAGATATAATTATTAGTAACAACGAGGATTAATTTCATTGTGTAGTAATTTAATTTTTCATTGTGTAATAATTTTTGCATTAAATTTTCAACTTTGTTCCATACTCTTCATAATCAATGCGAACTCACTTATCCCTCTATAAATCTCACACTTGTAAATGGAACACAAACGCAAATCTACAATGTGGTCGATTAATTTCGTTTTAGTTAACTTAAACACAACATAGACATAAATGTAAAATATCAATCACCAAAAGATCGGATTTTTAAAAAATAATCGAAAGATGTGATTTTTAAAAGAGAACAAACAAAAGGTTAGATTTTTAAAAGTAAATTTTCCTAAAAAATAAGAAAAAGATAAATTTCTTCTTAACGTAAGGGCACATTAGTGCCACTTGCACATTTTTCCTTTTTTTAAAATCAAATCGAAATTAATCTTTTTTATTATTTGATATTCCCTTCTATTCATCTTAAGTGTCTCAAATACTCTATGCACTCTATCCAATGCATTTATTCGATTTTTAATATATCGAGTTATGTATAAGTAAAAATTATAAAAAGTTGATATTAATAATCTTTACATCAAAACGAATCAAATAAGATCCCACATGACTATGTTTTAACTTATAAGATTAATAGATTTCAAAAAAAAAAAAAAAAAAACTTATAAGATTAATAATAAAATGCAATTTAAGAGTGATTAATGAATAGTATCCAAAAGTAAATGAGACACCTAAAGTGAATAGGAGGGAGTATTAATTTAGTCATATTATGAATTATTTTTAGGTTCGATGATATCAAATAATTAATTGGAGTTGAAAGAGTATATATTAAAAACATGTTAGAAAAATAAAATCAAGGTAAAAATAATCAAAAAGGAGTGGCGACGTAACGATAAAGATAGCAACAAAATTAGAGTTTCATTTTATCAACTCTAAATATAAATCCTACCATCACAAAATTCTCAAATGAGACAGTTCATGGTGAGATTATTTTTATTAGATTGACTTAATTTACACTTAGAGTCTTAAAATTATAACTTATAATCATAAAATGATCAATTAAAAAAGTAATTAAAGAAGTAGATTAATTACAATTAGAGTCTCACGAAAAACTTGCACCATATTGTCCTCCTAGGATTATATAGGTCATTTTCTATTTCCTCAAAAAACTAAGTTTACCCTCAAAAAAATAAGTTTACCCATAGAGACAAAAGAGTAGAGAACAACATTACACAATAACAAAATGATTAGACGCTTTTTAAAGCAATTAAAGGACAACGGCTACTCTCTTGAGAGACCGTCTATAGTATAGATGTATCTTAAAAGCCCAACCCATATCTCTCTTTTAACTTACAAAACCATTAATTAGTTTTTTTTTTTAATTTATAAATTGAACCAGCCCCAAAACTTAAGACATCTATTGTATAAACAGTCTCATGTAAGAATTTGGGAAAGGACAATTACCACCATCTCACTTTGATTAGGACAAAAGACATCTTTAGCATGTAACACATCCTTATTAATTAAAAAAACATTAGTCTTAAGTCTTAGTGGGATATATTTAGTGACATTTAATTTAAATGTCACTATTTCAAATTTCGTATAGTGTGTATAGAGGATTTTGTGACATTTATTAGACCCTTTAGTAGCATATTAAAAAATCACACTAAAGCTTTTAGCAACATAGGATCCAGTGATATTTCTCACAAATGCCACTGTAGACTATAGTGACAATTACATATGCCACTAAAGACTTAATTAAATGTCGTTAAATCACTTTATGGTGGAACTTAAAATAAAAACCAATAATTATTACACTAAGGGGTCGCTTGGATTGAGAGTAAATATTTAAGGGGTAATAAAAGTCAAAGTAGGAATTTAAGGTTAGTTAGGTAGGTGATTAAAGGAATTTGATTGTTGGAGAGGTGAAAAAATGAATTAGAAGGTAATGAAAAAATAGAGAAAATAGCAATAAGTTCCCTTATTTTGGGGTATAAATTTACCCTAGGGGGAGGTAGATGAATTCTTTACCTCCAAATGAGTGAAATCAAACTCTTTTTCTATTCATATTTTTTTATTTTACTCCTATTCAACCTCAATCACAATTATTTTAATAACTTCATTTGCATATCTAATTACCTTTGTTACATTAGTTTGACTTTTTTTACTACCTTAAATATTTACCCTCAATCCAAGCGACCCCTAAAAATATGAATTTGTGGCATTATTTTAATGCCACTAAATTCAATGTCGCAAAAGGCTAAATTTATTGTAGTGTTTCTATTACATAATGTGCCCAAATGGAGTTGAGCTTGAAAAAAATTCCTAGTATGGTGCTAATTTGAAAATAGTTTTTAAAATGGTGTTTATGTCACTAAGCTTATTGTGACCTAAAAAAATAGTCAAAATAAAATTAGAAAATAAAACAATACATTCTCTATGCTACACTAAAATTTATTTTCTAAGATAGTTTTTATAGAGTAAAGAAATTTAACTAAATTTATCTGAATTTGATTTGGAAACCTCAAACATAAAAATTAGACCAACAAAATAATTGGTATATACTACATATAATACATAGAATCACTTATGATATAATAATATAGATACAAAACCGCAATAAAGAATTAAAAGTTAGCTTTTTCTCCTTTAAATATATCTAAAAATATCATTTAATTAAATGGGTTAGGAGAATTTAGAAAAAAAAGGATTGCATGGGTGAAATATTTAGGACGACCTTAAGCAGCTCACTTATTTATTTACTTTATTAAAAAAAAAGTTATTCCCAATAAAAACGAGGAAAATTTGACAAAATATCAATTACTATTTATCTACTTTATGAGAAGGGTGCACCAATTGTAAGGATAATTTTAATTTTGCAAATACTAAGAATTTTTTGAAATTGACGAGACAGATTTAAAATTGTTGTTAACAAATTTTTCTAAAAATAAATCAACGTCCAATAATAATTTTATATCCAGATGTTCATTATAACTTTTCTTCTTTAGTTTTTACTGTAATTTTACGCAGATTGATTCAAGTCTCAAATGCATCAAATATTTGTTGCTAGTTATAGGAATGTCAAGAGAAGTGATTTTTACTTTTTGCATCGCAAATCGAAGATAATTTGAAATATTCTTAAATCCGTCAAAAAATATTCTAACAATTGTTTTAGCTCACATTGAGGTTTGAAAGTTCCAAACCAAAAATAAAGTGGCTTAATATCAAACCTCACCTACATGAGTACTACTTTGGGAAATTTTTTTCAATGAGCATCAAAATAGAAATTTTTTTCTTCATTTAAAAAAACATTAGTCTTAAGTCTTTACCCAAAACAATGATATATATTTTTTCTATTACATGATAGGTGGAGGGAATATATGAATTAGATAAATATTAAACCTAAAACTTTTTCCGAAAAGTGATACTTATTCTCTAATTAAGACAAATTTTATTTATTTATATTTATTTGAACTTTGATAGTCAACTTCTAAAATAAAATAACAATAACCTCACGATGAGCACAAATAAATAAATTGAGATAATCTACCAAACAAAGACAAGTTGACATGCCCCCCACTAACACACATAAGAGACCAAGCCCAAGTTAAATAACTACATTTATGTCCATTCTTTCACTCCTTTATATTCATCCTAAAAAATTTTTATATTCAAAAGCAAAAACATATAGAATTTGCATGTATAATACCCCATTTCAACAAAACTTGACCAACAAAAAACAACACAATTTGCATATGGCAACACATAATATGAGCAAAATACCAATAAACAAAGTCACCCAATTCAAAAGAAAGCCAAAAAGATCATCATCAAGCAAAAACAATGTCAATGCCAATAGTAGAAGTAAATTTGTAGGTGTAAGGCAAAGGTCGAGTGGGCGATGGGTGGCTGAAATCAAAGATACGACTCAGAAAATAAGAATGTGGCTTGGAACATTTGAGACTGCTGAAGCTGCTGCTCGTGCCTATGATGAAGCTGCATGTTTGCTTCGAGGTTTCAACACTAAAACCAATTTTGTTGCAACTCATGTCTCTTCTGATTCTCCTCTTGCTTCTAGAATCAAAGACATCCTAAAAAATAAAAAGTTAGAATCTCAAAAATCAAATAACGTTACTAGTAATCATAATCATGTTACTAGTAACTTATTAGTACCCTCTCCATCTTCTAACCCTATTTTTAACTTAGCTACTCCTACTATTAATAGTAATACTACAAATACAACCCAACTTCATAACCCTAATAATAATATTTGTTTGCAAGATGTGTATAGGCCCCAAATAAATGGTCTTGTGGGAAATTACAACATGGTTGATTACTCTTCATTGTTACAATGTCACAACATTAGTTCAACCTTGGACATGGCTAACAATGAAGTGATGGACATGGCTAGTAACGGGCCACACGAGTTTTCCGATTTTCTTCATGATTTTAACGTTGATTCTCTTTGGGATCTTCCTTTTTATTCTTCGTTTGGCTCATTTTGATAGTTCTCTTTTCTCAATTTGGTCTAGATTATTTCTTAAGAGTGTGTATAGATAAAAAGAGAGAAAAGAAAAGAAACGAAGTGATCGAAGAAAGGAAAGGGGAAAGAAAGGCGAGTTAGATTTCCAGCCAAATTTCTTCATAACAGGAAAAATTTAACGCGCATTAAACGCAAAAAATGTCACGCATATTTACAATTTTCTCGTCTCTATCTCCCTCTCCTCCTGATTTGCTATCGGAAAACTTGTCACTATGTCTTCTATTTTTTTTTTTTTTTTGTTTTCTTCGATCAAACAAAGCATAATAAATTTGTTAACCAATGCATTTGGCTTAGAAGAATTGAACAACTTAGAGGTTGTTGTAGAGTAATTAAAAGGTGAATTAAGAGAGATGGAATATATCCTCTCCTATCTCCTCCATGGATGTATTGTATAATCTTTTATATTTGACATTGCTCAAACATATAGTCTTAGAACTCATCATCACATAATACAAAATTACACTTGGATATATTATACTCTCTATTATTTTAATTAAATGTTGCATTTAGTTTTGTACACTTATTGATAATTTTTTAATCATAAAAATCTCTAAGTTTGGTTGAAACTTATGAAAAATTGATATCGATAAGATTAACTTAAAAACGAATCAAATAATATCTCACTTAATTATGTTTTAACTTATAAATTGAGAATATAATACTTCCTCTATTCAAAAATACTCGCTACTTTACTCTTATTGATACTAGTCATCGTTCAAGCTTATTTTATATATTGCGCCAGGGCCGTCTCGTATATTTTTGGGCCCCAGTGCAACATTTATAAAAGGGCCCTCAAAAATAAAAGGCGTAAATTTGACAATTTTAACTTTACAGTTTTTATAAAAGTTATCTTTGTCATCTACGTTGTTATCATGATATCACCATTTACCCAATATTTCCAATGCCTATGGTTAATTTGGGGAGGACAAGATAAAAAC
Source organism: Amaranthus cruentus (assembly GCA_019425755.1). Taxonomy (NCBI): domain Eukaryota; kingdom Viridiplantae; phylum Streptophyta; class Magnoliopsida; order Caryophyllales; family Amaranthaceae; genus Amaranthus; species Amaranthus cruentus. The sequence goes on from CM033454.1 coordinate 22,533,270, forward strand.
ATGTCGATCCTCGCAAAAAAAAAAAAAAAAAAAAAAAACACTGTGATCGATAAATTTTTTTATATAAGTAAATTTAATAAATTCATATATTCACATATTATTGGTTAAAGTTTTTAAAATTTGACCATAAGAATTTAAATATGAATAATTATTAATAAAGTATATTATACTTATTTTTACTAAATTCAATACAGATATAGAAATCAGAGCTCCCTAAAAGCTAATATTCCTTCCATTCATACAATTATTTTATTTAATTAGAACATAATAGTGAGAGATTGTAATAAAAAGAAGGAAATAAAATTGTGGAGCAAAAATTAATCAATGGATTCCGAAGCTCCTAGCATTCAAACCCCTGCCTATATCAATACACTTTGACTACCACTACTAGCTAAGCTACATTACATTGTTGTTTAAATGTTGTCTCATTCAGAATTTGAGGCCCTCTAATATATTAGGGCCCTGTGCTGAAGCCCAGCTTGCACAGGGCAATAGACGGGCCAGTATTGCGCCTAATATGTAAGAAAAATATAATCAAGTGGAATCTTGTTTGAATCATCTAACCGCATACTTTCATATATTAACTTATTCTAATTTTAAATGTGTATAATATAATATATAAATGATCAAAATAACACATTAAATTGCGTAAAAAGTCAAATGTAACGAAACTAAGAATCACAGCGAATAAAGTCAAAAATATCTTTTAACACCTTAGACTAGTAGGCAATTGGCATAGCCTTAGATGTGTAATTTTAAAGTAAATTAATTCTAACTATTTTGTTTACTAGTCATGACGATTAAATCAATTCTAATCACTAATATTAGTACGACAGACTAGTAGTGATTCCCTAAATTAGTTTGGCAAAAATAGTTTTGAAACATATTTTTATTCATTTTCTGCAAAAGTACAAGTGAAAAATAAAAAATTACTTTTTTTGGTTTATAATTTTGATTTTATTTCGACCTTTATACAAAAGTATAAGTGACTTTGATCCATTGACTTAGATTTGAGTCTTAGCCCAATTTAAATAATTAGATTTACCTTTAATATTTTTACGGCCAGTCTCTTGAGAGACCGTCTTTCTGAGAGACGTCTCTCAAACCCAATTCATTAAAGCTTATTGCCTACAGAAAGTCTCCTGAGAGACCGTCTATGACATAGACGGCACTCTCAGCAGCCCAGCCCAATGGAAATTTCTGTTGTTTTTTTTGGAAAGTGTAAAAATGGGCTGGACCATTACATCCGTCTATGCTATAGACCGTCTATAGCAAGAATTTGTGTATATTTACTCTATATTTTTCCTAATGGGCCAACCCAATTAGAGATGATCTCTCAAAGAGTCAAAGAGACCGTCTCTCACAAGAATTTGTGATATTTTTATACTAAATTCACCATACCAATATAAGCACATACAAGTAATACTAGACCTATATATAGACTTGGACCCTATATGGATAAGCAACACTTGACCCGAATCTTAAAAAATATTTTCATTATACTAGCTACATTTCACTTTTTACGCATTCTAATGCGTTATTTTATTTATTTATATGTTGAATTATACAAATCCAAAAATTATAAAGAGTTAATATTATGAAAATATGTGATTAGACGATTCAAACAAGATCCAACTTGACTATATTTTACTTACACATTAGTCGTAATATATAAAATAAACTTAAACGATGAATAGTGCACATAACCAAAATGTAGCGAGTATTTCATAACGGAGGAAGTACAAGTATAATTCTGATGTATTCAAATCAGACCGAACCCTTAGAATTAAATACAGTCAAGATTCAATCCATAAACTTGGGCCCCTAGTTGACTCGATCCATAGTCTATTCTAAATCGATTTGGGCCTAAGCCAGATCCAACCAATGGCGTAGAAATAAAACTTCAAGTTTGTGATTCGAATCTTTACATAATCTATAAATTAAAGAATATTTGAACTAAATAAGAGTTTTTAACAAAAAAAAAAACATAAAATAAGACCATTTTTAACTTTTTTCCAAACAGGTGCTCTCTTGAGAGACCGTTTGTAAAGACGGCTCTCAAAAGTCCAGTCCAAATCTATATTTAGAGTTGTAACATTATATATTTAGAATTGGATTGGGCTTTTAAGAGCCGTCTTTACAAAAGACAGTCTCAAATAAGAATCTGTATTTTCCAAATATAAGCGTGTAATGACGAAGATTATAATATTGTTTAGGAGGACTTAGAAAAATGAAGACGTGAGATAATGGTAGCCTTGTAGTTGAAGGTAACTCAAGGCTCTAGGTGCATGCATCCTTGGAAAGATTCATTGAAAATTAAAGAATAATATATGGCCTCAATTATTTGTCAATTTATTGTTGTTTATGTCATGTATAGCATTATTAACTAATAACACAATCACATCACACATGATCTCACAAGCCACCCTTTCTAGTTTCTTGTATCTTCTTTGTATTTGGTATTTATTTTTTTCGCCTACACAAAAGAAATTGAGTATTGAATTAAAAATCTTATTTAAGTAGTGGTATATATGTTTCAATTAAACCAGGTCCCAATTTTCAATTTAGTCTTCGTATTTACTTCCTATGTTTTACTACGAGTATAATTTCCTATTTTTCCTATTTTGTTGTTTGCGTTTTGAGATAATAAAAGAATATTTGAAATATTCGGATGAAATGAAGAAAGAAACTAAACATATTGGATGATACTTTATGGATGAGAATTGAGGAGATGTGAGATTTTTTTCCAAAATAATAGCAAAATCAGTTAAATGGACAAAAGTGAGAAATGCAATGAATTAATTCAGTAAGATAAATTAGTAAAAGTCATTTCCTCTTCAATTTGAAGTTTGAACCATAATATTTTTGCATGAAATGAAGTATTTCATGCATGTAAATGCATAGGATTTTTTCTTTTGAGAATCCTATGTAATTATATATTATGTAGACTTTTTGATTCAAAAACTATGTATGGTTGCAAAAAACATTTTTTAACACAAACCCTTTATTATGTTTTCCACTATTTGAGAGAGTAAAGGTGAGATTTTCAAATTTAATTATCAAACTTTTAACCGTTTTCAATATCGCTACAAGCAATGAAATAGTGACAAAAAAGATTCGTCATTAAATTCTCACCGCATACAGAAAGAAATATTCTAAATGGTAGATTTAACTACTTTATAGTCCAAAATAGTCTTAGGTACTCCTAGGTGGGTGAAAATAATTACACATTCATATTCATGCACAATTTATGATCAATAATTAAAAGGAACAATAGTAAAAAAAAATTAAAAAGCTTAAAAATTTATTCAAATTACAAGAAACATTCTTAAAAATATGAATGCCTAAAAAAAGACATATTCATGCACAATTAGATGATAAATTTTTCAAGAAATCAATCCAAAACCAATTTTTCAACAAATATACTTACAATAATAATAATAATACACACTGCAAAAAAATATGATACAAGAAAACAGATAGAACAGAGTAAATCACCAGCACACCATCCTGTATGTGAATGTGATGCTACTCATGCATTTTTGATCTTAGTATTCCTCCTCGTCGTCGTCTTCACCACCACCCTCAGCACCGACTTCCTCGTAGTCTTTCTCGAGGGCAGCTAAGTCCTCTCGGGCTTCAGAAAACTCGCCTTCTTCCATACCTTCACCGACATACCAGTGCACAAACGCTCTTTTTGCATACATAAGGTCGAATTTATGATCAATTCTCGCGAATACTTCAGCTACAGCAGTATTGTTACTGATCATGCATACAGCGCGTTGTACCTTCGCTAGATCACCACCCGGTACTACTGTTGGCGGTTGGTAGTTGATTCCGCACTTGAATCCAGTCGGGCACCTGTCACATAGCTCGCGTTAGTGAACATACGAGGAATCGTTAGTACAAAATAACCTTTTTTTCAATGGGTCGGGCGCCCATTTGAGCCCTTTTCCGGCCCGTTTTTAGAAGGACTCTGAAAGGGTCGGGCCCTTTTCCAGTAATTGAACAAAAGGAAAGTATGGATATCTTTGAAAACTACCTACCAATCGACAAATTGAACGGTTCTTTTCGTCTTGATAGTAGCAACAGCGGCATTGACATCTTTAGGAACAACATCACCGCGATACATCAAACATGCGGCCATGTATTTACCATGTCTAGGATCACATTTCGCCATCATACTCGTAGGCTCGAATACAGAGGTTGTGATCTCGGGTACTGACAATTGCTCATGGTAAGCCTTTTCGGCTGAGATGACTGGTGCGTACGATGATAACATGAAGTGTATACGAGGATAAGGCACGAGGTTAGTTTGGAACTCGGTAATATCCACATTGATGGCTCCGTCAAACCTCAAAGAAGTCGTTAACGAAGAGATTATTTGGGATATTAAGCGGTTCAAGTTCGTATATGTTGGCCTCTCGATGCTTAGGGATCTTCTACATATATCATATATTGCTTCGTTGTCTAACACTACAGAGACATCGGTGTGTTCCAAAAGTGAATGAGTGGAAAGAACACTGTTGTATGGCTCAACGACTGCTGTTGATACCTAATCATAAAACACGAGACAAACACGAAATGGATTATATTAATACGACTCATTAACATATTGTATTTATAATAAACTGAGGTAGCCATTATGAAATTTACGCCCACTGTTTCAATGAGTCCAATTATTCATAGTTCTTTGATTTAAGATTATAACGGACGATACTAAAACGACTCATTGAACCATGTGCTCTTCTTATGCATGAGTAATTTCAGATCATGTTATTACCAAGACTCAATCAGAAATAACCTGCTTAATGATCACTAACAAGAGTATGGTTGCGTACATTTGACCCTCAAACTCATATAGGTTATTGTTAGTTGTGGCATGAACTTTTGTAGCCGATATCTAATCTTATTACGACATAGAAAATCGAAACTAGTTGAGTAGGTAATCGGTGGATACAAAGAAGTACCTGAGGAGAAGGATAGATTGTAAATCCGAGTTTGGATTTTTTACCATACTCGACAGACAAGCGTTCCAAAAGCAAGGAACCGAAACCAGAACCAGTCCCACCACCAACAGCATTGAACACCAAGAAGCCCTGCAGTCCAGTGCAGCTATCGGCTAATTTCCTAACCCGATCAAGGCACACTTCGATCATATCCTTTCCAACTGCAAACAAGAAGTATATTCAATTCATTTAAGATAACCGAAGCACAAAACAAACATTGAGCTATTAGGCAACTATAAGTCGATCACCTGTATAGTGTCCTCGAGCAAAGTTGTTGGCAGCGTCTTCTTTCCCAGAGAGGAGCTGCTCCGGATGAAATAGTTGTCGGTAAGGCCCTGTGCGGACTTCATCGATGACAGTTGGTTCCAAATCGATGAACACAGCTCTTGGCACATGCTTGCCTGAACTCGTTTCGCTAAAGAAGGTGTTGAATGAATCGTGTTCAACACCTATAGATGCGTCACTGAGTCAAAAGCAAAAGAGATTTCAGCGCGAACAAACAGAAGAAATAAAATCAGGTTACACAAAGGTTGTTTGAGAAATCGAAACATTGATACTTCAAATTTAGCTTCGTACTAAATAGTTACACGGAGGTTGTCTATTTACTGGCTCCTACTTAAGCGGTGTTTGGGAGTCGAATGTATGTAAACTTACCCAAGGTTGTTTCCAAATGACCCTTGGTAGCAAAATAATCCACAACTTCACATAAAAAGGAAATGCATATACATAATGTGTCATTTTACTATACTCCATTCTAATTCAAGACCAAAAACTATAATTTTTTGCTCCATTGAAGATACACACAAATTCATTCACTTATTTGCAATGAAAAAATGTAATGTAGAATGTAAAGTTAAGAGTATGTTTACATGTATGCCATTTTGGATATAAGAATTGTAAGAATTTACAATTAAGCACAAAGTCCTCTTAAATCAACAACATATCTTAAATTCTAAGACATTATCCCTTGTTTTAGATCCACACTATTTTACTACCCCAATTTGCAATTTCATCAAGTTTCTCCGGCTTAGGCGAGGTTTAGAGTCAGATATACACCAAAATAAGGAGTACAAATTGTGTCAAGAAACCAATTCAACCAAAAACTTACGCTGATGGCAAGATATCATATACACTTTATCACGCCACTCACACAAGAGTCATATCCTAAATGGTTAATGCAACACATAACAGATGCTCTCCTTATACATGATGCTATAAATCGAAACCAAAAAATGTAAATTTTTGGCTCTATCATACCCAAGCTTTTTACAAGAGCACCATGAACGACAGCTTAGGGCCCATCATTATAAGAACCCATTAGTTTCCTTTCACTCACGGTCCAAAAATGTTCAAGACGGCCCTACTAATACTATTATATCCAAGATCAAGAACACAAACTTCATTCTCCAAATCACAAATGGAGAAATTAGACAAAATTACTAATTTTGATCATCTAATATTACCAAAAAATTACAACCCATCACAGAAATCAAACCATCAAGAAATAATAAAAGAACCCAAGTCTTAATTCATTCATTGGGGAATCAAAAAAAGTTGAATCAATCATTGAAGAAAACCCAATTGACAAAATCAAAAATATAAGAAAATAGAAAACCTGGGCATCATTCCATCAGGCTGAATTTCATGTTCAAGACAAAAAAGCTCCCAACAAGAATTTCCCACTTGAATTCCAGCTTGACCGATATGAACACTAATTACTTCCCTCATTTTTCTTTGTATGATCAATAATAATCCTTGTTAGAGTATATATTTCTCTCTGTATATGCCTCTCTGTATGTTTGTTTGGATAATGAGACAGAAGCCCTGTTCAATATGGACAGACAGGACAGGACGGGACAGGGCAACCTTGGTTGATTGCTGATTCTCTTCTTTTTTTCTTTGCTTTCCAAGTTAATCATGATTTTGCATCATCATTACAATTTATAATTCACTTAATAAACCCTAAATATTATATTAGTGGTTGATGATTTGATGAATTGACTTATTATTCAAGTTTTTATACTCATATATATGTCTCTTTGAATTAGCATCAAAGAGAAATTAAAGTGTTTAGAATATATGAATATTTGACCGTAAATGTAGAGAAATTACATTGTATGGAAACACTACAAGTTATTATCCAAAAATCTAAATAATGTAAAAGGACTGAGAAGGACTAAAATAGCAATTGATGCAAAAATAAGTAAATTAAATCGGAATTGATGGAGTTATATGTTTGTAAATGTGTTTAGTAAAAATGATTTTAGACAAGCAATTCTTTTCGTATTGGGTTGTCATATGTTGCGATGGTTGCTATCAAACAACAACATATGACACGACACGAGCAAGTGTATCGTCCAAGTTATCTCGAATTATGTTACCACAACATAACTTTTTTTAATTCAATAAGCATTTTTTAGAAAGTAACATTGGCAAAATTAAGTGATATGTTATATTAAAAGATGAATCAACTTCTCTTATATTTCAACAAGTTTCAAGAAGAGGTCTCCTGAGAGACCGTTTATGACAAAGACGGCTCTCCCAACAGCCCAACCCAATGATTTTAAATTTAAAAATAAGGGTAATAACTAATCATTTACTTATTTTGCAAAATGTGCTGGCCCATATTTACCCGTCTATACTATATACGGTCTATAGCAAGAATTTGTAATTAATAATTTAGACGTGGAGCATTAAACATTTTTCTTATTTGAAAATCTATACAAATATTTATACAACTCATCCCTTTCTTATCTTTTAGTCATGGCATGTGATAATGTCCTTCCCTTTCATCAACATTTATTTATTGAATTAGAAAGCTTGAGACATTATTTATTGAAGTGACCCTCAATTCCTTTTTCATATTCAAATTTATTATTTAGAAATTTTTCGGTCGTTCATCACGAATTTTTTTACTTTTTTATGTAGTTGACAAATATTTTTTAAAATTTGTATGGTGACTTTAAGATTTTAACTTTTTCGTTCGATAGACAAAAGATTAACTTTTTGTATAACACCTAAAAAGTTAAAAACTCAAAATTAAAAAATAAAATTTATCTGCCACATGAAAAAATAAAAAACACAACAATACAACTTAAAATTTTGGTGTTCTTAGTGTTAGGGAGGTCTAACAGTAGCCAAATCAAAGCATAAAGGTACCCAAAGGTCAATCTAAAATATTTTTATTATTCTTAATAAGGGTAAGTTAATATACATCTCACCCAAATATCTTTTATGTTGAAGACCAAAAAGCTCCCAACAAGAATTGCCCACTTGAATTCCATCTTGACCAAGTATTGTTACGTAATTTGTTAGCTAATTCACTTTTTGAATTCGCGATTCGCTTAAATTTGCCTATAAATAGCCCAAAACCGATTATAATTTGCTTTTTTATGTCCATATTTGCGTGATATTACAGCAGAATTTTTAAGTTTTGTGCAGGAAGAAAGAAATATGAAAAGAATAGATGTACAATTTTTCATCTTTTTTAATATAAATTTCAAGAAGCTACACAAAATTCTGCCCTATAAGAGAATGGTGATGAGTATTCTAAACCTATTCAGTACAATTAAGATATACAGAAAATGTATCATATGTATTTATGAAATCATATCCTTCATGTTGATAGGGGTGCACATTCTAGAATGCAATCCTGACCAAACATTATCAGCCAGTATTGCATTTACAGCATCAGTAGGATGAAACTGATCCCACCAAACATGAGTTGAGGCATTATTGCAAGCCATCTCAGGTAACAAGCACATAATCCACCCCTTATACTTTCCAAATCCACAACATGCTTCAGCTGTAACCTCGAGCCCTACAATAAACAACGATCAACTTAAGCTTTTGGTAGAGAATAGAGTTGGTTTTTGACACGGTATCAGAAACTAACTATGAGGAAGGCCTATGAAGCATTCACACTTCTAGGCCAAAGGATTCTCGTATGACGGGGCATGATCACTATACATGATTCACTAATCTCCTTTGCGAATCGCGAATGAAAAAAGCAAATTAGCCTATTTTAGGGTCATTTTGAACGCATTGCAGATTCAATAAGCGAATTATGTTATACTGGGCATGATACAGTATATAACATCAAGTTCAAGTTTTGATATGAATAGTTACTTTCGGAATTAAGCATATAAATGTATGATTGTACAGATGAATCAGAAGAGAAATTTTTATGGTTACCATAACGTCGATGATTTTCGATTATATCCATAGCACCTTCATACACATCACAGAAGATGAATTTGGCATCTGAAAGCTCATAGTTAAGCTCTTGAATCATGTGTCTCATTGCAAAATTGAATTCTATTATCATGTTGTTGATATCTTTGATGCACTCCCCATTTTGGCTTCTATGTTTCCATAAGTAGTGAGGAGCACATCCCATAGGTGCTAACCCCATTACCACCACTTTCCTCACATGAGCAGTGTACAAATTCTGTCAACCAGATGTTACATATAAAGGAAGTATGTCAAGTTTCAAAACAACAACGTTAGAGTAGATAACTTATCCTAGGGCCTCAACAAATGTCACATGTTCGCTAATGTCCTCGCGAGTCGCGAATCGAAAAAAGCGAATTATGGTCGGTTTTGGGCTATTCATGGGCAAATTTGAGCGAATCGTGAATTCAAAAAGCGAATTATGTTAAACGGCCTCAACCATCAACTTAAGCTTTTGGTTGAGTTGGTTCCTTGACATGGTATCAGAGTCAAGAAACCAACTCAACCAAAAGCCTAAGCTGATAGTTAAGGGCCAGGATATGTTATATGCTCTAACAAACTGCGGAAATTTTAGTCCCAACAGACTAGAGTCGCCTAACTTGCAAAAATCCACAAGTGTGATAAAGATTGTTTAAAGAATTACCTTGATTTGGTGCTTCAATGAGGTTGCAAGGAAACGATTGAAACTCCAGGGAGTATACAAAGATTGGACAGATGATACATTTTGAAGGTAGTAATGTATGTAGTCATTGGTTCCAACAGAAATATAGAAAATGGAATTGGAAATGTGATGAATTGCAGCATTTTCACCCATGGTGAGCATGAACTGCTGAAATGTGTCAGTAACTTGCTGCATTTGCTGAGCCAAGGTCACACGCTGGCCCTGCAAAAATCATTTACACTGTGTTTGGATAAAGATTTAAAAATGAAACGAAAGGTCACATTACTTATTACGATTTTGAGCTTATCACAACTGAAATATAGGCCGCGATAGTTGCAAAACCAACTGAAATCAAAATTTTGAACTATTTTATTATGATGAAAGAAAATCACATCTGGAATTTATGGTATAAATGCTATAATTATGCAGTTTTCATCAAATTTTTTCAATACAAGCTTGAAAACAACTCTAAAATGGCAATGGAAGCTAATCAATAAACACAGTCAGCCATGATTCCATACACTTCATAATATCCCAATAATTCAACAAAATAATGGTACTGATCATAAACAAATCATCTACAAAACGATATTTACCAAATCTGATCCACTTGAGAAAATGATTCCAGCTCCAGCAGAAGCATAATTCACCCCTTGAATCATATCTTCAACAGACCTTACTTGTCCTAGATAGCTTGGCACAAATGGAAGCCCTAATTTCATTGCTTAAGAATAACAAAAAAAAACACCCAAATCAGTCAAACTTTTAAACATATTTGATTAAAAAATTAATTTACACATTTCAATTGCATAAACCAACAATAAACTCACAAAATCCAGAGATAGAGAACATATAGTTTATGATTTCTTAAAGCTAAATTCAAGCAATAAAAAACCTAAGAAATTAAATTTGAAATTTCATTCAAAATTCACAGCGAAAAATCAAAATCAAGAAATGCTTCAAAAGTGATAATTCTAATCAAGAAATGAGAATCAAGAAAAAAATCTCCGCCATTATCAAAATAAATTTACTAACCAAGAAAATCGACAGGGATTCTGCCATTGGAAAACCTCCCAGTAGGTAAATGTGTATCAAAATCTCTTCCATAAGGGGGATGATCGGACCGAGCAAAAGTACCGAGAAAGTTATTGTTTCCGCAATCGACAGACGAGTCTCCGAGTACGAAGAATGCAGGAACTAAAGGTGAATTTAATTTTGGGGTGTAGGAGAATGACTTTGGGGTTGAATTGAAAGAAAAATGGAAATTATACAAGTCTTGGAAGTAAGCTTGGTCGATTGCTTGTTGTGGGTGGTATTTATGGGTATTTGACGATAAAATGAAACTGGGGAAAGTGAAGAGGAGAGTAAGGAGTGCGAAAATGGAGGTTTCGACCGCCATTGTTGGATGAGGAAGAAACAGGGAGAAGGTTAGAGAGAGTGTGTGTTTTGAGCGGGAAGATTTGAGAGATTGAGGTAGTTAGACGATTTGATCTGTCATAGATTTGCACGTGTTTAAAACATACCCGATGACCTGACAGATACCCGATTTTATAACTGCATTCGATTTGACCCGACTTAAAAATAGATCTTTAATTATGTAAAAACCCTTGTGAACACAAAACTCGATTTTAAACCGATTCGAAATCAACCCGATGACCAATGAACAACTCTAGACTTGGATTTTGTTGCATGTCTTTTGGATGATATTCATTTCATGCATTTTGAACATTACTTTTTTTATTTGTGGTCACTTTTTTTTAGTGTGGTGTTATTTTAATTTTATCACTCCCTCCTCTATTCAAATTCCTCTATAAATCTCAAAATTGAAATACATGAATTTGTTTTCATTAATTTTGGTTAATGCAAACGCAATGAAGACACAAATTTAAAATCTCGATTGATTTAATTTTGATTCAATTATAAAAATTAAAAAAGATTAATTTCACTTAGATCAACGTAAGGGCATTGTTGACAAAGCTAAAATCAATCGAATAATTTTAATTAATTTATTTTAAAGAAAAAAATATTTTTGTTTTAGCTAGCATAATCGCATAGATACTAATCTTAAAATGTCGATACAATTAATTTTGAATTAAATATTAAAATAGGAAAAACATGGCCAAGTCTCACAAAATGTGCGAGCACAGTGCACATTTTGTGCGACTTGATCATGATTTTTTATTTAAAAAAATAAATTTGAAACTAATTTAATTATTTCTTAAGATAATAAAGAAGAAAAATTACCAAATCGCAAAAAAAGTTAACGATTACATGATCAAATCGACTTCATTTTTCTTTAGTTGCAAGACAAGATAGGCTAAAGGGAAGAGTCAATATAAATCAAACTCATGTCTCACTTGAAAAATATGATACTTGCCGCCATTAAGGCAAAATCCGACTTGATCAAATTTTCTTCTAAGATCGTGTATTTATGAAATAATTGTGCAATTTCCTATAAAAATGTAACTTTAAAAAGGATGCATGGCTTCTTGAGAAATTATGTGCATATATTCCTCATAATTCATAAAACTGTAGAAGAGAAATGCAGTAATGCCAAACATTACTAGCAACAATTTTATCCAATCAAAAAAATGCAATTTTTGGCTATAAATGCTATTCAAGTCATCAAAATATTAAATCTGGTATATACATTTGAACATTTTAAAACAAAAAACACAAAATATTTTTACATTACAAATAAAATCCCACCAAAAAACTTATTTTCTTGACACTAACACAAATGACTCTATTTATGAGAATTACAAAATAAAGTTACATTACTTATTTCTTCTGCCGGATCTGTGTAATCAATACTGTCAGTGATGTAATATGTCCTCGATTTACTGGTGAGCGAGTCGTTTTACAAGTACTACGTGATCCACCATGCCATATCGATGAGCCAATTACTCCCATCATACTCAAAACGAGAATTACCTGATATCTCAAAGATTGAACAGTCAAATAATCTAGCGCGCATCGGCACATTGGTATCCTCGTAACCAACTGTTATTGTTCAAAAGTCAGATTTCCCTTCTCGGGTTTTTCCGACTCTTCGAGAGACTCGTTATTTACCAGGTATGTAGGATTCGCATCGGAAGAAATTAGAACTGCATCGGTCTTAGGAGACGGATTTCCCGTCTCAGTTTTGTTCGACTCTTCGAGAGACCCATTGTTTACCAGGTCTGGAGGGTTTGCATCAGGAGTAATTACCACTACATTAGTCTTGGGAGAAGCAGGCCTTTTATTTACAGAGCCAGTTTCATGAGTCTCATACTGAGGTTTGTAATATGATACACCAATCTTTTGTTCATGAGTTAGTCCAGGACAAACACCCTGTAAAGAATACAAGAATTTATAGCAACGGAAATCTGAATCTTGTTAAGTGGGGTTAGAGCACAGAAAAAAAACGTGGACGCCGCACCTTGCAGTGTTACGACACGTTTTGCAAACATCATGATGTGAATTGTCAACTTGAAAAAAAAAATCCATTTTATCATAATTTTTCTTGTTTTCTAGAACATATATTTAAACAAAAGCTTGTAATAAACATTTTGGAACCTAATAAAGTACAACTTAAAGAAAAGATAATAATGGCTAATATGTTAAAATAAAAACATATAATGGTTATTCCTATATGATTTTGAATCGCGGGTTAAGTAACGGGGCTTTGCAGTTCGATAAGCTCTAAAGCGGTCGTTATGTAACGGAACAGCCTCAAATTATTCCATGGGTTAGAACTATCTGCATTAATATGCATAGTTCTTTGTAGAAAAATATCATTTACAGATTCAATCCTTTATATTTTTCCCCTTTCTCCCAAAAGAGTGTCTAACTTGCAAATTTCACTGTGACTTTGTTTCCTAAATAAACAACCGACCTTTATCCACAATAACATTCCATTACCCAATGTCATTAAGTGTCTTCCATCTAGGTGGGGTTTGGTTGGGTCGGATGTACACAAATTTACCCTTGTTAGTGATATTTTTCTCATTATACAAATAATATTCTCTTATAAGTGAAATTTCATCAAGGCTCAAAAAATGTCATCTAGACCACTCAAAAATCATAACTAAAATGTATGGATTCACAGATTATGAAGGAAAATTAGGCATATATTTTATGGTTATCAAGACTACATTTAATAAAACTCACAATTTCATGGTCCTTTACACAACTGCCACAACAGGTTTATGTGATTTACTAGATACAAGAGCCCTGTAGCACTCAGTCTTAGCAACACAAATGTTGAGTATGAATACAGACAACCACTCAAAAGTTTATTATCCAACAAATTGGGTACTTAAGACCTTATAAATTGTAGATGACAACGACATGAACAATGCCAGAGCCTTAATTCCAAAAGATTAGGGTCGTCCTTTTGTAGAACTAATCAAAAACATTAGTCCAAAGAGCCCAGCTAGTCCAAGCCTAAGACAACTTTTGTCCAAATTTTGTTCTTTAAATACACATCCTGGGCCCAATACCATTGTATGGCTCCAACCTAGGCTGTGATCTAGAGAATCGGATGTATGCAACCTTACCCTTATGAACCGTCAATAGCAAACATAATCTTCACATTAATAAGAAGTGCACATGAATTAATGAGTCATTCTAATATAGCCCATCAGAACCAAAGAACTATGAATCTCTAGACTTTGATAAATGATACCCTACTCTTTAGTTGTCCGACTATAAATTCGGCAAGAATAGTAGGGTCTCCATAAGGCTTTGCAATTCTTGTAATAGCAATGTTCAGTTTTCGGTTCACACAATTCAATTCTTTTTGGACATTTATTTTTAAGTCTTCAACCCCTTATTAAAGATTTAATTTAAATGAGTGTACAGGCTAGACAAGCGTCAAGTCTAAGAGATGAATGGAAACAGATTTGCTTAAACAAAACCAAACTAACCTTAACCAAACCTGCACTAGTGCTGGCCTTCATATCAGGTGGAACAGATGACAATACACTGGGCCCCCAACCTCGATGGACTCCACTACCATTTGAGTCCTGGTATTTCCTGTACATATCTGGAGGATGTAGATCCTGTCTCAAGCTGCTATTATGACTCTTACAATAGGCACCAAAATATGAGCAATGTTCACGTATTAGAGATATTTGAGGGGTTGCAGGTAATAGGTGACCTTCAGTGCTAAAGATATACCTAAAAAAGAGCAGATAACAAAGCACTGGGTAAAATGAGAAGTAAAAATGGAACGTTCAAACTTATCACCTTTATGCTCCTATTTGATTATGAACTGGAAAAACTAATTACAGTCAAACTTATCCCCCCAAATTAACTTTGGTGTACAATAACCAGAAAACTTACTTGTATGGCCCACTTTCAACAAGATTATCAGGACCCGCAGCTAAATCAAACAGCAGCCACAAATATTTAACCTGTGAATAATTGTTAATTTCATTTAATTTGAGATAAAATTCCACAATACCACACATGATGCCGAAGCGCCAGAATTAATCATACATATCTCACAGCCTAGCCTAAAATAAAGGTGTTCGCAGTCTCACAGCCGCGTGTTTAGAAGAATATCACATTATAATACAGTGAACTGAAAATAGAAGTTTACAGAATACAAACATGATAACCTCAGGCGCTTTTTTATTGAAAAAATAAAAAAGCAAACTCAGATGTGATACTTCAATTTTTTACCAATGCCCCACGAGTTTAACTATCATCACAATTTTCAGTGGTATAAGGGATTTCATCTGGTTAATACACAACTTTGTTTACAAAACTTTAAATTGTAATGTGTCCTTACCATAGTGATTTCCACTGAGCCTTATTGACAGCAAGCATGAAACATTTTTGTTTACTTAGTAAAGTTTATCTCTTAATCTCTTTTGGATTTGATAAAAAAAATTCAGAATACAATGATGACATTTTTGTATAGACATGCACAAAAAACAACAAACTCACCCTCTCGTCCCAAATAAATAAATGAAGGGAAACAGAGGTGAAATTCACTCAACAGCCTACAATTATCCTCAAAAAACAAGCAGCAACTATCAGTACTGAACTTTTTATGTTTTTCAAGCACCAATATAATATACTTCATTTTTTTTACATTTTTAAAAACACATATTAATGCACATGAGCACATTGATAAGAACATACAAAAGAGAAAAATTACTGGCAGCCTACACACTGAACAAGATATAAAACTCACAGTTTCAGCTAGGAAAAAGCTTTCCATGTGATCTTCACGCTTGTGATCCTCAACATCTGTAATATGACAATATCCACAAGGGCAACGTGCCCCGTATTGCAAACTAGAAACGATGTCACGTCCAACGTCGAGATACCTTCGAGCATAAAACAAATTAAAATATAAATAAGCACCAACCAACATTCATTGCAATAATGGTACAAAAAGCACAGCCAAGACATCAACTGGCATTTTTTAAAAAACTATCCATCAAATAATTCACTAAGAAAGAAAACGGGTAGGGCTACAATTTGTTTCATACATACTCACCTAAATTACATGATAAAAAGTACATGAACATCTTATCTTCTCTCAACTCTTTCCCAAAAGATGCCTTACACACACTTCAATTAGCAAATCACATCTCTCATACGCAAAAAAATACCAGCCAATACATAACCAAAAAATTTATGCAGATGCCTGACTCTGTGCCCCTTATTTTGATAGGGCCAAAGATATATAGTTCTTTGGTTTCATATTATAATGAACTATAGTAAAATTATTCACTAAATCATTTGCACTTCTTATTTATGTGTAGTTGCACATGATGTTTGCTACCAAAAGTCAATACTCAATCGGAAAATAACCTCTTTGTTATTATTGTCACTAACAGGGGTAAAGTTGCATACACCTGACCCACCCCCCACCCCCCCACCCCTCAAATCAAAATCTAGGTGGGAGCCACTTAATGGCATTGGGGCAATGGAATGATGTTGTAGATGCCTAACTCTATTTTTCGAAAAAATTAACCATTTCATAACTTATAAGTAAAATCATAGCAGTAAGTATTCAGTCAGGTACGCCCCATTTTTTGGAGGGATCAACTTTTTCAGAAATGCAGAGAGCGGCAGGCCCAGCGCCCAACATTTCTCACTACAAAACTCAAGAAAACATACATTTTAATTTGCTTCATACATGATGACCTCCTTTACATGACAACTAACACTTTTTTTTTTGAGATGAATGACAACTAACACTTGACCAACACATTTTTTCTTTTTTATTTACAGCAGAGGTTAAGTACTTCAAAAAGCAATGAGTAATTACGCAAAAATTTATAATAGTACATAAAAACAGGCAACTTTTGTACATAATCATAGAGGTTAAGTAGATGCCAGCTTTTGCTAAGATTTTCTGAATGTTAACCGCCTAACACTTGCAAATAAATTCATACAAAGCAAGCAATATTTTTTGTCATCCTTCTAAGAAAGAATAAGTTTTGGGAAAAATAATCTAAAAACCACCTTTCCTATATCTTTTGAAACCCTACCTTGAAATATACCTTCCATAAAGGGTTTAAGGTTTGGCTGAAGTGACCCAAATTGAATGCGGACCGGAGCAAAACCAATAACAAGCACAAGGGATCTTTAATTAATTGACATGCAATTAAAGGGTTTATCACACAAGTTGCTTATCATTTAGACCTTCAGGGAAGATGTAATGTAAGGTGGGATTTTAAGAAAATGAATGTCAGGAGGAATATTTCAAATTAGACCACCAAAGGGGGCATATACCTGCTTACAATCAATATTACATTTCAACTAATCTGGCAAAAGTCACACTCAGTGAAACATAATTCACTAGCTAATTCGCTTTTTGAATTCGCAATTTGCTCAAATTTGCCCAAGAATAGCCCAAAACCGACCATAATTCAAGTTTTTTCAATTCGCGAGGGGATTAGAGACCCATGTCACACTGGTCATACTGGTCAATGGTTACTGATAAGCAAAATCATGTTTATTTTGCCTTGGTATAATAATATTAGTGCTTGGAGATTCGGAGAAATAAGAAGGAAACAAGAAAGGTAAGTAGTCATAATTCCTTAATAGGCACATAACGCAAAATAGAAGTCACCCAACACATCCTCAATAGTTTTGTTTTTACAGGTAAATATTCTTCGTTTAACTGCGAAAGAAAAGTTACGAAGTATCAAGACCAGAATTTCAAAATTGAAAGAAATTTTTTTTTAAAGAAACTCCAACCTCTCAATAATTCAGGAGAGGCTGCATACACCACTCAATATTGTAATATATTAGCAATCAACAAAAGTTTTTGAACACATTGTTCAAACCTAAGCACACACAGATTGAAGAAAAACGTAACCTGCCAAAAAACCTTATTTGCCTTTTACTTTTTAACATAATACATTGCGTTTGAATTTGAATATGACTCAAATAAAAGGGGCCATCCAAAGTAAAAGAAATAACCTCTGCCAAAGAGCATTGCCACGAGACATTGAATAAAATTCCATGTCTAGTCATGGACAAATAACAATACATAGATTGCACAATATCGAAAAAGCCTTGTAAAGTTTAAAAGCCAATATATTATCAAAAATATAAATTATTCCTCAAGAACACTGCACATCAAAACAAAAGGTTTCGCCCACTTTGAAACCGTAATTCTCCAAATAAAAGTAGAAAGGAACCAAATTCGATATTTGTGCTCTTTAAAAACAAATGTAGAAGGAACATAGGTTAACAAACCCCAAAAATTTAAACAAACCACTTAATTCCTTTTAAGCCCAATTTGATGGATATTATATTGTTTCTCGTCGACAAGATGTAACCACTAAAAGCAACTGAAAAGTGATACTGTGACAGTAAATATGGACGTGAAAGTGGAAACGCATACTTTCAGTATTTATATGTATAAGGAGACTAGGAAGTAAGAAGTAGGGAGAAAAATATGTTGTGCTTCTACCAAAAAAGGAAGAAGAGGAGTAATAACTAATAAAGAAATATGTTGGCCAAGAAGTGGGAACATTTTATATATGTTCATACATGCAATTCCCATATGCCAATCAGAATTTTGATTTTCATTTCAACTTGTTGACTGCTATTTAATTAATATGAAGTTATGAACCTTCTTATTTTAAACCTTCTTAATTCAACATATGTACGGCTAAGCTCATGAATTTATGAATCTGACACAATCTCACATGATTCGCTACTCTTCTAATAAATCGCAAATCAAAAAAAGCAAACTATGGTCTTTTAGGCTATTTCTGGGCCATTTTGAACTAATTGTGAATCCAAAAAGAGAATTAGCTAGCAAATTGTGTATCATTGACGAAAACGCATAGGTTTTCTTTTCATCTAAATCTTCTCATTTATGGAGAGATTATATTTTTTACAAAAGGAAAACATATTTCTTTTGATCCTTCGCCTCCATTTTTCTCCCCACCAATTAATATCCAATAAACAAACACAAAACATTTTTACTCTCTAATGAAAATGCAAGAGCAATGTAAAAAAAGCTTCTTATGATGTTTTGTCACTTGTAATCTTAACAACTATAATTTGGCAATTTTAACTCCAAATTCGGCTATTCTTGAGTCTTAAAATCACTTCTTGAATTTACAGAAAAAAAACTCGAGCACTTAAGATGGACAAACATTCACTCAGAAATGGCAAGGAGATTGGGCCTCCTGCACAAATCCTAGAATCACTTTAAGGAGCCATGAAATAAAACTGTCCTAAGTTAGGAACAGTTAGGAGGACAAAAAGGCAATCATTATATACTGCATGTGAGAGGCGTGAACAACTACGGCATGTGCTTATGTTGTTTCTGCACTTCTAATTACAGCTGCAATCTCTGACATGACATAATAACATGAATGGACGCAAAAAATAATTTGCTGAGAGAAAACACTTAGAGGGTCAGACACCAATACATTTTGGAATTGAGACAAAATCCAATCCGTTTAAATCCACTTGGCAATTTATGTTATCCTTTTACACTTTGAATAGTTACAGACTTGACTATTGGAGCAGTTAATGAGTAGAGGTTTGGAACAACATATGAAAGTGAAAGCAGAGCATGATTAAGAAGGGAAGACTATTATAAGTTCTATTGAGGACCCAAATGTCATAGAATGTTGCAGCTAATAAAACTTCTTAGTCTGTTTTTACAGACTTCATCGTACTGAATCATAGTATCAAACGGAACCTTGTCTCTTAACAAAAAAGTAAACTCAAGATACTTTGACACTAATGAATTTGCGAAGATCTTTGATATATATGGGCGGAAAGATAAGATGATCGCAGGGTAACTGGTTATCATGATCTTCCCAAACAAATTACTAATGTTTTATAGATTACTGATTCACCTCCATTAGTTATCACTAAAAGGCATCTTATTAGATTAAGTGCTCCTGCTTAAGCACTGGGTTAAGAAACAAGAATAAATAAAGCTGTGACCTGTGTGTATTTCACCTCACTATATCCAGTTCTCTTCAACAGTGTAATACTCATGAACAAACAGTGTACACCAGTAAACATCAGAATTGATAAGAAAAAACAGTATCATTAAAATCAAATTTGCATCTGTAATGAATAGTATTAATTAGTAAAAATAAGCCACTGTTTATCAGCAAAAGGATAAGATTCCAGAAAAGCTCTTCGGATAATTGGTAAGCAAAAAACAAAAAATCCAGAAAAGGTTCTGTTAAATATTGTTGTTCATAAACCTAATTGTCACTATACAAACAATGGTTGAAACAAATACCATTAAAAGCAGCAGTTGTATTCGAAAAAGAATTAAATGTATCCAAACATGCAGCAAATTGGAAAATAAGAGGAAAGGAAAAGTATTTATCAGCCAGAGGATAAGATCAATAAGGACACTAAAATAGGAATACTTCTGAATGCTAACCTGGTATCTCTGGTAGCTTTGTAAAGCCAATATGTACTCTCAGCTAGCTCAGGACGCAATGGATAACCTTTCTGACCTTGCTGAAATCAAGATTCACAATCAGGCCACTGCCACATCTGCCTCTTTCCCAAAAACAATCTTCCTTTTAATTTTTGGCACGCTTAAACGATGACTTAATTTTTTTTTTCCTTTAAAAACTTGATCAATTTCTAATGAGGGCGAACAAAGGAGTTTCACGAACATTAAGAAAGGTAGAGAGAGCAGAACCAAGTGAGGCAAGTGAAAAAAGAGAAGATAATGTGAGAGCAATTGAGAGATAGGAAAAAAAAAGTGAGTAGGTGGGGTCACATTCCAAATATAATTCCATTCCAACCAATATAACAATGACCGATATGGAAGTGTTGCAAATAATTTGAATTGGTGACTCTCAATTATTAACGAAAGCTCATTGAAGCAATCAAGGAGACCTAGAACTAGAAGCTTTGATACTTTACCTGAACACTAAGGGTAGCAAGATTAAAGCCCTCAGGAGTGAATCCGTATCGTTTCCAAACACTGTAGAATGCAGCATGTGTGCGAATAGCAGGATTAATATCTCCAGCTAATACCTTCCAATAAAATTTAGATAAATCCTTTGTAGCCATATGATCGAAGCAATTTCAACTTGGAGAAGAATAAAACCACCTATCTATAAAGAAATTAATCCTTGTCACATCAGAACAAAGAAATTAAATAAATATCTTACCTGTAAGCCAGGCCAGAATGCTTGCAAACTATTGAATAAAGGCCATACAATAGCAGCAGAGTCCATATTTACTTCGACATACCTGCAGTGATTTCCACACCATGTCAGTAAGACAGCAATGCTAGAATAACTCAGGTTGAATCAAAGCCAAACTTGTAGAAAACCACCAGGGATCAGCGAAGAGATACTGCATTGCAGCCCCATAAGCTTCTTGAAATATATAAAGATATTCCTCATCTCCAAACAGTAAAAATGCCTGACAATTAGGTTGTCAGTAAGTAAGCAGGTTCGATCAACAAACATTTCATAATTAAGTAATCAACAAGCACTTACTCAAAGTTTTACTAAAACATCAATCATTCAAGTCCTATAAAGGTTCAAAGGTGGCTATTTGACATCACATGGAAAGCACATTTATATATTCGACAAAAGACAATATTACAAAAATAATGGTCCATACAAAATGATAGCAATCTACAATACAAATGCCAAATACTATATACAAAACCAAAACCTTCTCAAATATTAAGGAAAAGGCAACAATGAGTACAAGTTCTTGAGCAAAAGTTACAATTTCTTTTTTATCAATATTTAAGGCCATACTTCATCTCAAGAGGTAAGCATACATTAATGCTTGATTTCCACACCTTAAAAAAGCCTCAGCTTAGAAAGAAAATCGAAGATGGAACTTGCCAACTGAAAATTTCTGTTATTCTCAGAATTTTGGAAAACTGAACCACAACACCTTAATAGTTTGTCGGGTACTTAAGATTTAATTCTGACCAAAATCTACTATGGGCAGAAGATTTCAAGTGTCTTTCTTATGCTACGTGAGATATAATTTTTCTTAAATATCTGATAGTGCGGTACACAATGTTTTCATATTCCTAAATACAATGATTTTCTCATGCGCACTCTTAAAGGTTTACACTCTCTAGTTAACAAATTCTGGCTGATCGACAGCTAGTAATACGCCTTTTGAAACAATTGACATTCAACAAATCATCTTTTGGCATTGTAGAATTCTCCAACGATATCATAACATAACATTTTCGATTACATGACAAAGTGCTAACATACACTAATTCTTGAGTATATGACTAACAAGATATCTAACACGGTATACACTCCAGTATCCAATCAACTCTCCCTCCCAACCCCAGCTATAATGAAAAATACGGTAACGAAATGGTGATGTGGTTAGCGTAATGCCTAAATATCAATCAAAAGCATGAAATATCCTTGATACGGCCCAAAATGCAGGTTTTAACATTATTATAAAGCGGAAAATATCAGTTTGATTTTTTATGAAAACCTTACAACGAAATTGATGCGATGCGATGTGGCCTTGTTTATGCACTATGATGGTATGACCCCGTCCCCAATCACACAAGTACCATAAGCCTTTAGTGTCACATATTGTAGAACAAATTAGTATATATATGGCACTTGGGCTCACTAATGGTCTAAGGACAAGTTTTAAACTGTTCAATGAGCTAGAGCATATCATGTTCCAACAAATATTGTTCAATGCTAGACATTTACTTAGACAAAAAGGTTAGCAGGATGCAAATGTGATTTCACACTTTCTTTTTGTAATAATAAAACAATGTTACAGTTACAACATTAAATTTTCCAAGTTCATAACTTAACCACATAAAAGACATAAATTGCTGAATAACCATATTATTTTCAATAAACAAGTTCAATGACATGAGAAGCTTTGAAGACATCATCCACACCAACCTTCAAAAGGTATTCATAGAATGAATCAATACTTGTTCCAATTCCAGCATCCTGAAACGGAAGAGTGATTAATATGTTGTCACCATTGTGTCTTATGGTCCAATGCAATTAATAGAACAATTCAACTATTAATTAATGTAAATGTGGATAAAAGATGTCAACATTAACAAGGGAGGACGATGTACTCATGTATCCATCACTAATGCAA
Organism: Amaranthus cruentus; assembly: GCA_019425755.1. Taxonomy (NCBI): domain Eukaryota; kingdom Viridiplantae; phylum Streptophyta; class Magnoliopsida; order Caryophyllales; family Amaranthaceae; genus Amaranthus; species Amaranthus cruentus. The sequence goes on from CM033454.1 coordinate 22,556,754, forward strand.
AGACTGGCCATATGGGTAACAAGGAGCTTTGATCCTGGCCCAAGATACTGTCAAAGTTAATAGACACTAATGTTTACCAAGTAAGTCATACAAGTAAAGCGATAGTAGCAAGAATATTTTTCTACGCTCAGTTAACATCTAAAGATGACAACCAGTCTGCCTGCACAGATTTGTAGATTTCTATCAAGAAATGAAAGAGTAAGCAAAGATAAATCTTTTGAAATGTCAAGAATTTTCTTAGTTTGAATATTTTTATCTAATGTGAAAAAAGGAGTTGAATGTTTACAGTAATTTTAAAGCTCTGCTTACAATATATTCCATCAGGACCATTGAACATAATTGTATGAAATTAGCCTTAAAAATTGTACTGAGTTATTGGGATTGGGATTCTAAAGAAAAAAACTAAGAGTACTTCCACAAAGAAAACCTAACATGCAAGTGGTCCATCAGAGGATCCTGAGACATAAATGATAAATCCACATTGAATTGATTAAGAGTTGTTAGTAATTAACAAGTGGTATAGAAAGCGTGAAAAATATTTAGCGACTTATAGAGCTAGAGCAAATGCTACACAAATCGATCATTTATTAACTAGAGAAATGATAAGAGAAGTTGTCTGAATTCCAAGACCATTTTAGGTGTATGTGTAGTCATATAGCACAATCTCCTAGTTCTCGATTTTCTATACAATCAAGTCTGCACAAGAAAAAAATTATAAGGAAGAATCAAATGTTGGAACATAAAAGAAGAAATGCCCAAAAAAAATGTAAATCCGATCATTGAAGAAGCTAGCTGGAATGCAGATTCAACTTGGACAAAGATGGAATTATTAAGTTGGATTTAAGACTCCTTTGTGACGCCTTTGATACACCAACAATTGTTTGGTGTTTTCCTTAATGTTTGTAGGCATGACACATTCTTATCCCACCTACCTTCCCGCCACCAAATCAACCATATAGAAAATCGACCAAGCTCCATTAATTTGTGCGGTTGTGCCCCTATTCCGAACATTTGTAGAATGGAATATGGATTTGTAGGAGAATAAAAGCTATGGTTATGAGAAAGTGAGAATACCAACAGGCTCAAAATAACATTGGACATTCAAAAACAGTACAAAAAAAGTTTTAAAGAGACAGAATTTAGATCCTTGGTCTTTCAGAGTATTAGCACCTTTTGTGTCCATTCACCAGTAAAGACATTAATATGAGCACCAACAAGATTAAGCTTAGAACGACAGGCCCACAATCCACGAACAGCATTCTTTGTGACTTGCTCATATACTGCATTTAACAGACTGTGGTTAGCTTCTTTTTAATAAAAAGATATGCAAGAAAGAAAACGTGTTCATAATTAAGGTTCATAGTTGAACCTAACAAATAGATGAGCATTTAAATACTAAGAAGAAACCTAGTTTCAAATTTATTTATTTTTCTTTGTTCCTATGATGATGTAGGACTTTGGAGGATAGCAAAGTAGAAGAAACTCAAGGGTAGTTTAGGATGCTTTATACATTATACTACCATGGTTGACAAAGTAAAACTATTTTAAAATGTTATATGATATGTGCCTCGTATATCTTCATCTCACAAGGATAAAGCCTAAGAAACACTAATAATACTTTTGCATGCTTGCAACCTACCTTGGGTCAAACTGAGTCCAAGTCATATCAGGTTTGGGTTTGCTCTATCGGGTCAAGTTCAAGTTATTTTCTATGTTGAGCCAAATCCAAGTCGTGTCTTTAACCATATTAAATTAAGTTCAAATAATTTTAGAGTAAGGATTGATTTTGGGTCCAGTTTGGAACAAATTCATGTTGGATTATGTCATGTGTTCCGATGATGGGGCCATATTAGGTTCGGGTAAAATTTGGTTCTGATTTGGGCTATTAAGGATTCAAGTTCAAGTACTTCAAGTTGAGTCATATGAGGTTTAGATGAAGTTGAGACAGTCGGGATATGTCAAATGTTTGGATAGTGAATTGATTACAATATAGATCAATCGAATCTTAGCCATTTTGAGATAGGCTTTCTCAAATTTATATCAAGCCATAGTTAGATTAATCAATCGGGTCAAGTTTGGTTATCCACATTTATGAATTGATGAATTGATTTCATGTGTTGGTCATTCTCACGGCAGAGGCACGTTATAACTTTTCGAGACCCAAGTAGTCAGGGATATGTGACGTCACAAATCATCACAAGTCATCATACCTTGGGCGGTTGGATGCTAAAATTATTTGCAGTAATTGGAATAATCACCTTTTATATCTGGTTACTCGATTTGTTTTGATATGTGAAATGTCGAGCTGATGTTGGGTGAACAAAATGTTTAACCCAAGGATCTCGTAATTTCGTGTTTGGAATTGAGACTAAGCCAAGTCACCAAGTTATGTTATATTTGTAAATGGTTCCTGTCAAATTCAAGTCAATTCAAGTCAAGACGAAACTGCAGAGTTGTTTATACTTCATAAACATACAAGTTCGAGTTGAATTTCGGTTGGGTTATTGTTTGTTCAGATTGTCTTTTCATCAGTCATATCAGGTTGCAATTCAGTGTGATTCCAATTATGTTAGGCTTGAGTTAAGTTCATGTTGGGTCTTACAAGGGTTTACATGAATTTTTAGTGATGGGCGTTCGAATGGGGTCATGGTGACATTGTTTCGAGAGGCAATTGTCGAGATCAAGCGAAACTGATAGCAAGTTGAATCCGAGTCATTTATATGCTGAGGTCATCTTCATTACGAATCGGGTTAAGCTTGAGTAGGTCGCACACCTCGGAACAACCTTCAAGGTTTATTGGGTCGACTTTTACATCTGTAATTTCAACCAACACCCTTATTTCACTCAGTCCTTTTCATTGTAGGAACCTTCTTTCTGAGGATCTTTCTCGAGCCGAGGGACTCTTTAGCCGTATCCTCCTTTATGGGTATGGGTTGTCGTCTTGCTTCTCTCCCCAGATCCTTATCATAGTTTCCTATGGGCGGGATACACTGGATACGATGATGATGATGATGATGAACCCCTATTGTAGTCAAACCACCCCCTAAAAAAGATCATTGGTTATTGTTGGCAACCCCCTTTAGGGAGTTGTTGCCACTCAAAACTCAAAAGGCATTTGTCTAAATGGTCATCACAGTAACTTCTTGAATTTCAATTAGAAGATATGCAATTATTTTGATTGTCTAATAGAAGTATTCAGAACTCTAAGAGTTCATAAACAAAAAGTAAGTTGTTTACAATAGAACATCAATGGAATGGATATTCTACAACCATACAATATTTTCGGTGTGACAAAATGTTTTGTTTGGAAATGAAAGAAAATCAATATAAGAAATCAAAGACGTGAATTTTAGGTTTTGGGGAAAAATAAACAAGGACAAATATATCAAAACAAGTATTTCTTGAAACAATGGAAAACACTACATTGAGATACACTCAAATATCCATGAATCATGATGCATACTCAACACTGCATATTGAACGAAATTCAAGTATATCATAAAATGACCAAGCATCCAACTTGGATGCATATGCATATTTAAAGTAGGGAATGTTTAAAGAATGACAAAAATAACAACCTTCTCAACAGAAAAAATTCTTGTCAATAGCTAGCGACTTATTGCTTTAAAACATAAAAGCTTAATGTTGTCTAAGCATCTCCGAAGATTTCACAACCCTAGAAGTTCGTGGAAAATGGTTGTTATGATCTAAATTTTCAAAAAATTCAAGGACAGAATGTAGGAAACACAAATCCATAATGTTTTCTTATGCCATTTAGTGGCTCCCACAACCATCACTGTAACCTAATACCCTTGTAGCAACAAAGACGTACTTCCCATTGACCCTTGATAGTTGATAGCAAAAATCATCTACAACTTCACATAAACAATAAGTGCACATGATTTAATGAGTCATTAATCATTATACTATAGTCCATTATAATCCGAAACCAATAAAATGTAAATCTTTGGCTCCATCAACATAGCAAAGTAACAAATAATATGCAAAAACGTAGTCAGAAGGAAAACTTATAATATGAGTCATAGCCTCAAAGGCATAGCCACAATAGAAGGCCATTTGAGTCCTACAAAAGTAAACATCCCATGTTGCCTTTATACAGCAAGCTTTCTCAGAGAGTAATTGGTTGGGTGAAAATGTGATTTCCATTTTTATGTTGTGGTTTGTTTAACGCATCACTCTAACATTTCTTGTAAGGAACCGCACAAAAAAGGGACTGATCAACAACGATTTTTTCCGGTAAAATGTTTCTAATAAATCAGTTCTCACTGAAGAAGTCATCAGTCCAAACTCCAACCATATGGAATTAGTACATCTTGAATATAATTTTCAGTTTCTATATTCTGCCCTTTCAGACACTCAAGAAAAACTGAAGTTTGCAATACAAAAGTAACAATTTTTACTTACCAGGATTATTTGTTAGGCGGCTTAAAATACCAAATTCCAAGGTCAAAGTCCCACCACCTGCGGTTGATGTTATCTGAAGAAGTCCATGTGTCATGAATTTTAGCATATATAAATGAGATGAAAAAACCATCATAGATGGAGAAACAGGCAAAAGGCAATGGAACAAATATATACGAAATGTGGTGCTATATGCAACACACTATTAGTCATTAGATTCATAGACATGATCACTCAAATATTATTATCGCTACGACACCATACCACAAGGCACATTGAAACTTAAAAACTTCTATTTTAAAGCGCAAGAAGGTGCAGAGAAACTTCACCTTACTTTCATTTTCATCTACTCCATCCAATAAATTCACGGATCCAAATGGAATGCCTGAAACATAGAGTAAAATGATCATAATATAGAAGTACTCAATTTATTGGGGATAATAGTCAAAAGACTGATCCTAAGCAAACAAAACATGAACAGAGAAAAACTTATTTCTTCAGAAAGAGTGGATTCCTGACCCATCAAACAATTTCTCATGTACCTCCTCCTTTAATGCTCTTCCTTCTTTTTCGGTGGAAAGATTAATTCGGAAAGCTAAGGTTCCTACCAAAATCAAAGCTTTCATTTGGTTGGTAGCCGAAAGGAAATCGAATACCAAGGAGAATCTTCAAAAAAAGAAGGCCAAAATAAGGCTTTGAATCCAAATAAGGTGTATTATGTGTATGGAGGAGGGAGAGGATATTGATCACCTTTTCCTGCCCTGCAATTTCGCGTGAGACTTATGAGCTAGAATTTTTAAATTTGGAGGTGAATTATGATTGCTTCAAAAAAATAGGTGATTTTCATAATACCTTCTATCGCGGTCTAGGGTATAAGGGATATCTCAAGTCTTTGATGGAGGTGTGGAAGTTTTGCAACCTTATGGTTGATTTGGCTAGAAAGAAACAGAAGAACTTTTTGTGATCGATTTCTGCCATTCGATATCATTTGTAACAAAGCGAAATTCCTAGCCACTTCATGGTTTAAGACTAATGGCCATTTTGAACATTATTCTTTTAATGAGTTTTGCAAAAGTGATTGGAGTGTCTTGTAGTAGCTTGTGTTTGGGTTTGTTTTTTTTGGGATCTCCCATCCCTATTGTTTTACCTTCTTTTGCTCCATTAATATAATTTTTCTAATCAAGAAATTCTTCTAGGGTATCACTTAGTAAAGATACATTTCATCTAAGGAAGAACAATTTTCCAAAAACCTAGCATCATGTCTGAAGAACAAGCACATCCATGCTTTACACACAAACAAGCACCCAACTAAATAAAAGTAGAAGCGTCACACACATAGAAACTCCTTGCAATGTTATTTTTAACAAGGCCTGCGAATTTCTAGCAAAGTTAAGTCCAAGACTTAACCTTTGTAAGACTTGATTAAGAGTGAAATACACAGCAATTTCCAAAAAAAAAAAATGACTAAGAGCTGTTTTTGACATATTATGAGGGCAAACTATTTCTTTACTGATTAACCAGTATTGATCTATATTAACCTATTTTTCAGACATCAACCGTATCTCTTCACAACACAAAAATGTTTCAAAAAAACAAAACTTCAAAAAGTTACAAACATAAAATAAAAGCCTTTCCTCCAATACTTAATCCAACTCACTCAAAAGGACTACAAGGGTTGTGACAAAATTTTGGTTACCAATCACAAAAGCATTATGTTGCTTTTAAAACTCCAGCTAAAGAAGTATAGCATATTAGTGCCAACTGCCAAGTGTATACTTAGACCAAATTCATAGAAAATAATAAGGAAGGAAAAATCTAACTTCAATAGCACACAAAGGGTTTAATCTCTTTAACTTAAGTGTACTTAATATCACATCATTGCTAACAAGTTTAGTTTGGTTCAATATTTTCTTTTGATATTTTTAACAAATCATTGTATATTTAGCGTGCAACCAATTGGTAGTTCAATACTTATACTCTCACACTAACTATACTTATAAATCAAATTCAATTAAGTCCATTCCCACACTAATAAGTTCACTACAATTCATTTTAGTTCAACACTAATATATTTAAATCCGTATCATCTATTGTTTCCAATAAAGCAAAGAGAACAAACTACTTCAACATGGAGGAAAGTGGCAACATAAAATATAACTTTAGCAAGAGATTAGAAAGAGCAGGTGATTAGGAGTAAAATTAGTAAAACAATAAAATAAAAAAAATAAAAAAACAAATTCAACATAAGCATTCATAATTTACAAAACGGGAGAAAAAGAAAAGCAAACCTGTAGGTGTGTCAAACGCAGGCAGCATTCTATTGGCAAGATCCTCTGCTAAAAGAAGCAATTGGTTTTCATATGATGGAATCCTCATTCCCTGAAATCAATAAACAATCAAATCAAATCATAAACAGTTGCATAGTTTCTCCTATTAATGCCAGAGAGAAAACATGGAGGAAATAAACAAATATTCCAGTCCCAAATAAAAATCCTGCATTCACTAATAACTATAAGTCCGGCAAAAAGTTCCAAATTTTGCCATGCTCATGCCACAATAGTAAACACTTGCAACAAAAGGCATTCTTATGCAATTGTGCAACCCCAAACATACCATGACCACAAATTTGATCTATGACCTCAACCCTCCCTACAAGAAAGTAGGAGTCATCCTAGATCTCTATTTGAATATGATGTCGTCCAAACACCAAAGGTAGCAAAAAATTCTATACATACTAAAACAATAAACACGATTGACTCATGGCGCGACACCCGCAAAATACCGTCATATTCACGTCATATCTACATCTATAGCTGCTTTACCCAACATAAACACAACTACAATTTTGTTCTATTTTCTAAATCCTCTTTCCAGGACTCTAATTAGATGAGACTTGAGAATTCATCCCGAAAGGCTAGTCTAGTAAGTGAGAGAGTCCATTTGATCTAAAAACCCACATTAGTTTCCCACATAACCAAAGTACAAAAAGTCCCATAACTTTGCAATGGGCATAAATCCATTACATTTCCCTTAGGATGATATTGCTTTATCAGCTGATATTTTCTCAAACATGTTGTAACCATGGTGTACATCAAAGTTGTCTAATAAAATACATGCCAACAAAAATTTAACTCATCCAGATTGTAAGTGCTCGATCACCAACATAAAGCATAGAAAAAATTCAATCAAAACAACTCAAAATACACTAAATATATATAAGCACACAATCCTGCTGGTAATCGCAAATAAATGGAAATGAATAACATTCAAAAATACATAATGCATGTTCCAACTGTGTAGCCCAAGAAAGAAAAACAATACCGTAGCATAATCACTTGCAATAAGGTGCGCAGATACCAAACCTCCAAGCACTCGAATTGTTGTTTCAAAAACGGACACAGTTTTGTTCTACATGAGTTACAACATATTGCCAAAGATTAAATTTCATACTAGAATTTTGAAAAAATAAATTAAAACATGAAAAAATCAAAATTGATTGTATTTTGCTCAATATGGGACCACAAGAAGTAAGCTAAGAAGATTAGTAACACATTTTACAAGACCATGGAAAGTAAAATTTGTTTACAAACTGCAAAATGTATTCAGGAATGAAATCAATTACATCAAAACAAATGCAATATTTACTAGTTTTCAGAAAGAGTAACATTTTTTCCACAACATGTTTTGTAATACATTTCGTCAAAAAAATTGTCTACAAATACATAAAAGAATTAAATAAGAGATAGAGAAAATAAATATACTTTGGATTGGCAGTAAATATCACTCGAAGCAATTTATCTATGATTATACGTGGTCTAAGCTATGAATATATGATATCCAGACTCGGATTAAGGTGTCAATGCAAGTACATATCTAAAAATCCAACTCATCATGACTCAAATTTTAGAAACCTAAATATTGTCTTGCATCTAATATGTGTCAGCCCCAACACCAGCATTGTACTGCGTTTTTCTTTCTGAAATGAAAAGTTATCATCACGTGCAAGGCATAATACCTATAGCTACCTTAGCTCAACTCATGTCAACCAAATAAATGCTTCGCTTATGTATGTGCATGATTTTGAGAGTGTATATATAAAGGCAAGAAGGAATTAAAGGCTTGTTAGGTAAAAACATATGTAGGCCTTTTTTAGCTTATTGGAGGACTAATGGAGAATATGGTCATTAAACCCTGCATTTGTGGCATCGGTGAATAGAGGCCTCCAAAGCTTCTTACGATTAGATCTTCAAAAAGGAACACACCTAAAGTAGTAATTGAGACTATTTTTAAAACGTTTAAGATACTTTTTGGCTCATTTTGGCTTGATTCATCACATTTTTTTATTTGTGCTTAGTTGCATTTAGGTAATTTTCATGCATTTTTGTGTAGTTTTAGGTGCATTTCCTCTATTTCTATTTTCTTTCAAAAAAAAAAATACAAAAATAATAGGCTCTATTGGTAACATTTATTGAATCTAATTGTTCTTAATCATTTTACTCAACCTAATGTAACATTAGGATTAGATTTAATATGATAGTTTAGGTTGTTCTAGTGTTAGGATTATGTGATCGCGGTTCTAAAATAATATCTAAGAAGTAATAGGATATAATCGTCTTAATTCCATGTTAAGTTACTTAACAAATAACTAAAGAAATATTGCAATGATCAAATAATAAATTGTCTTAATTAAACTATTGTTTTTTAACTCTTTTACTTTTCTATTTTCCAGTGTGTCTTGGTTACCTTTAATAACACCTTTTGTTACTTAATTTAATTAGAACCAATCTCTTTTTCCCGATGGATACAACCCTTACTTTCGCAACACTGTTTGGAGGAAAAGGGTTAATTTTTTGACCGTCACTGACGAGGACTTTGACGTCAAACACCATACATTTTTTAGATCTCTTTTTCATACTTGCTCATACAAGCTTAGGAATCAATCATTTCTTTCTCTATTTGGTGCACTGTACTCTTGATTTCAATTAGCTTTTAGGCCTAATAAACTAACAATAGTCAATCAATCATAAAGAAATTCAAATTGTAAACTAAGGTTAGTCTTTTAATTGATTTTTCATAGAACAAAGAAGCGTAGTTCAAAAGTTAAAAATCAGCACAAATTATTACCAACTCACAATGTCAAATCGTAGGTTTTTCCCAATCCATTCAACAGACGAAGCAAAACGCTCTTTATCGCCAAGCAAAGCCAATGTGTCAAGGGAGTCAATCTACAACAAAAAGAAAGTTCAAAGTCTACCACTAAATATTATAAAATTATACAAGTACAAATCTAATATTAGCATGTGAGTATGTACGGAAGGTAGGTAAAATTTATCCAGTTTCACACCGCATGCGCCAAGCTAAGGTGAGTATGGGTATGAAATTACTGGTGGGTGGTGGGTATGGGGTCTTACCTACCTCATATCCACCTGTATGCTTCATATTTAACCCCTCGATACCTACAATACACTACTTTATAATATTTGTATATACAATTTAACAAAAATTATTGGTAAAGTGTCATAAGTATCAAAATTTCTTAAAGATGGCCCAATTAATAAGTATATTATTTTTAATTATAGATGAAAAAATTCCTAAAATTTAAGTCTAAATGTCACAAATGATATGGTGAATTATTGCTAGTTTTGATATTTTCGTAAACATTTCATGATTTGATAAAGATTGAAATGCAAATTTGTAAAGAATGGCTATGCTAGTATAAAGTGTGTATAACCATGATGGGTAGTGATGTGAGGATGGGTTTCAATACTAACCTACGTGAGTAGGCATGGCCACAAAAGTTTCGCCCACGCCATGGGTGGTGGCCTGGTGGGTAGTGGTATAGGGGAGGGCGTACTCACATTTGTTTGCCCATTTTTCCATCCCTACATGTGAGGTACCAGAGAGTTCATATTCTTACCAAAGTTAAAGCGTAACCACCAAGAGTATCTTCCCCATCACATGATAATGGCTTCAGCTCATCTCGAGGAAAAGCATAATCCATATATCCATTAAATGCATGGAAAAACATCCCCTTAACCTAAAAATATAACATACAATATGATTGGTGAACCAATAGGTAAGAATTTTAATCACATGTTCAACATAAAGAACAAATAGAACACTTGTGAAAACATATGTCAAAAATAAAAATAAAAAATAAATAAACATATAAAGCATTAAAGAAGTAATATTCTGCGCTTTAAAAAATAAGTCAAAGCTAATAAAATTGTGGATCTAGATTGTAGAGTTTTACAATACTAAGATTGAAATATAGTAAACGATCAGAATTTGTCCGAATTAGTATAGCAAAAATGCAAAATTAGTCAAATCATTATGGAATCACATAGGATCACTCAAAAAAACATTAAAATTGGTTGATCCTATTATTTAAGTCGTAATTGCAACTTAATGCTTAGATGACTTGACTGTTCTACAATGCCTATTGCCAAAAGCACATTAATTATATTTGGCTAAGAAAAAACACACAAATCTTTTGATGACATCAACTCGATTGTTCTAAAAGCACCGCAAAGCATTCTTGTGCAAAGGCAAGCCAATTGATTTTAAAGAATATTAGTGCTTTCCATACGTTAAATGTCATATATTGAAAAACATAATATACTCTTGAAACTATTGATGTAATTAGAAAAACGTAAATGTGCCTAGGCACCGCAAAACACTGCTCCTTAATGCACAAAATAAGTTGCACCATGCCTCCCCTCTTCATCAAATTCGTGTGACATTTAGACCTTCACAAATTTTTTATCTTTGCTCACATCAATGTCTGAATTCCATATAATAAAGTTGTTCAAATCAACATAAGAATTTTTACTTTACTGCATAATCGGAAATGTTACATATGGACTCCCTACGGGTATTCCTCTCAACCTCATATTGACTATGAATTTTAATTTTAATTTGTTGAAAAACTCAAAAAGGACATCAAGCAATGATAGCATTAAAATCCCAATTAATTAAGTAATACATTCAATAATTACAATGAGTTCGTCAGCACTAGCGATGTTCAATGGGACGGGGCGGGCAATTTCTTAACGGCAGGGCCAAAGGTCCATTTGACCCGCCTTAACCCAACCCATTTATATAAAAATTCTCATTTCATTACTAATTATAAAATCAATTTTGTAAATACTTATTGCTATTTTTTGCAACTTACCCTCGTTGTTATCATTTTGTGTGTAACTACCATGCGGAAAAATCCTACTTAATTTTCAACTTCGCACCTTCCAAATTCGCGAATACAAGTGACCCTCATGAACCTGAATCGAGATTGTTGGATTGTAAATTCTATTCCAACTATAAAACGCCATACACAAATGCATACTCTTTGTGGTGGCTGGATAGCATTTAACCGAGCTAATTGTAAATTCAAGTAAAAACATCTTGTAAATAATTGCTTTGACCCTTTAGAAACCCGCCTCGACCCGTTATATATCCATTAGTGAAACGACCTTTTGAAGGCCCACCACTTTTAAAAAATTAAGGGTGAAGTCAAGCCTGTTTTTAATGGGCTAGTTCACGGGCTTTTAATGGGCCAATAATTCAAAGTTAGGATGATTAATGATACCTTCAGTATCAAGGGTTCACTTACATGCATAGTACGCAAGAATACCTACTAAATTTGCAAAGCATTGTGGCCAATAATTCAAAATGTTAGAAAACTAATACCTCATCTCTGAGCTGCCTAGCTTCATCCGGAGTTACGCTTTCTGAAAGACTTGTGCCAATGAAAATGCCACATACAGATATCAAAACCCATAAGTACAACCTGAAACACATAACGGTTGATCTTCGCATGACTTGTAGGTCTCTCTTTCCTTGAAATAAAAAAACACACAAATCAGTTGGGCCACTGCAAAACCACACTCAATATTCCCAATTCATATGATTTTCATTACAACTCATGCTCGAGAATAACAAGTCCATGTACAAATTTCAGCACAATGATCATCCAACAGAGAAACTTTTCAATTTTTTTCTCCGCTATTTTCCCATGAAATAAAATCAAGATACCAACATAATCAGTGCCTCAGTGGTGAATTCAGCATATTAGTTTCCAGCCAACCCAAATTACCCAGCATAAGCAGTGGTGAATTCAACATAATCCAGATGGGCCGAACACTCATAAACCAGCTGGTTGTCATTCTTATGTATTATATATGTTACACATTTCAATATTAATAGGGGATTTATTCAAATGACTTGGGCCATGTATTATTTCCAATCAAACCAATTAGGATTTGCACATCAATTTCATAACATCACAATTGCTTAGCTAAAGCAATTGAAAGCTTGATTCATATCAAATTACAACTTCATCATTATAATAATTTCAATTAGAACCAATGACGAAAAATTACCGAGAAGACTTCAACAGTCATCTCATCACGAATTAACAACACGTTATGGATCAGAGTCTTCTGGAACATCCGTAATACAACATTTGCACAAAAACATTTGCCGAAACAAGACATTAATGGAGGCGGAACAATTCAGATCTAAAAATGGAGAAATTGAGAAATGTTTACCTGAGAATGAAAGCGCCGGTAAAAGTCCAAAGTGTCGGAAATGGTCCGGCGGCCAGCGAGCGACGTCGTTTTGTCCTCACTTGCTAAGTAAGCGTCTAACACTTTAGCTTCAGTTTTATTGAAATTCACTTTTTTTTTCAACTGCAAAATATTTTTTTTTTGGTAATCCGCAAATTTTAGGCTTAATCGTGTAGCACGAAGTTATTAGTATAAAAATATATATAAATATAAATTTTAAATATAGGTGTAATTACATGCTATCATTATAAAAATATTATAATATTAATTTCTTATAAAATAGATAAAATATTTTAGAATATATAGTGCTTTTATTAAAAAAAATAAGGTTGTTAATAATTATTAATTAAAGCTCTCATACTTTTTAAGACAAATATAAGTAATCTTTTTACGTAATCATTATGACTATTTGTCATCCTCAAAATATTTTTTGATTGTCTTGTATCTTTGTTTCTTGATGAAATAGTTTAGAGATTAAAATTTTAATGAAAATTCTTTATTAATTAGCTTATACTGCACATAAAAAACAAAGATTTTTTAAGAAACATTAATTTGAAATTTATGTAGCTTTTAAATTCAAAAATATAATATTTCATGAAAATTTATAAGAACATATTTTGTTATGATATACTACTCAAATATTAATGAATAAGCTGATATTAACTTTGTTAAATTTTCTTTATATGGCAAATCAATATGAGAATGACACTTGAAATTTTACATTCTTTTTGTTAGATTGTATGATAAGAAGGTTCCGGTGAGATTATCGGCTTGATAATAATCTACAATTGAAAACACATTAACTTTTAATAGGTTTTAAATTATTATGCGATTAGTGTCCGTATTTTAAATGTTTATGTTTATTATATAGAGATTATCGGCACAAACAAGACATGTTTACTTTGTTGTGTGTTCATACTAAAGCGCAATTTTATGTTTTAGGTGCATGTTTGGTACATACTACACGTTTGTCTTATGGTCTTTACTATTGGACATTGGTTGCAAGTCACTAAGGAGTGTTCATCGGTCTAAACTCGGATCGGAAGACTAGAATCCCGAATTTGCTAAGACCGGAGAACAGACCGGTTCCATCCGGTTCGGTCCCGGTCTAACCCGGATTCCATCCGGTCCGGTCCGGGTTTGGACCGGTTAGCTAATTAATTAATTATTAATTAAAATAATTTAGCTAATTAATTATTATAAAATTAAAATATTTGAATTAAAAAATTATTTTGTGTTGAAAATAAAATATTTAAAGCCCTTTAAATAAGTATATACATAACAATCGTAAATATTATTCACTTTTATATGCATCCGGTCCAACCCGAATTTTTCCGGGTTTAGACCAGACCGGACCAAAAATCCGAAATGTCAAAAATGTAAGACCCGGAGACCGGACCGGATGCAACCGGTCCGTTCCGAACCGTCGGTCCGATCTCATTTTGCACCCCCCTAACTATTGCACACATAGTGGATCATGTTGAATATTTTGGGTTGGTGTTTTAAGTCTTAACCCACTTGTAATGTTAGTGGTCAAATCGAGAGCCTGAGACAAAGATGTTAAGGAGATGTTTGACACCGGTTCAATTTGAATTTACGAGTACATCCCTTCGAACCCCACCCTCATCGACCGATATTATTCTAATTCACAAGCAAGTAGGGATGGCAATGGGTCGGACTCGGCTCGGATTATACATACTCCGACTTTGCTCCGGATAATAGTCGGACTTTTGTTTTCAGTCCACCTCCACTCGGAGTCGGATTATGCATACTCCAAAATTGCCCCGACTCGGACTCTCGGATCTCCAACGGAGTCGGATGTAGAGTCGGATTATTATCAAACAGTATAGTTGTGATATTGTAGTATTGATTTTAAAGCATATAAAGTTACAAAATATATTTTTCAAATACAATTTAACAAAAAAATATGTACTTTAATTTGAATTCAATTTTAACAAGAGAAATAATTCTACTACTAAAATTTAACAAAATTTTCTCGTATTTTAATTAGGCGTATTTAATTTCTCTTGATTTCATTTGTCTTATCTTGATTCATTAGTCTAAATAAAAATATCAAGTGGTTTTTCAAAATCAAAAATTACAATTAGTATGAGAGAGAGCTTGAATTAGTCACATTTAGAGTTTTAAAGGAAATAAAATATTAGTGTAAAAGTCAAATTCAAAGTCGGATGTCCTTCAGGGTCGGAGTCGGGTCGGAGTCTCGAATTTTTAATAAGGTCCAACTCCGGTCCGTCTCTAACTCGGACTCGGATCGTGATGTCGGAGTCGGAGTCGGATGACTTTTTCCTCGAACTCGAATCGAATTATTTTCCTCGAATCGAGTCGGATTAGGGTCGAATTCGGACTGAATTGCCATCCCTACAAGCAAGCATAGGCATGGATGACTAAATTTAAATTTTTATTAATGTAAAAACTACTATGATGGCAATGTTTTTGCAAAATGATTCATTAAAAATACGAATCAGTATTGTTTTTATGTAAATGGTTGAAACTGTGCACTATCTCAATCCCCATGAATTAGCAACATAAACTAAATAAAACAAAGATTAAGAAATGGTGGTGGACAAATAAATTATACGAATATGATTTAAATTGTAAAAAATAAGATAAAATTTGTGTTTATGAATTTAAGAGAGTTGTGAGGATATTATTATTTATAATTAATAAAAAAACATGTTACAAAGTAAAATAACACACAAAAATATAATTATTGGTAAATTCATAGGGAAAAAATGAGAATATTGACTATTACTATGTGAAGTAACATTCTCTTTGTCCATTTAAATTAACACCACTTGCTTTATAGGTGAAAATTAACAAAAGAAAAATTGGGTTGAAGAATAAAACAAAAACAAGTAGATGATATGAATATGTGGTTAAAATGGAGAGAAAATAAGTTTGTAGATAAAGTTAAAACAAAGATAGTGAGACCATTTTTAAAAAATAAAATACTGTAATTTTTGTCAAACATATTTTACATGATTCAGAACAAATGTCTCATTTTCTTTTTAGGTCAATTCACCCCATTTCTATTTTTAGTAATAATTTTGTACCCATGTTGACACCTTTTTATTATAGTCTCTCTGTAATTTATACATGTGGACACCTTTTTGTCGTGATTTTCACCCCTTATATTTGAGATAGACAACCAAAGTATAATAGTACTTCCTCCTATTCTATTTAGTTATCACATTTTCTTATTTGGCAAATTCATATCAATTGTCATATTTTCTTTTTTGTCAATCTTTTTTTACCTAAATATCCCATGTTCACACAAGTAATGTCCAAAATACCCCCACTTTTACTACTTACAATACCCCACTACCACCTTTATAATTAATACAATTAGGGATGACAATGGGTCGGACTCGGCTCGGATTATACATACTCCGACTTTGCTCCGGATAATAGTCGGACTTTTGTTTTCAGTCCACCTCCACTCGTATTATACAATCATTTAAAATACCTCAACTACTCACTGTTTAATAGACCCCACATCACCCTTAATAATCGTGCCCAAGCAAATAAGACATCTAAATAGAATTGGAGGGAATATAATAGTATGTATTATTGCGCCCGTGGGGAACGTGAAGATTGCCAACATGTGCAATCTACTATGCTAACTACCACACAGTTAGCTTCACCAACTAACTCCTTTTAGCTTCCCTTAAGTAGCTTGCACAAAACGCATGCCACCTTCCTTAATTCCCTACCAACCTTACTTGGTTATTGACTTATTCTCATTATTTCCTCTGGTTCAACAATGAAAAACACAAAGAAAAATAATGCAAAAAGAATACAAGTGTTTATGAGGTATCTTGAATATCTCCCCCTCAAATGATGTTTATTATATTGAACTCAACAATTACAAGTATAATAAACTCCCTATCTTGAGAACAATCTCTCAAGATCACAATACTAATGCAAAGTAAGAATACTCCTCTAGTTTCTTAGCAAAGCAATAGCTCTCTCAACAAAGTGTGTTTTGTGGTGAGTCTTGTTCTATGAATGATATTCCCTTTTATTGTGGAAGGAGAGTATCATTCTTAGAACCTCCCAATTATTCACCATAAAGCACTATAAACATCCTCTTAACTATGCTAATAAACATCACGATTAACATAGCAATAAACCAACACATTAAACATTACATTAAACATAGAAGTAATGCACATATTCAATGACTACACTAAGAATTCTGACCAAAAATCCAATGTGCAATCTGACGTGCCACTCGACTACCCCTGGGTCGAGCCACCTCTTGCTCGGGTCGAGCGGGACTTCAAAATACTCTCTGTCTCATTCTGGACAAGCTGCTCGACTAAGACCATCTCGCTCGACCAGGTCGAGCGACCTTCAGGGGGGTCGAGCGAGGCTTCTGACCTTCAATTATTGTTGCTACAATAAAGCAACACCTCATCAAACGTTCCAAACCTTAAACTTACACATCTCGACACATCTTTATGGTTATTTTCCAAAGTACAAGACAAAGCATGTTCGATTAAGTGTTCAAAGTTAACGTCCAAGTCATGAATATTGTTACTTGCTTTAACACTTGAGATTAATGGTTTTGGTCATAATGATTACATGGCATGGTAAAGAGTACGAGGAAATAGGTTAAACCTTGTGAGAACGAGCAAGTTATTCAACTCGGTAATGAGTATGAGGAAATAGGTTAAACCTTGGTGATCAAGACATGCATGACATAATAAAACAACTGTAGGGGTCGTTTAGGACATAAGGGGGACCGAGACTATGCATGGAAGAACAAGCATCAAACTCATAAGGCACTAAAACTTGGTTGCTCAAACGATTTCTACAGACTTACAGTGCTGGAACGAGCACGTCAATCTAGCAACATGCATTCTTTTTTTATTGCATTGTTATCCTATTCAAACATAGCCTTAACTACCTTTGGCCATTGAAACACAACATTCTATTGTATTTGAAGTGAGTCAAGCCAAGGTCTTGAACACTCATAGCCTCTATTGGCACAGTTAATTATATACTCCAATGTGTACATAATTCGTCACACACTAAAATGCTCCCTGATGTAATGTTCATTCTTGTTTGTAATGAACTTTTAAGCTCTTTAATCCTTTCAATACATAATGAAATACACTAACTGGGACATTGAATGTAGCTTACAATTTGATGAACCAACTTAAATTGTTTTGTTATTGTTTGCATTTATTTCACATGCTAAACCATCTCAATACCTGCAAATTAATCAAGTTCATTAGTGCATCTTCTAACCATGGTATTAAATCATGGATAAGCATCAATTGTAAATGAATTCATACTTCTGCTCCTGTTGGCAGTTAGACCTCTCAAACACCATTTTGCATCAATTGCAAATGCGGCAATTTAATTTTTAAGAAAAATTTAAAAATTAGTAATAAATTCAGATAAAGACAAATTGTATTAATGATATTAAAAAAGAGTTTATTATAGCAAAAAAGAATACAATGGGATCCATTTTCAAAAACTGAAACAAATTGAATGGAACAAAAAAAATGTATTATAATTAATTTGTTACATTTATAATCTTTAATTATACCAATCAATTTGCTATAATATTATAAATTTCTCACCACTTTCTTTGCCCATTTCCCATACAAATTTTGTCTTTTCTTAATAAAGTAAAGAGTTGAAGAACTCACCATATTCTTCTCAATGGGTATGAACTTTCGTTGTTTTTTCCTCCCTTGACCCTGATCATAGTTTTCTAGGAACAAAATACACTGGATGATGACGACCACTTATCATAACTTTTCATTAAAAACCAACCAACCCATAGAAAAGTAACTTAACTTTTCTACAATATGTGCTAAGCTATTTTTTTTTCATCCATCTAATTAAATTTTCAATATTTTAATAAATAACCTTATTTTTCTCCAATTTCCATCAACATCTTTACTTTCTCTTTTAATTCCTTACACATATTCAAAGTCCCTCCCTTACTCGTTTCTGTCACACTTTTTATAAGTGCAAGAAAGCGTCGTTTTTCTCCCCATTTCCTCTGATTATCTGAACTACTCTCTTCCTCTCTCTCCTTTTCCATCCAAATCCCATCCATACATTGAGAGATTCATTAGATCTCTCTGTTTTCTATCTGGGTTTACACTGAGGAGAGAGATAGAGAACAGATACTAAACTATCAATAATGGCAGATCAGAAATCAGCTAGTCCTGCCGGAGTTTGGCCCACTGTTAAGCCATTTGTCAATGGAGGTGCTTCCGGTATGCTTGCTACCTGTGTCATTCAACCCATCGATATGATCAAGGTTCCCCTTTTTGGATCTTTCATTCTACATTTTCTTTTCCTTTTTTGCGCCATATTTCGGTGTTTTTTCAATTTTATGTTGAATTGTTTTCTGGGTTTTGTTTTTCAGCTGAAATTTTGTGATCTGGGGTTGTTTTTCATGTTTTTGATTGATTTTATGAATTGGGTAGGTGAGAATTCAACTGGGTCAGGGATCAGCTGCTCAAGTTACTAAGAACATGCTTGCAAATGAGGGTATGGGTGCCTTCTACAAGGTTTGTTTTGTTCTTTCCTTTGTTTTATAATATTTAGAAAGTCATTTTAGATCTACTTTTCAAATAATGGTTGGTTTTGTGCATTATACTGTTGTATTGCTGCTTAGTAATAGTGATTGATGAAATGATCTTGTCTGGCTTTATATACTAACAAAGATCGGTTCTTGAGACGGTTGGGACATGGATTCATGACGGAAATAGACCTGATTTGCATTGTAGATGTGATTTATCTGCTTGGTAGGGGGTTTATTTGTTTGGCTTTGTAACATTATGATCTCTTTTGGGTGCAGGGTTTGTCTGCTGGGTTGCTCAGGCAAGCCACATATACGACGGCCAGACTTGGGACTTTCAAGTAAGACTATTTTAAGGTTGATGTGTTGTGTTATTAATGTTTTCATGTGCACTTTTTATTTGTGTCATGTGGGGACATGTTTTCTATCAAGGTCATTCGGAAACAAACTCTTTGTTATTATCAATAACTATTAACTAGGCTTAAGTTGCGCATATCTGACCTCCTAAATCCCTCCTAGGTGGGAGCTGAGCTACTGATGGCGTTGCCCGTTGGGGTAATGGATTAATGACATAAAAAACGGGGGTAATGAAATGTTGTTGTGTGGTTAGTGGTTACTATTGGCATCGACTGGAACTTGAAATTTCTTTTGTAATTATTTGACGTATGCACCATGTGATAAGATCCCTTTGATGGTTGACATCCTTTCTCCCATGATAAATGTGAAACACTTTGAGCCAAATGATATTGGCAAGTTTGTGTCCCACTTTCGTTGAATTGGTTGTTGTTACACACTTACACTTACATATTGTTCAACTTTTTTATTAATTGTGTATGAGAAAATATAGCCTAGTGGGTTCTTGCTTGATTCATCTCATACCCTAATGTATGTTCTCATATTGTCAACTTTTTGTAACTTTTAACTATACGTAATTTAAGATATTAAGGATCAAATAGAGCGTTGGTTAGCGTGAAAACAAGTGTAGCAATTAATCCCTTGAAGAGGAAGTATGTCTATGATGCCATGATGATCGGAGACTTTGTTGTACATGTTATTGAGTGTCTCAGATTTCAGTATTTGAAGAGTTCTATCCGTGTGTCGATATTCATTCCATATGGATATTTTTTCCTTTCAGGATTTTGACCAACAAAGCTGTAGCTGCTAATGATGGGAAGCCTTTGCCTCTGTACCAAAAGGCTCTTTGTGGGTTAACTGCTGGTGCTATTGGTGCATGCTTTGGTAGTCCTGCTGATCTTGCACTTATTCGTATGCAAGCTGATGCGACTTTGCCACTTGCACAACGGAGAAACTACAAGAACGCATTCCATGCTCTTTACAGAATTGTTGCCGATGAAGGAGTTTTGTCACTCTGGAAAGGTGCAGGTCCAACTGTCGTAAGAGCTATGGCACTGAACATGGGAATGCTTGCATCTTATGATCAATCTGTGGAATTCTTTAGGGATACTTGTGGCTTGGGTGAAGGTGCTACTGTTGTAGGTAAGCTCATTTCCTCGTTTTTGTTACTAGTATGGAAGGAAGTAAACTTTAGGTAGGATTTTCATATTGTTTCGTATGGCTGTTACGTGTTCGTCTTTATAAAATGCATATGCATTCTTTCACCCATCATTATTCTTGTATCATTCGTTTTGTTTTTCTATAAGCTTTTGGTTGGTGATAGAAACTTCCTCCTACCTTGCAATTAGTCAAACGAAACTTCCAAACTATTTCTTCGTAAATAGTCCAAATAACTTTTGTCTCGTACTATTATGTGGATGGTGGATCCAATGATTGATCTCCCTGGTTACTTCATAATTTCTTTCATTAGCTCTTGTATATTTATCTCAACCACCTTCTATCTATTCTTCCCTTGATATCCATTGTAGTATATATATCTTGGCCAAATTTGTGGCTCATCCAGTGTATATGAATTGCGGCTATTGAAATGGACACTAATATGTTCTCAACTTCACTAATCTCCTTGCGAATCACGAATCAAAATAAACGAATTATAGTCAGTTTTGGGCTATTTTAGATCATTTTGGGCAAAAAGTGAATTTAAAAAGCAATTAACTGACGAATTATGCTGCACAGTTCTCAGCTATCAACAATATAGCATACTTTGTCTAGCTAAAATTGAAATAAACGTTGAACCGAAATGTATGAAGTGTCATATTATATGCACATCATCTAAACCTTTCTTCATCGTGCCCCACAGGTGCCAGTGCAGTTTCTGGATTTTTCGCTTCCGCTTGTAGTCTACCGTTTGATTACGTGAAAACCCAAATTCAGAAAATGCAGCCTAATGCTGAAGGGAAGTACCCATATACTGGTTCATTGGACTGTGCCATGCAAACACTGAAGGCTGGTGGACCCTTCAAATTCTACACAGGCTTTCCTGTCTACTGTGTTAGAATCGCCCCTCATGTCATGGTACAATCTCTCGTTCTCACCCGCCCCTCCCGTACTTATATTGTAGACGAAATCGTTGCTTGTTGAATCTCGCTTTTTTGGTTATCGTTTCATTTTCAAATAAAAGAACGAAAATCAGCATACTGATAGGTTTTTTTTGTCGGTTTTTCGACCACATAAACTAATACTTTTCGGGGATTTGCTTTCAGATGACATGGATATTCCTGAACCAAATTCAGAAGTACGAGAAGAAGATTGGATTGTAGATCAAAGACAATGTTTCATGATTTACGACTCTGTTTGCTGATTTCGAGCATTAGCACGAGTCTTTTTTTTCGCATCAAAATTACCAAATTTTGCTGAAATAAAAATAAATTAGCAAAAACTATTTGTACTAGATTTACATGATTCTTTTGGGGTAGAATGCAGTATCCCTAGTGGTAGTTGGTTTTGTTACCAAATATTTTGGTATTGTGGGAAGTTGGAGACCTAGGGATATTTTGGAAATTGTAAGTTGTAACCTCAACCATATAGTGGTATGGTTTGTTATTTTGCCTTCTTACTAACTTGTTATCTAAAATGCTTGTTTTGGTATGTTATTTGTTATTTTGCCAATAGGAATGGCCAAAGGTGGGGATGAAAAGAGACCCTCAACTCGAAAAACGACCTATAGAAAAAAAAATTTTAAAGGAAGTCTTATACGGAACACAAAATAAAGCACAACTCGAGAGACAAAAACTAATAGGAAAAAAGAGCGAAACAACTATGACATCACTAGGGAAAACTTAAGTAATTATAAGGTAGCTAACGTGACTCGAGAAACAAATATTGCGTTTCTACTATTTTTATATCAAATCATGTCTATTGAGAGGTGTAACTCATTTAGGTTCTTTGTATTTGTTCCTCTTATGTTATCTTATATCTACTATAACTCCTTTTCTCGTCAATTGTGATGCTTTTCACCCTTCTTACAGGTAGGGGTGTAAGTAGTTTGGTGAAAAACGGAACACCGAACCGAACCAAACCGAATAACAAATTTGGTTTGGTGATATTTTAAATATGATTTGGTTTGGACAAATTTTTTGAAAAAAAAATTGGTTTGGTTCGATTTCTGTTCAGGTCTTAGAAAACCGAACAAGACCGAAATTATAGGAGAGTACTAGTCCAGGTCCAGCGTAGCAGGCGGCCCAATTGAAACCCTAGCACTGCAGGCTGCCGGCAGAGTATAAAAAAGCTTTAAAAAATTTCACTCCTAATTGAAACCCTAGACCAGTAACAAACGGTGCATCTCAATTCTCCATTTCCTTCCCTGACTCCCCACCGCAGTCCCCATTCCCCTATTCGGCCATTCCCTTCCCTCACTCCCTCACTCCCTGTCTCCCTCTTCCATTCCTTCTCAATTCTCATGCTTATCTCATCTCTTTCATAGTTTCATTCGGCCATTATACCATTCTACCATTCTTGATAGTTGATACTTTCATCTTCATTCTCATCTTATCTCTTCTCAATGGAAGGCCAAAGGTAATATCCTTTACTTGTATTTTTTGCTGTTATTTTTTTCGTTTATTTTTGCTGTTATTTTAGATTTATTTTAGATGTATTTTTTATGTGTATTTCAGATTTATTGATTTTTTTTGTGTCGTATTTTTGATTTAGATTTACTATTTTGCTGTATTTTAGATGTATTTTTTTCGTATTTTTTATTGTATTCTGTTTATTTTAGATTTACTATATTTTGTTTATTTTAGATGTATGCTGTTTGCTGTATTTTTTTTTCGTATTTTTCGTATTTTGGTGTATTCTCAATTCTGTAATCTTTATGCGGTATTTCTATTGGAATCAATTCGGCCAAACTGGATTAGTTCGGTTTTGTTCGGTTAATTCGGTGCAATTTGGATTGTAATTTTCAAATCCGGTTTGGTTCAATTTGGATTATAAAAATTATGATTTGGATTTGGACTGAAAACTTCAGCACCGAATTTTATTTGGTTTGATTTGGATTTGTGTATAATCCAAACCAAACACCGAACTTTCACCCCTACTTACAGGTGTATCATTGGTCTTTGCACATAGTCAAACAACCTTAATTCTACCTTTACTCATCTTAACAAAGAGTGGTGCAACCTTGAGTCTATCTTTGTTGACTTGATTCTCAATCTTATTCATCCTCATATGTCCGCACATCAATCTCAACATCTACATCTTTGCTATATTAATCTTTCTCTAATGAGATTCTTAACGGGCAAATTTTTCATCCCATATAACAAGGCAGTTCAAACTAACACATGATAGAATTTACATTATAGTTTAGACGAAAACTTTTTATCACCCAACATCTCAGTACAAGCCCTCTATTCAAGTCATTTGACTTGTATTTGATGTGTTATATTTTTATTAATCTCCACTTACTTTTGATTGTCAAACCTAAATACTTAAATTTTTGCGAACTTTGAGACAACATTGACTGTCATATGGTCTTATGCTTATATTAGTACCAACAACAATCAGACATGATCTATAACCCTCATTAGTTCATATTGTTCTACCAAGTTTGCAAAACTACTTTCTCTATCTCACTGAGATTGAAATTGAATTAAAGAAAAAAAAAATTTTTAGAAAAATATGGTCTATAAATTTGCTTTATTTTTTTATATTAATTTGATTTAAAATTTGCCACACTTCTATTATATTTCTAAATTTGGACTTTATGCATTATTTTTCCTCAGTATATTTTCTCTCTTATTTTTAAATATTCAATATATTCACCAAGTTTAATACCTATATCTAAAAAGTTTTTAGCATAAAAATTTAAGAGATATTTCATGTGGTGACCTAAAATTTTCGGTTTTTTCACGTGGTAGATAAATATTTTTTTAATTTATGTGGACCTTACTTTTTCATGTGCTAGACAAAAGGGAAACTTTTTTGTTAACTTTACGTTATTTTTAACGAATATAATGACGTTATTTTCGAAAGCAAACTTCGTAATCACCCTAATTAACTACATATTTCAAAATCCAGTAGAAATAAATACTTAATTTTTATTTTTTTTTTCTACCCATAAAACTTAAAAGCTCAAAATCATCACGAGAATTAAAAAATATTTGTGAAAAAGTCAAAATCTAAAATCAGGGAGTTGAACTTCCTAAAATTTAAATATTATTAACAAACTCAATATAACTAAGTTAACAATAATATAATCACTTAACCCGATTTTGAAATTTGAATATATAAGAAGTAGCGATAAAATAAGAAGGGTGACTTGGTTTAATAATGCCCTTTCCTCTATCCAATTCTGGCGATTGGTAACTTGCAACATCAGCCATGGCAGGCACTTTGAAGGCAGTGGCTGTAATCTCTGGTTCTGATAACATCAAAGGCTTTCTCCACTTCATTCAAGATTCCTCTGGTGATCTGTTTTCCCTAATTTCATTCAATTATTAATCCCCAATTCGATTCACTCAACTGTTGTGAAATTACAGGGGTTACACATGTTAAAGGCAAGATTACAGGGCTCACTCCAGGCCGCCATGGTTTTCATATCCATGCTCTTGGTGATACCACTAATGGTTGCAACTCCACTGGTTAGTTCCCGCTTTCCCCTTTTCAATTTGATTTTTATTTTGAAAATTGATCATGGTGATGTGATGTAATGTAATGGTGGAAATTGGAAAAGGGCCTCATTTTAATCCGATGAAGAAGGACCATGGAGCTCCGTTTGATGCCGAACGCCATGCGGGTGACCTGGGAAACATTGTTGCCGGCAAAGATGGTAAGCTTACTATTTATCTTTAGTGGGTATATTGCAAAACCTATATATTTATGGAATTTTTCTCAATAATCACACCTATTGCCAATATGCGGTGAATAATCTCATTTTTGCTTAAGGAGGAAGAAGTGAGCATAATGGTTAGTAATTTAGTATGTAACTACTGTAGCCGGTTAAATGTGGCAAATGATTTGTCAGCAAAATTATACAAAGGTTGTAATATTTAAGAATAGATGGTCAATATGTGTGATTACTAAGTATATTTTTTCCTTTTTTTTAATAATTGTAATGTGGGATTTATATTTTTTTTATAAATTAGGGGTTGCTGATATCTCCATTAGTGATTCTCAGGTAATTGTTTGTGACTACTGATTAGAAAATGCCCTTGTTCTTATTCTTGCACTAGTTGAATTTGAAATATTATTTGATAGATTAGGTGGGGTATGAAAAATAATTGGTTGTTTGATGATAGGGTATATTACATATCATCATTCATGGCCTCATGGTGCTGCAACCATCAACTTAAGTTGTTGGTCGTATCCCATGATATGCATGATGTTTTCGCCAAAACTTTCGACTTTAGTATCTTTAGTTATGTTTTTTAAACACAATAAGAAGTTGATAATGTAAAAGATGGAGTATGACTTAGAATTGATGGTACTTAGCTTTATATTCAATTATTCAGTTTATTGATTTTGGCCATTTCGAAAATGTTTCTACTTTTCAATGAAATTTGTATTACAATGTTCTTGCTTTCCAAGATTTTATGTGGTAGAGCTATGCCTAGTTAGGATGAGCCATTTATAATCTGACCTTGTTGTGTTTGGTGTTTTAGATACCGCTTAGTGGGCAACACTCAATACTTGGGAGAGCTGTTGTGGTACATGCTGATCCCGATGATCTTGGACGAGGTGAGCGAGGGTCTTGACTCGTGTGGAATGACTTCTACTTCTAGTCTAGTTTTAAATGTTTGCAGTTCGCTTTCTTGTTATGCAATACTCCGTTTCCTATGTCTTCTTGAAATATAACATTGTCTGGAAATTGTTTGTAACTAATCGAAAAAAGCGAATTATTGTCTATTTTAGGCTATTTTTGAACCATTTTGAGTGAATCACGAATTCAGAAGGTGAACTAAGTAGCGAAATATGTTTCACTGGAGTTAACTAATGATGATGTTTACAATCATTTGCGGATGATTTGAGTCGATCTTGTTTGCTATGGGATCTAATGGCTAGAAATCTCAGAAATACTTGGTAATCGCTTGCAGTAGCAGCCATGGATTCATTTTGTAAAGGCTTTTAATACATAAATAAAGTGTTTGCTATGCTCTCTCCTATTCTGGTCGGACAGTTGCTCGTAAAAACAGATTGTACCGCGATTCTTCCTGTTAGATTTTCATGTGTAAATTTCACTTTGCTAATCGTTTTCACCGATGCAACAGGCGGACATGAACTCAGCAAGACAACAGGGAATGCCGGTGCAAGAGTAGGATGTGGTAATTATCGTTGCCTCTTGCTATTCGTATTTTCTCCTGTCTTAATCTGGTAAAGAATGATAAGAAACAAGATTTACTTTTATACATTGGGTTTTTTCAAAATCTTAACTTAAATTCTCAAATGACACGGTTTCACGGTAAAACCATTTCTATTGGTTTGTCTTAGAGTGATCAGTTATAACCTTACGACCCATTTGGTTCACACTACTATTGGTGCTTGCTGGCAATGGGAGTGATTTGTAGTGTAAATATTAATGCTATGTATCATGTCATTCCCATGGTAATAAAAGTTTGCATAAAATCATAACTTTGTTTACAATTTTCCATTACCACCTAATATCATATGTTTAAATGGTAATCATTGAAATGAATTTTGTGAAGAAAATAAGATTGTTGAAGGAGATTAAGCATGACCATCTATTGTCAAAAGATATTCCTATCAAAGTTACGCTAACTTTACATTACTATTCCCATCATTTAGTACTGATTACCAAACGGGCCGTTAAAGAATCACTTACATTTTTAAAGTGATTACTTTTTATAACTCTAATGTAGCCTTGATTTTATTGTAGCCTCTATAATGCCAACTTAGTTCACTCGTTTCAGATGCGTTCACGACCTTTCCATTACTTCGAGTCTTCGACAGTGTTTAGTGGTTCTCATTTATGCATTCACTTAGACATAATTTGTTTTCGGCAATGCAATACGCAACCTTACACTTGTAAACTAAAGTTGTTTCCGTAGTAAACATCATTTGTACAACTTCTCCTATACCAACGGATCTTAAAGCCAAAGCTTTTGTCACAATTTATAATCGGTTATTTAGCTCCTTCCCTGTTCGGTAATTGGTTCAGTAATAACATCAATCTGAAGCGACTATGATTATGATCATGTTGTAAACGTATTGATGCGAGACTAGTGTTCATGCTGTAAACATATTGCAGGTATAATCGGACTGCAATCATCTGTTTAGATCCTACGCGTATATGGTGTTAAGTCTTGATGGTTGATGGCCCATCTGATGTGTTTTATATATCATCATCAACATACCCAGTGTATTCCACTCATCGTCATCATCATCGTCTGATGTTCTTATATGTATGAGCTTAATCCTTCAAATATACAAGTAGCTTATAAAGCGTTGTGGATGGTAATCTGTGATTTTGGGAAGTTCCACTATACAAGGCATTGTACTTTACTGTTAATGTATAATAGTTTGGTTGTGATCAGAGTAAATTGGGGTCTGGATCTGACTCTTAATTATGCGCGGGCTTTATACAAGTCGGACCTTAAATAGGTTGGATTTTGAGTATGTGTTAGCTAGTCTTCTGACAGACCGTCTTTTTGAGAGACATCTCTCAAACCCGGACCATCAAAGCTTATTTTGTATTCTTACTTCACATTTTTTTTATGGGCCAACCAAAAATATCGTCTCTCACAAGAATTTGTGAAAATAAAATGAGCTAAAAGCGAGCTTAATATGAGGCCTTAAATAGGCATTTTTTTGTGATTTTATATAGTTTTATCAAATTGAGCATTTTTATTAGTTCAAATGTGATAATATGATACTCAAAAGTTATAATATACTAGGTACATACCCGTGCTAAGCACGGAATCATATGAATCTTTGGAAAAATATATGAGAAAAAAATTAGACATTAAAAATTATAGCAAAAGAGAAAAGAAGCATTAATGGAAAAACATATGAGGCAAAATCAAATATGGGTTAAATTAATTAAGCAAATCAATGGAATAAAATTAAATTTAATAACTACCTAAAATAACTTAAGTAGAATTTGGCGGAAAAATAACTCTTAAAATTGTGACACTTGTCACATTCTTCTATTGCTTTAGTAAAATTTATGATTATTTATGATTGAAGTATTATTTTATTATATCAAATCATAAAATCATACAATATAACCAAATTGAGCATTTTTATTGGTTCAAATGTGATAATATGATACTCAAAAATTATAATATATTAATTATGATTTAAGTATTATTTTATTATATCAAATCATAAAATCATATTCCCTCGTATTTTACTCATTAGTCCCATTAATTTTTTTTCACTATTCACTTATCACTTTTAATTTATATTTTATTGTCAATCTATAAGTTAAAATATAGTCATGTGGGATCTTGTTTGATTCGTCTCAATACAAAGATTATTAATATCTACTTTTTATAATATTTAATTAAAAATAACTAGAGATATTAAGGGTTAAAATGTTGTCTCAGCAAGTGTAAAAAATCAAATAGGACTAATGAGTTGAATAGGAGGTACTACAATATAACCAAATTGAGCATTTTTATTAGTTCAAATGTGGATAATATGATACTCAAAAGATATTATATATTAATTATGATTTAAGTATTATTTTATTATATCAAATCATAAAATCATACTATATAACTATATGTTGTGAATGGTAAGTATGTTTATAATTGAGGCAATAAAAGTATAATTTTAATCATCTATTTACTAATATCAAGTTAGTCAATATCATAAATTTGTTATATATTTGGTATTTGATTATTAATTACTAACTTTTAAAAATAAAATTTTAGAAATACATAACTCAATTTCCTTATAATGTTTACAGTAAGTCTCATGGGAGACGGTCTATCCTATAGACGGGATCCAGGAAGCCCAACCCAAAATAATTTAGCAATTAAAAAAAAAATAAAAACAAAAAAATAAAAATAAAAGTAACTGACATTTTTAATTAGGCGTGGGAATCATTTCAATTCCACCATTTTCATTCTCAATTAAGCTTATGTTAGTGAATTGTAAATTGAAATTTTTTTGTTGCTCAAAAATTCGAAACAGATGAAGATGCTTCATCAATCATTAATGGTGGATGAGTTTTCATTCTACAAGGATGGATGAATTTTTGGGGATATAACTACTGATTTCTTCACAATTCGACCAAGCTTATTCCATAATTCTTATTCTACAACGATGGATGAATTTTTGGGGATATAACTACTGATTTTTTTTATGCTTCATCAATCATCAATGGTGGTTGGAGATGACACATGTTTTAATTTATTTTTTTCGTTATTACACAAGCTTCAACAATGGCGGTTTGGATGAAGATTAATACAATTGTATTTTTCTTCGTTATTTTACAAGCTTCAACAATGGCTGTTGGAGATGATAATGAAGATGAAGATGCTTCAAAAATCAGAATGAAAACAGACACTATGAAGATATATTTGGAATTATAATACCATATATTTGGAATTAAAATAATTCAAATTCAATGGGACGGAGGAAGTATAAAGGATGATTACGAGATTATCATAACCGAGATATAGTTGATATTCATAATATATATAAATAATATATATGCTACTTCCTAAGTGCTAACCCAATTACCCTTATTTCATGGACTCGAACTAGTGTTTATAATAGAATTTAAGCGTATATGGATGACGTTATGCTACTTTAGATGTTAAATTAGTATTAAATATTTGTAAAATACGATACTAACTCTCTTACAAATATAAAAAAAATATAATGACTAACACATGGGTCAAATTTGACAAATTAAAGAGACTTTTTTTAGACCCATTAAGGATCTTAGACCCATCAGATTCGGAGGGTCTGGGTCTGGGTCTGAAAATTATGGACCCTTAGGGTCCGGATTCGGGTCTGGATCTCAAAACATTAAAAGGGTTCGGGTCCGGGTCTGGTTGGACCCGCTCCAGACCCGCCCCATGACCATCCCTAGTTGTGTGTGAGATGTTTGATTGATTTTGGAATTAGATTGCTATTTAGCCCATACATCTAATGCGTCTCTTGGAGAGATCGTCTCTCAACAATTTATGACGTGATGAAAGAGAATACTATTATGAAAATGAATGAAATTGTACTCAAGTTATTGGCATGCATTGATTTACTTAAAAAAAGTTATTGGGATTGAATAATTAATGGTATGAATAATTATGAAAGTTTAATGTAATTTAATAAATAATCTTAATTTATTGTATTTATAATCATATTTTTCCTACTCTTGTCATTTTAAATTATCCGTAAAATTTATTATTATCTATTCTCATTTAAAAAGGTGATAAAAACACATACTTAAAGATGAAAACTTTGTTACCATCATAATGACATAATACCTTTTATGCAAATTAACATTAAAATTAGTTTTTATAACCACTACCATTAACCATACCCAAAGTTGGGCTTATTATGAGTAGGTCTATGAAACAAATCAGGTTGTGTCAGGTTCGAATGGGTCAAAAATTTCTTAATCCAAACCTAACATATTTAGTTAATTGAGTCAAAATCACATTCACAACCTGATTTCGACCGACCACTTAACCCGTCTAGAGCTTTTTGTTTTCATTTTAGGGTTTTTAACATTGACTATATCTTATTTTTAAGGTCTTAATTTTAAACTTTTAGCTTATAAGTTGTTTATATTGTATTTACCATCATCCTTGCCATCATGTTGGATGGTTATGGGTAAGATATAGAGCCATAATTTTTTTTAATCCAAATATTTAAGATTTTGTCTCATAAATATCTTCTTTATATACTAGCTATTTTCCTAACATTCTGCTTTGCAAAATTAAAACAAAACTCACACAAAATATATCATTCTAGTTGTGTAGTAGTAAGGAATTAAGTCATCTACTTTTCTTCCATTTGCTCCTAATTTCACTTCATTATATCAATCACTAGTTCTCTAATATTAATTAGTTGAAGAAAATCAAGAAGGAGCTTAATACATCACCTTAATAGCTTGAATTATGATTTTTTTTTTTTGAAGCATAGTTGGGTATTATTTTGGGTACTTGAAAGATCATCATTTTGGAGCTTGGAGGATCATACTACTTATTTTCTTTAGTTTTAGTATGGTATAACTTCTTATCCTACTCTTTATGTGGAATTTTACATTATATTTACTTTATAATATGCAAAGTATGAGATGTATTGAGTATGTTTAAGTACGAAATTAGTTTAAGAAAATTATGATTGACATTAAATTTAGTATAGTTATGCTAAAAATATTTTTAGTATGTTAATTAAAAATATTTGGACATGTTTAGGAAGTTGGGTGAACTATTATATACTAGTGATATTAAGTACTGTCTATGTTATAAACTAGTGTTACTATGTTTGTGATTTATGTAGGAATGTTATTATATTAAGAATAGTAATGTTAGAATTATAGTTTATATTTTTATGTAAGCCTTTAAATTAGTTTATAAAGTTGTGTGTTATTTCGTGAATATTTTTTTGTAAATGTAGTGTATTATTTCCGTATTTTAAGCTGGATAGGGAATTATGCTCGACGTTAAGCGCTAACCGATTCAATCGGTTGTCATCCGTATTATGGATGGCATCATGTTGCAAGATTTAGATTCAGGTTCCGATCCAGGCCGCAGCTACAATTTATTTATGCTATCGAGGACTTAGCTGCAAATTTTTTTATACTTCATGTTTGATGATTTTGACGTATTTAATTTTAATTATTGTGTATTTTCGGAACGAATGATATGTATTTTTATTTTCCTACTTTTATGTAATATTTATCATTTTTAATAAACATTTTTTAATTTTAAAAGTGTTTAACAGATCAACATTTTCAGATTTCCGCATTATTTTGTAAAAATTTTCATTAATATTAATTACGTATCGAGATTGCCGCTCCTGCTACAGGTGGTGTGACAGCAATATGTAGTCAATAAATTTTTGCCAATTCATCATGTATTATGAGGTTGTAATTTGGAACTTTCTAGCTCTTATACTGTATTCTCCTACTTTCTATTAAAGACAATTTCAAAATTAATTTTATAAGAGAAGTTTTGTAAGCACAAAAACTTGTGTAAGATCGTCTTATTTTAAGATCAAAATTGGGCCGGCCCATTGCAGGCCCATTGCGTAAGATCCATATTTTTGTTTTTTTCATTTTCGTTCAATTTGGAGCTTAAAGGTATCAATTTTGACCTTAAAGATATCAATTTCAATGTAAAGTAGTACTTAAACATATCAATTAAAGTAAATTTCAATTTGAACCTATAAGTGATCAATTGTGGCGTTAAACTGATCAATTTCTACCTAAATTGAAATTGATATCTTTAAGGTCAAAATTAATACCTTTAAGAGTAAAATTGAAAAATGCTCAGAAAATGAAAAAAAGGAGAGAAAGCGGATTAGGCTGGAATATTGGGCCGTCTTATTCTAAGACGGTCTCTCCCAAGACCGCCTGTTTTGTAAGAGTGTCCATTCATTATATAGTCATAAAATAGTAGGCCTTCATTAAAACACCTAAGCAATTTGTAATCAATGGATTTTTGCCAAATCATCATGTATTATGAGGTTACAATTTGAAATTTTCAGCTCTTTTATTATATTGAATGATATGATTAAGATTAGTAATTAATTAGGCTCAATAGTCAGGCAGTTGCAACTGAGCCAGCAAAGAATTTTTCAAAAAATAACTTTATTTAGTTGTGTATAATTAAATATTACTCCCTCAATTTCATATTAATTGAAAAAAAATTTAAGAGAACATCACTTATTTTATTTTTATACCATATATATTAACTTTATTATCCTATTATTAGATATTTTAACATTATGCAATAAAATTTTTATAACTACTAGTATAAAAACTCGGGCAATGCACAAATATATTAGTATGGAATGTATAAAAATCTAACATCAAAGACAGTATATATTATCATGATTAGATTTATTGAATACATGATTTTTATTTTAAAAAAATATTTATCGAATACATTATTTTTTTTATTCAATCAAACATATCAAATTCTTGGTTATACAAATAAAATTGCTATAATAAATTATATAAATGCGTTAAATAATTTAGCTTTAATGTAAAAAACTTACCCAATATATATCTCGCCCATAGAAAACTATGACCAGAGTCTGGGAAGAGAAGGACGGCGGCAACTCATACCCATAGAAAATTATGGCGATATATATATATATATATATATATATATATATATATATATATATATATATATATATATATATATATATATATATATATATATATATATAGGGGAGGGATCCATTGAGAAGGGGTCTCAAAATGAGAAGGATGAGAAGGATTTATAGCCATTGATCTTATGAAAATCTAACGGGTGAAAAAATTGGTTACTCTCTCTTGTTCTCTCTCTCCTGTTCAAAGTCTTTTCTCTTCGTGAAAACCACAATCACTGCTCCATCTTTCTCTTCGATCTTCTTCTCCATTTTATGTTATGATTAAAGGTGACTATGTTTTTAGAAAATGATACTATGTTATGATTAAAGGTTACTATGTTCATTTTAAAAGTTACTATGTTCTGTATAAGATTAAGAGAAAATAGTAACTATACATAATTATAGTGACCTTTATTCATAACATAGTATCTTTTTCAAAGAACATAGTATCTTTAGAAAACGATATATTGACCGGTTCAATATTAAAGAAACTAGTTCATATTACACGAAAAAAACAATATTGAACCACGTGCAACTAACAAAATTAACAAATTAAATCTGTCCATTGATCTAAAAAATGAACTCTTCAGATTACTTCTCACCCTTCTCATTTGATCATATATATATATATATATATATATATATATATATATATATATATATATATATATATATATATATATATATATATATATATATATATAAAACAATATTGAACCACGCAACTAACAAAATTAACAAATTAAATCTGTCTATTGATCTAAAAAATGAACGCTTGAGATTACTTCTCACCCTTCTCATTTGATCATATATATATATATATATATATATATATATATATATATATATATATATATATATATATATATATATATATATATATATATATATATATATATATATATAAAACAATATTGAACCATGCAACTAACAAAAATTAACAAATTAAATCATCATTGATCTAAAAATAACTCTTCGATTACTTCTCACCCTTCTCATTTGATCATATATATATATATATATATATATATATATATATATATATATATATATATATATATATATATATATATATATATATATATATATATATATATATATATATATATATATATATATATATATATATATATATATATATATATATATATATATATATATATATATATATATATATATATATATATATATACTGAAACTTTCCGGAATTTTGAACACAGAAATGCAATTAGGCCCATTCTGTGTAACAACTGACTGATGATCAAGCACAATCATTCTTGAACTATCTATACATGTTTATAAATACAATTATAACGGTCTATTTGGCAATCGGTACTAAATGGTGAGAATCGTAATAGAAAGTTAATGTGAGATTCAATAAGATATTGAGCATCATTGTGAGTTTTCGACTCCATCATTCAGCCGAGTATATTTCCCTTTTCCTAAATTAAGCAGGTCAAAAAAACTAACAGATATAAATATATATACCGCTCTGAGTACGAGTATACATGCTTATAAATACAATTGTTAATACATACAGATACAGGTAGCTTAACTTCATTCTGCACTATGGTATAAGAAAATTCTTCATGCCCACACAATCATAAATCAAATAGGGCACAAGACTAAGAAGTCGATCAAAGTAGTCATACACCTAATTGAAAATCATATTGTACTGAGAAGCCCTTATGTTAGTTACTGAATAATTCTTCATCTGAAATATATTCATTAAATTAAATTTCAAGAAACCAAATCTTAAAACACATTAGATTAAACTTCAAAACACATCATGAGAAATTGTTACATTTAGTGAGTGATTTGATTATATATCCTTATCATGGCAAGTTGAAGCAGAGAAAATGAGCCACATCCTGCAAAACCAACCAAACCAATCAATGGCTTTACCATTATTGCACTACACCACAACTAGACCTGTGCAACGGGCCGGATAAGGGTCGGGTCGGGCTCTAGTATAAACGGGCCGGGCTCTAGTATAAACGGGCCGGGCCTTGCAAAATAAAAGGCGGGCTTGAAACGGGTCGGGCCCATCAAGCCCGGCCCGGCCCGGCCCATTTCCAGTAATTGAATTTCTCAAGTGAAGCCATAGCACAGTGAGTTAAGTGTACTTTTATCACTGTAATATTCTATATTAATGATAAAAGTGATATACTTTGATGAAGTTAGTATATCACATTTTCCTTAAGCTTCTGAAAATATAAAGTTAGTATATCACATTTATCATTTTGCAGAAATTTTCTCAAACCCATACTTTGATGATTTCTTTACTCTAAAACAACTCAAATCAAATCTCAAACATTCAAACTTTGATGCCAAAATTTCATATCTATTACAAACCCATTAATTAAGTAATTTGCATTTTCATTGTACATAAATTTTAAAATATTACAAAAACAAAATTTGCAGAGTGTAGTAGTTTTCGCCTCACAAGTCGCAAACGGGCTTTAAATTGCTCACTTTCAGGTCCGCAAATGAATCTTTGGTCAATCACCATCGCAACGCTAATCTTGCATAAGAACACAACATACGAAGCATTATTTCAAGTCTATATGAACAAAAGCATAATTTTATGCTAAAAATAATGATTACCTAAAACAAAGAGCTAGAATCATCATTTTCATCATCCATTTCCACAATTGTTTCTTCCTCAATTGTTTCTTCACATGATTTCGAATCATATTCTAAGTCCATAGGAATGTCATATTCAGCACGACGCCAATCTTGCAAACTAACTAGAGCTTGTACAGTTTTGGACTTTAAAGAACTACGATTCGGCGAAATAGTCTTCCCCCCAAGACTAAATGCAGATTCCAAAGCCACTGAGCTAACTGGAATGGTAAGCAAATCTCGTGCTAACAGTGCTAACTCTGGATATCTTTTTGCACTTTGTTGCCAATGTTCCAACACATCTAAATCCATATTGACATTAAGTTGATCCTCTTCAAGATATGAGTCCAACTGTGATTTTCTAGCTCTAGTGTTGCAAGATAGTGGAGACTTTCATAACCATCAAGTAAATTATCAAATCCACTATCTAAAGGAGGGGTAGGAACTACAGGAGAAGTGGAAGCCCGTAACTTATAAGTCTCAAATAATGATCTCAAAGTATCTAATACTTTAGTAACTCGCACCATACCTTCCTCTTCCCCAAACACTTTAACTAAACAAAACTCTACAAATTTCAACTTAAATCGAGGATCCAATATAGCCGCACAAGACAACTGCAAATTGTATTCCTTCCAATACTTGTCAAATTTTTTTAACATTGGATCCACAATAGATGACAAGAATGCATGGGGGCCACTTTTTGTCCTTAGTAAATGACAATGAATTAACCAAGCTCCCTTGAAATACAAATTTGATGTTGGGATTTTAACAGCTGAAAACATGCATGTGACATCTTAAAATATTTTTAAAAACTTATGAATAGCCACTAACTTTTCCCATTCGCTATCTGATGGTACATAAATCTTGATAGAAGCATACTTTAACCTCAAATGAATAAGAACATCCTTATAAAATAAAGCATTATCAATCATCTTATAAGTTGAATTCCAACGTACTTTCATGTCAATATTAAGTTTCCTCTTCACATCAAGATGAACGTTTTTTTGAGCAATCTCAAAATTTTTTTTACTTAAGTTAGATGATTTTGAAATCTTTTTGACCAATTTTCGAACATTTTCCAAAACATCTCCTAGAGGTTCTAATCCAGTTTAGACAATCAAATTAATCACATGTACACAACACCTTACATGAAACAATGATCCACCAAAAGCCAACATCCCTCTCATTGAAAATCTAGCTTTTAAACTAGATATCATAGCATCTTTATAGGTAGCATTATCAACAGTCAAACTAAGAATTTTATGATCAATTTTCCATTGATTTAAAAACATAAATATTTCATCAGAAATTTTTTCAGCATCATATGGAGGAGAAATGGCTCGAAACCTAAGGATTCTTTTCTGTAACTTCCAATTCTTGTCAATAAAATGAGCCGTAATACACATATAATGTTGCCAACTATGTTTCGAATCCCACAAATCCGTTGTTAAACTAATAAGTCCAAGGGTATTTACCAACATGCATTGCAATTTTTCCCTATAACAATAATATTCAGAAAAAAAATCCCTAGTAACAGTAGTTCGGCAAAATGGCTCAAATTTTGGATTAGCTCTAGCCATCATTCTTCTAAAACCATTTTCTTCCACAGTTGAAAATGACTGAGCTCCTTCAACAATATAATTCAAAATTTCTACCCTAAGTTCTTTCATATCAAACACAAATTCCCTTATGCCATTATTATCATTAATTAATACCTCCCCAATCGGTCCATTAGGTCATTTCGGACAATATTGTAACAAATGACGTTTTAAATGTGATGTCCCTTTAGATGGTCCACAAACCAAATTAATTTTGCAATGCCTACAATTTGCGACTCCTACACCATTGTCATTTACTTCTTCATTATACTCTAGCCATACCTTAGATAACTTCTTCTTCCGCTTGATTTGGGGTGCATATTCATTATAACCATCTTGCTCCGGCTCCACCCTAAGCTCTACTCTAGATGATGTAGTAGCCTCGCTTTCCATTTATCATAAATGAAATCTTTGATTTTTTATTCTGTAATCGTGTAATCATATATTTCATGTTATACATTAGCCATAATATATAAAATAAGCTATATAAATCATTCAACAACATCATTTATTCATTGAAATTAAAAAAGGTCATTTGAGCACAGTACAATATTAACTTGAAATTAAAAAAAAAGTCTTCTGTCTTTGAAAAGCAATAAGACTTCTAATACAAAACAGAAATACAATACAAAACATCAAATATGTATTCATTGAAATTAAATTTTCATCATAGGCACCCTAATTGAATCTCTCATCATCGAATCCATCAACGAAAAACAATTACTCCCAAACCCTAACTTTCCAGAGATGATTTTCAATACTCTCTGCACGATCCTCAATGATCCCAAATTAGACATATATGATTTTGATTCACATTTAAGAAATGCATAATCAAAGTGAAGAGTTTCGAAAGCAATTGTAAAAAACCCTAATTAAGAAATGCATAATCAAAGGAAAGAAACAAGGCAAAATCAAAGTAAAAGGTATTTGATGAATGTACCTGTGAACAGATTCAGCTCCAGAGGATGAGAGTAAATCGAGTAAGAGTTTCGAGCAGAGGATGAGAGAGAAAGAAATAGAAAATGGCGATCTGGAAAGTGAATACTCTTAAACTGATACCCAGAGGCAGAGAGTAAAAGTTTGGAAATAAAATGTTTGGATTGGGCCCATTTACAACCCTTTCTAAAACCCTTATCCAACCCTTTTCTTTTAATTTTTATAAATTAAATTTTAAACCCAATCCTTTTTCAACCCTTAAATTTAAGATTGGATCAAAGGCCTAATGAGGATCCGACCCATTCACGGCCTAACCTATTCCTATGAATTTCAAAAAAAAAATTTTAAAAAAAATTTAAAAATGCTACACAAACTGCTACACCGACAAAAAACCAATATTTATAATGTCCACGAAATATACAAATGACAGCATATAACTATTCACAAGGTACACATTAGATCTCAATTTCTTTTGAAATGAAAATTTGAAGTATTTTCCTAAATTAAAACAATCACCTTTGAAAATGCCTAATAACATTGGTAATGTTGTTTATCCACTTTCAACTCAACTTTTCTATCTTAATTTTAAATTGGCTAACAAACCATCAAAGGTTCGACTTTGGTCAAGTATATCTATATTATTTTGAAATGAAAAGTTAAAAATCGATCTTGTTGAAAATCCAATGTCAAAAGAAGATACAACGAAGTGCGTTTCTCTAGTCAGGGAAGAATGTTTGCTTTCCGGTTTTCAATCTAAGAAAAAAGCAACCCACACTACTTTGCTTCTTAAAAAAATCAATCATTAGTATATTCCCAAAGCTAACGCAAAGGAGATGTTCATCGATACTAATCTTGAACTCACGTATAAGATTATGCATGAGCTACCTATTGACCTAGCTGACTACATTCTCTAAACAAACATGTATGTATCGATACTAAACAAACTTGCTACCTTTACTCTTTCAATGGATTTATTATCTATGTAAGTTGGAGGTATTAAGGAATCAATTGTTGGAAGCAACAAGGATTTATCGGACAAGGTTGAATCCATGATGAAGATAATGGAATGGGTTATGGTTGATGTTGATTCTTTAAGGAATGAAGTTGAAGAAACAAACTGGAGGGTTAATAATGTTGTGAATGAAGTCGTTAAAGGACCTCTTGCGGAGCCTCATGAAGGTGAAGAGTTCGCAAAGGATCCTAAAGATAAAGATGAAGACTCTGCTAACCCTCTTGATGCCTAATTTTTTTATCATGATTTCAAAAACATTTTAATTTCAGTTATTAAAATATTAATTTCAATTTGGTTGTATGGATTTTTTTAAAACTCTTACCATTGGTTGATGATAGCCAAAAAGGGAGAAGAGCCATCTAAAAGGCTTAGAAGCTAGAGCTTAGACTTTAGTTTTTTAAACTTTTGTGGGATTTAGCATATGTATCATTTTCGACGCTAGGCATCCTAACATGCCCAAAGCCTAGCATTTTACTACTATTAATTACTATGGTTTAACTGGTTATATTATGGTAGTATAAGATTATATTATGCACGTGAGATTATTGCTTAATGTATTTTGTGCATGAAATATATTTAGCCAAGTCAAATGTGTTTAAACGTGACATTCCTAGATAATAGGAAGTTATTTTGACTTAGTTACTTTTAGTTTGAATTTATTCAAACTAACACTAAATACTTGGAATATATTTTTGGTTGCGTTTGAAATGTTTATGCGGGTTGTTGAACTTTAACATACGTCTAGAAGTATCTGGAAGAAACTTCTTGATTTGTAGCAAGAGCTCTTAAATACTCGGAATCTCGAATAGCTGACTGATAAGGGTCATGAAGGCTAGAAAGAAAGAGTTGTTAAGGTTTGAACGATGGAGTCCCAAGCCAAAGGAGAATGAAGTTTAAATGTTGGAGACCAAATTCGAAAACAAGAGTAGACACAAGACAATACACAACCAAACTCTATACAAGCTTCACAATCGCAAGAAGAAAGTCATAATCCGTTATTATTATTAGTCTTCTTGTAATACTGAGATTACTCACAAATTGTTGTTTGTTTTTAACTTGAGGATTTGTAAAAGGCAAACAATAAACTATAAAGTCTTAGCTTTGAGAGTTTGATGGTGAAGTTGTCTCGTGGAAAGTTAGAGGAATGAGTTTATTCTGTTTAATTACTAAGCGAGTGCGTAAGAAGTAGTGACAAAGGACCAAAGGTATCATTAGGAGGCCTAGCGTAGATTAGAAGGGGAACTTTGTCCAGCTAAAGTGTAACCTACAAGAAAGCCAAAGAGTAAAAAAAAAATAAATAAAGTATTCAAA
Organism: Amaranthus cruentus; assembly: GCA_019425755.1. Taxonomy (NCBI): domain Eukaryota; kingdom Viridiplantae; phylum Streptophyta; class Magnoliopsida; order Caryophyllales; family Amaranthaceae; genus Amaranthus; species Amaranthus cruentus. The sequence goes on from CM033454.1 coordinate 22,598,445, forward strand.
AAGCCTAATAGTTCTGAGAACTCAAGGGTGGAGACTTAGATCCTTATAAGAGTTTAACTCCGTACATACCTTTGTTTTGTCCCTATTTATTAGAGTCTTTATTTCTGCATTAACTTTGTTATTTACTTTGGCTTCTCAAAGACAAAATCCAAAAACTTTAAAAAGAGTTTAAGTGTCAATTGAGAACTCCGTACATCATCTAATATTTAATTTCATTGGTATTATTGTTAATAGAAACGTTTAAAATAGTATAAAAAAATTCAAAAGTGTAACTTGGAGGACCGGGTGCTACCCCACAACTAGTATATTAAGCTCACTCCTCTTCTTATGTCTTACTTTATTCCGAAAGACTTGATAAAAATGAATGTTCCTTCATATGGCTTACTCATGTTAAGTATAACAAAGATTAATATATGCTTAATGCTTTAATTCTCCAATTAAAACATACAATCAAACTATGAAATAAACTAACAACATAATACCAATTAATATCTTATGCTATTTGGTATAATTTTATCCAATCTATACATATATTGGTGACATCATAGGATCCGATTATAATTAGTAGTAGACTAATCCAATTAGTAAACAAATTAAAGTTGATTTCTAAATCAATTAGACTAATTACTCGAAAGGAGAGCCTCCCTTCGATCGCGACCTCCTCGTGATGAGGGTATAGATTGTCCATTTAGTCTTTTTTTTAAGATTATAAAATTACATTGATAAGTTTTAAGTAACGTTCACTAAAAAATGATTAATATCACAGATAAAATAACCATTAAAATTATATACACATATAACAAAATAATCAAAAAATTTAATAAAACTACAAAATTAATCATTAAGGTTCCCTGACTTCAAGCGGAATTACTAGATTGCTACTATGACTATGATCATTAATGTGGATTGTGGATTACTTGAGGAAATTGTGGGTAAGTGAGGGAGGGAATGTGGGTGATTCTCAAGTCTAAAGAGTAGAGCATCATCCCCATCAACCATACCGGGCTTTTTAAATGCTTGAAATTTATCAAATTGTTCCTGGGAAGAGAAAATTACCCCATTAAAATCAGAATCGAACCAAATCTCCTGACCAGGAGGCAGGAAGTCGTTCTGGTCCTGGAGCTCTTCTTGAATATCCTCTTCCATGGCTTGGCTTGGCTTGATGTTGCAATTGCTTTCCATTTAGAATTTTTTGAAGAACCCTTAAACCTTTCTTTGAGACTTTTCTTTTCACCAGATTTTGGAGTCATAGTAGTAGAAAATGGTAGAATTGCTGTTTATGGAAATGAAACAAATCAAGAACATGAAGTTATTTGGTGAGTGAAGATGAGTGTAGAAGGGTTAGGGTTTTAAGACAAATTTCTGAAGATTAATTGCAGCTGGGCTTTAATCCAATTCGACCGAAGCACTCCAAATTCGGTCGAGATTTCATGTTCCAATCAAACAAAGTTGTAGTTTAAGAACTATGACTATAATCTAAACGATGATTATTTAAGGAAATACGTAAATCTTACTGACAATCAATCTTAGCTATTGTTCTTTCACTTAAAATAATAATCTTAACTATTGTTTATTTCATAAAAATTTCATAAAAATTTCAAGTATGGCGTATATTTTCTCAAAATAATCTCAATTATTGATTTCATGCTCACAATTACTGAAACTCTTTATATACAACTCGTAATTTCCCAGACCGTATATTTAGGTCCAAACTCTAATATATGATAATAAATTGGATCATTATAAAACAAAATATAAATTTAAACATAATGAACATGAAATCACCAAAACCAATTAATATAAGATCAGGATTATGTTGAAAATGACTTAAAAAAACAATTGTACAAATAAATAACCAACAAAAAGTTTACAATAGAAAATTGAACAAATAACACCTGAAATCCATTCTAGCCTTTTAATAAAAATCAATGGTCTAAAATCTAAGTTGCAAATGATCAAAGTTGTCCAACTATTTATACACTTATACAACTAAAATAACCATGAAATTAAATGACTAAGCGTTTATCTTTCACTTGGAAATAACGTGATAAAATCTTCGTATCTTCGTCGAATTTAAAGTGGCCACTGAACACAAAAAAAAAAACAAGAATCAAAAGAGACATCATATAAATAAATTTTATGATTTTTATAAATAAACACTTACAAATGAGCATGTTTGTATAAAGCATCTATCAAATGTTGATAGATCCGAGGGAAAGTCTTCCATAGTACAGCTTCGATCTCCACCAAATCGAGTTGCTAAGGAGAAATTTAAACATATATTCAAAAAAAATCTAACACGCACAAACTTAAATATTAAGTAATTTATATGACAAAAAAAAAATTAGTTACGATAAATATTAAATTTATGATCGTTATAATGAGAATATGCACTATTCATATATCTCAATATATCGGATGGCTTGCTGTACGGAGCCACTTTTAACCCACCTTTTTGCGTCAACTCAGGGTCATCGTTTGTTTCGGTTGACATTGGGATCTCCGTCGCTCTAAATTTGAAACAACACTTTTTCCGAAATATTAGCGCCCCAATCATAACTAATATTATCTTTTCTCATTACATCTAAAGTCCAAAAGTATCCCCATAAACTCTTTTTCTTCGTCAATGCCCACAAATTGGTAACAAAACGAACCCTTTCCAATGGTGTCCAAAACAGAAAATGATCGACCAAGAACCAATAGGGAACGTATTTCCTATGGAGAAGTCAAGAAAATAATAAGCAATTGATTTATATAGAAACTTAAATGAGTTTAGAAAAAAAAATATACAATTTACTAGGGTGAATAAACGTGAGTAGATGTGATGAGTATGTAGGAAGACAATTCAAGGTAACACTTTGACCGGCGCAAGGAAGAGCAAGAATAGCTCTAATGTGTCTCATCAAGTTGGTTAAATCACCAACTGTTGTATCTCCATGTTCCATTGAAGGTAGAAGTCGAACCTTCTCATTCACGGTAATGTACAATGCGGTGTGCTCAAAGTCAAATAAATGCCCACATTGTTGATGTCTTGCGTACATCAGATACAATAATCCATCTACCACATCACTATACAAACAAAATTTAATATTAAAACATAATAGAGAATGTGACTTGCAATGAGGTACAATTAGCAAATAGGGTTCATCCTTTAAAAGGAAATATGTAGAATAGAGAAAAATATCCATTTAAAGAAATGTAAATTAAATTTACGAACATTAAAAATGAGAAACCAAGACATGTACCGATAGATTTTTCTGAACTTGATCTCCATACAATTCCACCATGCATTGATTTTATCTTTGTTATCACTCAAATGACTAAGTTCATCTATGAATTTTGAATGTTCAGAGGCAAAATATGTATCCACTCTTTCCACTTCTTCAACCACAAAGAAGGTTGAAGACACCCCATCGTTAACACTTAAATTAATTATATCACCCACGATTCAAAATTAACGATTCATCTAATCCGAATGGCAGTGGTGTAGAATAACTCTTCAACTGGATTTCTGAGCATCTAATAAACGATTGTCGAATCCGTATCTCAGAGTTGATAATCTTGATCCCATGATAAATACCACAATTATCATCAAGGATCTCGATTTCATACTCTGAAGTATTAGAAACCTGAAAAATTTACAAATATCAAGTATGTTATTTAAAACAAAATTATGGTAAAACAAAATTAAAACAAATATCGAGTCAAAATTGAATGAGGTTTCGACTTTTTAAATTAGATCAGTTTGAGAGGAACGGTGTAAGGATAAAGTAGTCTTGCCGTAATTGGGCATCAAAGCATCAGGGGAATTAATTTATCATCGGAGACAGGAGAGTGGCCAATAAGAAAGAGGTCTTGTTAGGAAACTTTTTAGCATTAGTTCTACTTGACTTCGCTGGGAAGTAAACTTTTGGATTTTAGGCATTAGGTCTCATAATATTTTCAAAAGAATAAGATACTATTATTGCAATAATTTTATTAATTTCAAATTGTAAAAATATTTTATATAAAATGAAAATATTGAGATTCTATTCATGTTTCCATTTATAACTAAATGACCATTAATTTTGCTGCATTAATTGGCAAATGGCTATTAGATTGTCATTTGTCATTTAACATCAAAATTATAGTATTGTATTGTATGATAAATAATAGATACTCCCTCCGAACCAGTTTAGATGTCTCATTTCCTTATTTGGCAAAATCATACCAATTGTCTCATTTTCTTTTTTGTTTATCCTTCTTTTACCTAAATACCCCCACTTTTCCAATTTCCAAACCCAACTACCATCTTTACGATTAATTTAATCAATTAAAATACCCAACTACAACCTTTTTAATGGACCCCACTCAACCCTTAAAATCCGTAAAATCTCAAATGGGACATCTAAACTGATTCGGAGGGAGTAATAGATAACATGTTGTGAGTACGAGGTGGACATACACAGAATTGGTGGTGGATATGGGGTGGGTAAGACCCTACACTCACCACCTACCCATTATCCATGACGCATATAACTTTCCATTTTCAAAATCATGCTCGTACTCTTACAATATAACTATTTTAGGTAATGTACCTACTACTTTGATTTTGATTTTTATCAATACATATTCTTTTTTTTCATTTTTTGATTTTATGAACGCAATTTAACTATTTTTATTATTTTTTAATCCTTATACAATTGTTGGATGATGCGTTATCAAAAGTTAGATTTAAAAAATATTTTTTCCTTAAATAAGATGAAATAAACTAACAATTACAAAAAACAATAATATTTGATTTTCCTAAAGCCGTTAAATGACTCTCACCAGAGTCGGGTTTTAAGGATCAGATGTACGCAATTTTACCCTTGCTATACACTTGTTAGTTATAACAAAAAAAATTATTTTCAACTAATCAATTGCAACACCATGTGAATAAGAAATACGCGCAAGGTCGGCCCTAAGGGTGGGTAAGAGGTGTCGTCGCCCAATACCTCATGTCAAAAAAACAAAATTAACAATTTTAGAAGGATCCGTATAAATTATAAATTGCAAAGAAAAAAGGCCCTAATATGCTATTAGGTCCAGAGCCTTAAATACGCGTGATTTAGTAAGTAATCTTAATATAAGAGGGTGTTTCCCACATTATTTAAGCTTTGTTGAGAATTTACGCCGGATACTAAGAAGTGCCTTAATGGAAAGCTTATTCTATTGGGTGGCGTGGGCGAGAATAATGTGGCGCGGCATAAATTGTGTATTTTGTGCAACTCAACTATATTATTATCATAATTCATATGGTTAAGTACTTTATATATAAATATATGTAATATAATTAAGAATCTAACCCAAAATTGCATGAGAAAATCAAATAATATTGTCCTAGATAATAAAATTAATAATGAAGTTGATGACAATTGTGTTGGTTTTAGTAACAACAATGCTATTAATAGCGTGTGTGAGTTCCGATTTCAGCAAAGACAAAGATGAATGCCAAGAACAACTTGTCACAATGTCGTCTTGTCTCAACTTTGTGACGAGGGAGGTGAAATCGCCCTCGCCACAATGTTGCACCATCTTGTATACAAAGCTAAATGCGACTAAAAAGTGTCTTTGTATTTTGGTTATGGATCGGAATCAACCTAGCCTTGGCCTTAAGCTTAATGCTACTCTTGCTCTAAACCACCCTTCCTTATGTCATGCTCCTAATAATCCAAGGGATTGTCTAGGTATGTACCTTCTTAGCTCTACACAATCATGATTCTCATGGGTAAATTAAGGATTAAATTTATTGCGTGTATTTCTTTTGCCCTCTCTCTCTCTCTAGAGGGTACTGATATAATATATCCGCTACCTCTCCCTCACACCCTGACTTTATACGGAACTTTGGGCTGATGACCTTGACCATAACCATCTTTTGTTTAGAAACTAGCCTTATGCTTCTGAAAAAGATACTAAAAGTGATATTTTGTTGGTTGAATTTCATTTGTAACCTTATATCATGGAACCTTTTCCTTAATGTTGTTTTTTCTAAAACTAATTCCCATTATGCACCAAAGGGAAACATAATTCCCTGAATTCAGTCCACGTAGGACAGCTAGGGAAATTTTTTTTTTCTTTTTTTTTTAAGCAAAACCGCCACTTCAACAAGCGGTTTACCTAAAAAGAATTTACTTAACCGCTGTTTCATCAAGCGTTTTGTTGTTCTAGGAATTTTAAAAAACTTTATTCCAAGGAATTTTGAAGTAAGAATTTATATCAACCTCAGCACTGCAACCTCACTAAAACGATGGGAGTTCAGATTGAAACTAACTATGGGATGAGGAAATTCCTTAAGCTCAGTAGCAATGATCCAATGTTATTTCTTCTCAACCAATACACCCGTTGCACGCCTACAATTGAAAAAGGGGACATGATCAAGCACCCTAAACCAAGAGTGAAGAGTCCAAATTCAAGCTATAGACCGCTACACTAAGTAACGGCTTATGTCAAAAAAAATAAATTAAAGCTAGGCATCAGGAAATCAATACCTGTAGTAGCGTTTTAGGGTAATAAACAAACCGCTACTCCATGTGGCGGTTTAGTATGAATTTTTTTTCAAAGCCAATCCGAATTATTTTCCCTCTTAGCGCATGATGGGAATTATTATTATGGGAAAAGATTCTATATCATGAGTTGGTGATGTCTCATTCAGTTTTAACTGTTGCTTGTTTGTATTTTTGAGCAAGTGATACTTGATATTCCAAGTTTCATTTGCAAGTACAACCCTAAAATGAATTTCAAATTTATTCTAAATCTATTTTGGACTCAATTTAAACTTATATACAATTTATAGACCTATTTCAGTACAAATAAAACATCTAAAATGTAAAAGAAAAAATATGAAAAATTAAATCAAAACCTATTTAAGACCCTAGATCCGTCAGACTCAACGCATTTGGTTTCGGGGCCATCTGACCCTAAGGATTATGAAAATATATTCAAAAATGAAATAGTGTTCACGTTCCTATAATTGGTTGTTTTGACTCATTAGGTCTCCTTCATTTGGATACTAAATCACCAGAAGCTCAGGTTTTTATCCAAGCAGCTAATACTACTCAAGGTAAACGAATTTATTATTAACTACATTCCTTTTTTAGCAATATTTCTCCTAAAAAGCTCTTAAGTTTTGACAATCATCAAAATTATGGTAAAATTTTAATATCATCAGACTTCAACCATCAGCATAAGCTATTGGTTGAATTGGTGACATGATAAGCAACCAACATAAGTTAGGGTCGGCCCAAAAAATTATGATATTTTTATCACAATTTTGTATCTTTAAACAATTAAAATATACTACATAATTTAATATTGAGGCCTTTAATTTTGCGGGGCCCTATGCGGTTAAACATGCTCAGAACCTCCCCTGAAGATTATTTATGGCCTATGGGCCCCTAAACCATTGAATATATAAAAAGTTCGAACTTCAGCAATAGTTGAAAACTAAAATGTTTTGAGGCCCTGGGCGCAATCACGACTTGCACTTGCTTAATTAAGACCGGCCCTAAAACATAACATAATGGTCACAAAATCAAATCTTTCGCTTTACGTTAAAAATGTATATACCGAAGAGCTCTTGTATGAGGTAGCCAAGTTGAGAAGGACTTGTGTGGACCTGGTCCACACTAATATTAGTGTGGACCATGTTTCACACCCCACTTTACTTCTCTCCACTCCACTTCACTTCACTTCACTCTACACTTTTACTCTATTTCATTTCACTCTTATACTTTTACACGTCTTTTATTTCACTCTTATACTTAAAAAAAAATTAAAAAAATAAATAAAAATTTAAAAAGTTAAAATTAAAATTTAAAATTTATAAAATAAATTAGTAAAAATAAAATTAAAAAAATATTAAATTTTAAAAAAATAAAAAAAATTAATTTTTTAAAAAATAAAAAAAATTTAAATTAAAAAATTTAACAAATAAAAAAAATTAAATTTTTAAAATTAATGTGAAAATTAAAAATTTTAGAAATTAAAAAATTTAAATAAAATCTTTCAAAAAAAATTTTTTACAAAAATTTGATTCAAATTAAAAATTAAATAAAATTGAATTAAATTATTTTTTCTTTTTTTAAAAAAATTGGAAGTAGAATAAGGGAGTAAGAGATTGGAAGTAGAGTAGAGAGTAGGAGTGAAAACTTGGTCCACCCAAAAATTAGTGTGAACCAGATCTACCTTAGACTTTCTCAGCCAAGTTTATAACATATCATATTTCTAAGCCAAGTTTATAACATATCATAATTTATTGCAGGTAGTGAAGGTGATGCTTGGATGAGTCCCATAACGAATGGGACAAAACCAAAGTTTTGGCATAAAACAATAATAATTGATGTATTATTCATATTATTATTATCGATTTTCCTACTGAATTAGTAGATGATTAGTCTTATATTTAGTGTGTTTCTTTTCTTTATTTCGATGAAGTTTATTGTTTAGTCTCATGTAAAATTAGCTCATTATGTGTTAGGACATGTAAAACTCCTCAATTAGGGGGCTTATCTGGGACAATAACTAGCTAAATAGTTATGTATGCGTTATGATCTCGACTATTAATAAACATGTATGTCAATATGTATTAGTTAATTTTAGATGTGTATGAAAAATTGGACCGGATAAAATTAATTAGTCACTAGGTCTATTGTTAGTAGAATAATGATTAGTCTCAAAAGAGATTATGCTGGTGGTGAGGCTTTTCATGCTTTCTAACCCATCTTGCAATAAGACCACCTTGATGACACTAGTTGCACAAGTAAGAGGGTTAGGAGGCTGCAAAGAGATTCTTCGGGGACCTTTCCTGATGCCAAGTCAGTAAAATTCTCAGATGAATACCTTGCAAGCCTATTTTAAGTGCACAAAGACTCTTAGTTTGAAGGAACAATACTAGAATTTGTTTGGTGGTGTAATACCTAAGGAAATTCTCTTTTCGTTTCGTACAAGAGTAAATGAAGATGATGATCAATACTCCCTCCGTTTCCGAATGTTCTTCCCGTTTAGAATATTCTATTTTGGAGAGAGAAATTTGATTAAGATTTTTAAGACATATATCGATGATAAAATATATCCATTTGATATCTCGTTAGATTCGTCTTAATGTATACTTTTTTATTATATATTTTTTAAAAATTTTTATAATACGTATTTAGAGTTATTAAGGCTCAAAATTACTTTGAAAACTGTACAAAAAGTGAATGGGAAGAACATTTAAAAACGGAAAGAGTATTAGAAAATGACTTATTGTTATAAATGAAGTTTGATCTCAAAAAATAATTCTCAGAGAGAAGTTTTTGTTCATTAGTAAAATTATCCCTGAAAAATAATGAAGTAATCATATGACATCTCAAAAAATGTCTGAATTGTCATTGGAGAAATCTCGTTGTCTATTCCAAGGTGGGTTTCCTCGTAGAGTCAATCAAAACCCCGTAACGCTGTGCAGTAGTAGTGCATTAAATAAAAAGAATAAATTTTTTCTCTTTGAGGGACTGTCATTTTGTATTCTCTGAAAAAAGGTATACTTCAATCCAATCATTAAAATAGGTATAGCACTACAGATGCACTTTTCCGCCGCAGTCTTCATTTGATGTGTTTTTTTGTTAATAGAACTTTTACTTAATAAAAATTTAATAAAAAAAAGGATTCTTCAGTACTTCATTACAAAGAGTCTAAAAAGGAAGGGATAGGATCTTTCTTTGATCCTTCTTTTCTTACTATCGCTCCTCCTTTTCGTGAATTGAATACTAGGGCGCATATATGAAAAGTTCAACGTGAAATTTGAATGAGATAAAAAGTTTGAACTTGAAATTGGTTAGTCTTAATAATTCAGATGGGACAAAACTGGGAACAGAAAGAGAGATAAGATTAATTGGAAAAGTATTTTGTCAAGATAATTTTAATAAAAAAAAAAATGGGTATGAGTCTAGTACTAAATATCTCTTCTAGGAATCAGTTCTAGTTCAAATACTGAAAATTATTCGATTTGTTTGATAAGAAACAACTAAAAAATCCAAAAGGAAAAAATAACTAAGAATCATCAAATGAATTCCTATTGAAAGTCAAATTCTATTGTTGTCCTTTTTCAAAAAAGTGGAAAGATGAGTGGATATATTTTTTTATTTTATTATTGGATCCGTCGGGACTGACGGGGCTCGAACCCGCAGCTTCCGCCTTGACAGGGCGGTGCTCTAACCAATTGAACTACAATCCCAGGGAACTACAGTATAGAGTATCCAGTTTTTTTTCTGATTTGATTGAAAATATTTCGAGTTAGCATTTTCGTGTTGTAACAGAGCCACAAGTGATATATTGATCTCCACGTGAATATACACTTTAGTCAGAACAACACCAATTACTAGTCAATTTTCCTTGTTTCAAAATCAAGTGAGAATAAATCTTTCAATAAAGAAAAAGGGTTTTCTTTTTTTTTTCTATTTCGAGTTTAAATATTTAAACTTAAAGATTATAACATAATCTCAATCTAGATCAAAATTCCCATTTCCCTGAACAAAAAAAATAGAGTATATAGCAGAAAATTGGATTCTTTTTATCATCCTTTTCTTTCGGAAGAACAAATAAAATATCTTCCATCTCCTTGAAAGAGAGATGTCCTGAACCACTAGACGATGGGGGCATACGTGCCCAACTGCCATCATACTATGAACATAGTATGAGCAGTTTTTTGAAATTGTCAATATAATAGAATGGAATAATTCGATTCACAAGGATCTTTCCGGATTCTATGATTCCATAGAATTCTTTTGTCATTTCAATTTAATTTAGGAATTATTCATTCTAACTATTCGCTATAAAATATAGAATTCTATTCTATATTTTATAATTTAAATCTAATATTAATTAATATAGAACTCGAGATAATATGAAATGAAAGAATCCTTTCATTAAGGGATTTGTCTACTATAAAAAAAAATATAGTAAGTTAGAATGTAATATATGAACAAAGATCTAAATTCCCCCCAGATTATAAATGAGGAATTTAAATTCGTAGAGACTCAAATTCAGATGCATACAATAATCATACTAGAATTATACAAAGTCGTAAAAAATTGTATACTAACGCTTTGGTATAATTTTATTTTATTTTTTGAATTGAACACTTTGGTATAATTAATTACAAAAGACGTGAGTTTTATAAATCAATTAAAAATAACAAATTCTTAATTTGATTAACTGAATTTTAATATAATCAATTTAATTCTTTAACTTATAATATAATATCAAAAATTTGGACAAAAGAAATTTCTGTAATAAAATCAGATTAATACTTTACTAAATTTAGATCCGTTTTCAATCATAAATTACTCACTGTTTTGATATGATTAGTTACCTAATACTTGAATCATCGATTTAATTAAAAATAACAAACTCTAAACAATGATACATGTAAGAATAATTTGCGAATTACATCCTTAAAGTTAAGCACTTTGGCGAATTATATCCTCAATGTTTATTTTTTACAAATTACAATCACTTAAGTATCAAAGTTTTACAAGTTTAGGACAAAAACACAGAATTCCGACCATTTTGGTGGTCGCAATTTTAGGTTAAGTGGCCAGAGTTCTGTATTTTTTGCTTGAACTTGTAAACTTTGATACCTTGATGGCTGTAATTCGCAAAAATAAACATTGCGACTGTAATTCACAAAAGAGCTAAACTTAAAGGTTTGCAATTCGCAATTCATATATGATCCGATTTTACTTGTAAAATCCTAACAATGTCCAAATTTATTGATACTGCTGATACCCAAAATGTATAAATAATTAAGAGCAAGGTTAAAGGGGTTAATGGTTAGAGCTCAGAAGACAGTGGCAAAACAACAGCCAGTTTGCACCATCTAACGAAAGCATTTCCAGAATTTTCCCATAAAAGTGTCGAGGAACCGGGGGAAACGATGTACACACCCAGCCAAGCCAAGAGCATCAAAATACGAAATAAAACGCGGCAATAAACAGATGGAGTGGCCTTAAGCCAGTAAGATTACACCAAGACAAGGAAATGGGATGATTATCATACTATATTTCGGAAGAAGCAGACAATCAACTGTATTTCTGTTATCTTGCTTTTGTACCAAGAAAAATGAGGGACTATTACCCACTTCTAAGTAAAATACAGAAAACCTAAACATGTTGAGCTCATTGGAATCGCATTCGGTTGAAACTTGACAGTTAAAAACATTAATACTAATCACATCGAGCTCATGGATAGACTGTGATCATTTCTATTTAAAGAAGGAAAATTTGAATAGGATCATAATTTTCTATAGGGAGACATGATAGAGGGCGGATCATAGGCAAAATCCCCGAGAGGCAATAGTACCTGGGCTGGAGATGATCACACAAGAGACTGATCAGCCATTCTTACAATGTAACTTCCAAAAAGTTGTATTCATCAACTCGTCACAATTTATATCTTCCAGACTGCCTGCTCATAGAAGAGTATTTGTTAGCTTTAGTGCCAAAATAAACCATTTACACTGATCAAGGAGTCACAGATTGTACGATGGTAGCACAAAATACGAAAAATTATCTCAGTATTAGTTTTGCTGCACATAAACTTTGTAGAAAAATATCATATGATATAATAGATAGATATGGATATTTATGTAGGTAAATAACATAAAACACACTTAATATAATATAAATGTCACATACCCCCAAGTACTAACGTCGAATTCTTAGTTTGCAACGGAATTCGGCTAAGAGTGCTATATGATCGGAAGACCACTCTGGGGATGGAAGGGCTGTATCCTTTCGTAAGCTCTCCTCATCCAATAGTTCAAGTAAAGACTCAACTGTCAAAAAGTCCGCTGAAACCACCGGTTCAACATGATATTACGGATGAGTTAATCTCAACGCTGATTATAACAAAAAAATCTTGGCCACAAAAAATTACACAAACATTCAATCATTACCTGTGTAAAATATGTAATCATGGGTCCCAATAAAATCCCTCGTGCAATTTGTGAATAAGGGTTCATTTGTAGAAGGATCCATTCTCCGCCTTTGCTGCTCGAAAGCTGGACCAATCCCTCTTGCAAAGGATGAATATGCACTGACCTAGAAGTTGCAAACAATAGCTAATTTAAACCATACACAAACATAAAACATCAAAAGCAAAATGTATAGTCAAAAAGGTTACCAATGGCAGCTGGTGCGCAAGTTTTGTATGAGGACGCAATATTCCTAAGGGGTCCACTGCTAAATCAGGATGCAATGGTTCCACTTTACCCATTGCAAGAAGAGTATGAGGAGCACTACAATTAAGGTAGATAATGCATTTTATTCAAACTGCATAAACTAATGAATAAAAATGACATTAAGAACACAATATTATCAAAATAGCAGCATACAGACCTAGCAGGAACCGAATTGAAGTCTCCACACACTAACATTGGAATATCAGCACTAGCAGCTATTTTTTCCAATCCTTTCAACAAAGTATGAACCTGAGTAGAGGAAGCAAAAAAAACAATTCACAAATATAATCTTCAAAGAACAGAGGCCGAAGAATTGAAAGGATAAAGAAAAAATTCCTCTGCACACCTGCCAGAGTTTCACGTCCTTTAGCTCTTGCTGCACATTTACATGTGTATTTGCCTAATCCACGATATCAAGCAGAGGAAAGGAGAAAAAAATAAATTTAGAGGTGTCAGAATACAGGATTAATGACAAATTTGAAGTTCAATAAGGCATAGATCTCAAAACAAAACAAAACAAAAATGCAGAAAAATGACAATCTGAAAAGCCATCGATGCAATTTATAAAATCAACTGCCTCAACAGTACTTTGAATATATCCAAGAAAACGAAACATCTATATATACTTTCACAAGCACACATATACAACAATAATGTCAAAGCCTTCCCTTCAACAATATGGAGCTGGCAACACAAACCAAAACAAAACCAGGTTAATCGTCTCTATCAATGATTTTTTTTTTGTCATCCTATTTGATACTAATCTACAACTAAAAGAACAATTTTAATGATAATCTACAAATACCAACATAGCTTGCACTATTATATGGAAGGCTGACACACAACAACAATGTCAAATCCTTCATTTCAACAAAACAAAACTGCCTACATGAACCAAAACAAAATGAGAAAAATCTGTTAATTTTTTTTTTTTCTTAATATAGCCTATCTAATTCTGATCTACAACTAAAATTCTCCTCATCCATTCAATCTTCTTTGTTGTCATATGAATTAAAAATCCTAATATTTTTATATCATTCAAGTCATCTTCGGCAACCACATTCTTCCAAGCTCCTCAAGTTCAACCTTCCACTAATCTAACTGGTGCATATTTTGGTCTTTGCACATGAATAACCCAAAGTGAATGGTTTTCTCTCATTTTGAACATATTAAAAAGGCTAGAACCTAATACTCAAAAACAGCATAGTTCTCATTAGTCTACTCTAACGGTGTCCCTTTAAGCAAAATTAAAAGTTAAAAGAAGATATATTAAAGTCCTAAAAGGTCAAATAAGTTAATTAGAAAGGGAAAGAGCACACCCTAATACCTCAGCCCTATTCTTGCCCCCTTGAAATCAGCAGTTAGAAAAGAAAATATTGATACAATAATTTTTGAAGTGACTCGCAGGCAAAGAATATATCCATGTTGTTCACCCAAGCCAGTCATTAACCATGAAGTTCATTAACAGGGTTGCTTTCAAAGACATAATTCATCTTACTATTGTTGCTACTTGCTAAGCTACTGGGAAAAAGTTTTGGAATATTAGCCTTCTTTGATAATTTGACATCAAACAAGAAAATTTTGTTCAGTTTTATCGTAAGATTTACACAATGCACGGCCGTTAGACATGGTGAAACCAACAAATTCAATCCCCAATAAGCCACTGTCACCTTAAAAGTTGTGTATCTCACAAAATTCAAGTACTACTTCCTGTTAAAAAGGCATTAGTGGAGGTCTAACTAAATGTCTCAAATGATAAAATCCAATATATGAACAGAATCAAAAACAACTCAGGATACAGAAAAAAATGGCATAACAAAAACTTTGAAAACTAAATGATTGAAACTTACAACACAAACAAGCTGTCGTTTTCCAGGAGGGTCAACACCCTGATGACTAAATTTTGCTTCCAGTACAACTATTAGTGCAACATTATCCTAAAAACAAATTCAGGAGAAATTAGTTTTAACATATATACAAAGAGGGAAGAAATAATCCTACCAAGAAGAAAAATGTGGAAAAAAAAAGTTACGCTAACCTTGACAAGTCTCGTTAAAGCAGTTTTCTTCTGGGTAGAGGGAACCACAGCTTCAGTTAGTGACTGTGCAGCCTTGTTAAACTCAACCTATAAGCATTTAGAAAATCCATCAGCACGCGAACATGCTGGAAATAAAATGAGAACATGCTAAATAGATAAGAAAACAAACCTCGTATTTTTTAACATGTGAAAATCTATCTCTCCGGAAAAATGTTGCACACCCATCAAGTGTTGTTGTGACCTACCAAGAGCAGCAACGAAATGAAGCTGGAAAAAAGACAAGGTAACAAGCACAATATGAAAGAAGACATCTGAATACCTCTGAAGTTTTCCTCTTATATAGAGCTTGGTAGCCATGTTTATCAAGCTCAGGAGCAAAAAATTCATCAAAATGATTGAATTGAACCTGAAACGAAATAGTTGAAGCTGTCATCAGCAAGAAAAGGGACCAAGAGAATGGATGCACATATTTTTAGAGGTCAATCGTTCCTATCTAAACCCAAACCATGAAAAAGAATCAAACTTTCCGCTACACATATATCCTGTGTTTCAAATAGTGGTAAATTTGCATAGTAACCAGTATTAAGCAATCAATGTTGTCTAACGTTGTGTTCCTATAAAAGAAAAAATTGCCATATGGATTTATTTGGTTCGTCTCGACACATATTTTCATAATAAGAAAATTTTATTATTTTTAAAACTAAACAACTACAAAAGTTAAAAGATAAAATAGTGCATTGGATTGCATGAACAAGTACAACCACTACCACAACGAAAATTTGATAGTCGGACTCTTTGTTTCACCTTAAGTACCTAGGCAGATGGACACTCAACAAGTCAACAATTGGATACACATGGACACTCAAATTCAAATCAAAATTAACATTTTATATGTAGTCGAGTCTACACTTGGACATACCAAAGTCCAAGTAATATTTTCTCTTTTATGCTAAAATAAAAGATCTCTCAATAGTGTAGAGTAATAAAATCTAGCTTTTGGCCTCAATAACTAGTTATTTCAGACATTTTAGCTAAAAATATAAAACATGGTGAAATTCAAGTAGAACTATCACTATTGTAAACTAATTGTTAAATACGTAGATGATTTATTCATTTTGTAGATAAAATAAACTGTCCAATCAGTCCATGGATTTCAAACTGGAATTTCCCTATAATAAAAGAAGGAACTAACACATAGATGTAATAATATCAACCGGAATTTCCCTATAATAAGCCAAGCAGTCCATGGATTTCAAACTGGAAAGACATTCCACATGTATTTCTCAACATTTGCACTTGCTGGTTCTGTCCAATCAATTAAAATCTTATAGGTAATCGTCCACTTTAGTCTACTATGACGAAAAATGAGATACGAACGTGGGATGCTTGCTAAGGTGACCTTGGAACGATGGTAACATCAACTTTTTTCTTTATACTTTTTCAAAACATATTAGTACCTCTAGAACAGAAAAAAGTTTTAGAATATGATATACAAAGCATAAACCAAATATAAAGAAAGTACAAAATATTGGGACCCCAAGCTTATTTATGAGTGGATCACAGACCTATCGCTGATCTTGTACTTTAGGAGTAAATGTAAGAAACTATATACTACTAAACCTCTTCCGTGGCACAATCTTCAACCATATGGAGAAAACAAGTGGCCACCAGTACGTTTTTACATAGAAAATAAATACCTTCAAGTATTTACTTCATCTTCCACCTATCCTAATGCATTAGCTTTATCTCGCTTCTCTCTCTCCTATCATCAGTCCTCTCTGGTCTCCTCTCCATATGTAAATTTTACTTGTCTAAAGGATATATAAAGAAGAAATAAAAAGGTCAACGACTTTGAACGTGGCGACTGGCGATTTCGGAAGCGTTTCACCCGCGGTCTGGAGCGAACATTCTCGATTGGAGGTCGTTGCTCCGTTCTGCCATCGGGGAAACAATGGTACCCACCAAAAAACGATAACATCCCAAAACACAAAACATAAAATCAGAAAGAGCTCAAAAACTGAATGCAAGCACATGCAGTCAACGGATTAAGCTAACAGCATATATCAGTACCTCTTGAAGACAAACAATGTCTGCACGGTATCCTACAATTTCACGCAACAGATTTTGTCTACGATACGGCCAAGAAAGAGCCCATGAAGGACAGTAACTATAAGTATCACTTGTGGCGAAAATATCAGCCAATATGTTGTATGAAAGCACTGTAAATGTTCCAGAAGACGCATTACGACCATCAGAATCCACATGCCCAATCAAATCTGCCCCACTAACTGAAATCATTCTACGCGGAGTTGGTGTAGGTGCAGGGATGACACGAGATGTAGTCAAAGTCATGGGATGTCCAACAGTTTGCTTACTCTCAGCATCAACAACAACACATTCAAATTTCAGGACATGACCAATATCATCAGCAGAAGGCGTATATGTCTTAGAGCGTCCAACTTCAAACCATGTTTCACCACCACTTTTTTGTGTAACAACAGCAGGATACAAAGGTGTCGATCCATTACTCAAACTGGGACTCGATGCAGGCGGAGGCAAGCCAGTGCTCATGACTCCAGAACCTGAGCTATTAAGGCGTCCAAACAATTCCTCCTCTTCAGCTCCATTCTCATTCACAGCACTTGCAGCACGATCATGCAACACACGGTGATGCTGCCAAGCATCTGAAAAACACTTTGAAGAACAATGGTAACTTTTGGACACAGGGATCTTGGCCTTTATACAACCAATGCACTGTAGAGTCGCTTGCTCAGTTGGATGCACACTACAAACAGCAACTTTTTTGTCACTCTGTATACGATACCTGTAGCCAGAACATAAACATAAGAAAAGATAGTGTATGACAGTATGAGATATAACAGATCAGATAAAACCGCTAAAAAAATAACATAAAAAGATGATTCATCAAAGGACATTACATCATAACATCAAACCATAAAAACATAATAGAAATAAGAAAGAAAAAACATTTAGCCAGAATGTGTATCCTTACAAGACATATATAATACATTGGTTTAAGCAGAGAACTCATAAATAATTTGTTGAAGTTCATTTGGAAGCTTATCCAACATTGGTAAACACACCAGCACAAATACAAAAATGAGATACCATAACTACATCTAGTTCTCCTCAATTTTGCATAAATTATACAGATCATAACAAATAAAAGTTTGAGACAACTGTCTGATTTTCATAAAAGAGAAAAAAATTTAATACCACCAAGCCCGAGATCATATGTTAGCCTCTTTAAGCTTTGATATCCTTCAACATCACCCAACTCTACTCAAGTCCAATCTAAAAGATGTGGCACCAAAAACAGATCCCCTTCCAACAGTTGGCCAATCCCAGTTTTACTAAAGAGACTAGAAAATAGGTTATTGAAAAACACTAAAGCTACTTTGAACTCAAATAGAAACTTAAGCCTAAAGCTTGTTTTTTCTTGGGAAGAAAAACAATAACTCCATTTGATAATACTCAAAGGAAAAAAAAAAGAAAAGAAAAAAACATTTGAAACCAAAACATAAATTCAACAAAAGAAAACCAACAAATTCATCCAAAACCAGTCATAAGCCAATCCATAAAAAGCACCAAGTAAAACAGAAGACACTCAAACTCAAACAAAAGACATATTAAAAAAAAAAACCATGTGTTTAAGGTATCTAATTGAGGTGTTAGCTTCTGCCAATTCTTTTTGTTCACTATCAAAAGATCAATATCAGACAACATTCTAGTAATCCAATGATATTAAATGGCTTCCACCTATAGGGAGGTTTGATTTCGATTGTCTGCCATATAATCCCACATATTATAAAGAAATTATTTTCGATTAACATCTTCTGTGAATTCAAATAAATAAGAATTTCAAATGATTCAATAAGTCAAATTACTATGATCTATCATAATTGATAACTCTAAATATTCTAACCTATCAAGGATGGACACAGCAAATCATTAAATGATTTCGATCAAATTTTATCCCACATGTTTGACTCATTCACCACACTCTAGCAGAGTTGTCAGGGCATTAACTCTAAATACATTCCTAAGATATGATAGGCTCATCCAAACCCAAAATATTATATGCATGATAACTAACTAATCAATTAAGTCACTAACTTTTCAGTTTATTCCCACACAATTATCGCCCACTTATTTTAAAAAACAATATAGTCCAAAGCTTTTTTTAATCATTCTTCAAACTAATGAGTTCAGATTTTCATTTTTAAATTCATCTAAATAATTGATATATGCTCGTTCAAGAATCGAGATCTTCAATCAATTAAGCTAAAATCAACTCAATAAATGATAATATTTGGTAGTTGAACTTGAGCTCAAATTTTCTATCTAATTCAATCTATTTAAGCACAATTCATTAAGCGGTCCACCAAGGCCCGCACTCAAACGAAGTTCAGAGGGTCGGATTATGCAATCTTACTCTTATGAATCAAATAAATTGTATCCAATTGACCATTGATAGCTAAAATCACTTGCAGCTTCACATCTATAAAAGCGTCCATGATTTAACAACTAACAAGTAACTTTATTATAGTCCATTATAACCTAAAACTAAAAGAGTTACAAACATTTGGCTCCATGGAGAATGGACATAATGCTGGTGCTAATTCCATCAAAGGAAAAGGTATAAATCTTGATCTAATAATCAATTTGGATAAACAGAAAGCCAACATCAATTATGTCTTTCAGTTCCTTCATAATCGACTAACCCAAAAGTAGTAACCTCCTAAATTAAACTAAACCGATAAGTTCAAATAGGTTTGTAAAAAACATCTCCAATCAAAAAAATCAAAATGACAATATTATATGATTCTATTCTAACAAACATCACACCTTCATACATAGCATGAAAATATACAACACAGACAATTGTAAATATAGTACAATCAAATATGGTAAACCAAGTAGGAAAACAGCAGCATACCACTTATATCTCAAGAAGTAGCCATCAATAGGAGCAGTCTCAGGAACATCATCACTAAACGCAGTCTTGTCCGGTTTCCGAACTAAAACGTAAGGAGTAAGCTCACAACCTACAATGGGAATGTCGGACGGGATATGCACCCTAACTACGCTCAGCATACTTCTTTTTCTACTGTTTTTAAATCGTTACTCTTTAATTTTGTCTCCCAAACTAACCACTTTATCAATTGTTGTTTAATAGTTGTAAATGGTGGGCGGAGACCAGGCGGATCCGCCATTTACTACACCTTTAAACTCGCCAGCCTCGATTGATTTTCAAAACACCAAACCCTAGAAAGCTAGTAATCAAGAATTACCCAAAAGATCAAAATAAAAACAGTGGAAAGAAGTAGAATTAAAAAGGGGAAAAGTTTAATCGGCGATTTAAAGGGAAAAAATGACTTAAACCGGGAATAGATCGAACAGGAAGAAGATCGAAATCTGAAAAAAGTGAATTGGAGGGAAAGTGAAAGAGAGAAAAGGGGGAATTGGATAATTAGGGTTTTACAAAGGAGTGGAAGTCGCAGGAATTGTATTTGACTATTTTAGTCTTCTCTCCATTTTATTAGGAATTTGGACTAATCTTATGTAGATTATGAAATTCTCAAATTCATTTCAAAAAAAAATGTGGATTATGAAATTGGGGATTTTGGGTTTGGGGATTAAATGGGAAGAATAAGAGTATTTTACTATTTTTTTATTTTTATTATAAATTTTAAATTTAAATTTTTATTTAGAAAGAGAGAGAATTTGGGAGAGGGGAAACACCAAAATATTTCATAGGGATACCATCCCAATCCCATACCCCATACTCAAATACTCCATAGGCCCACACCCTTGTCTCTTGGTATATTTTCACAAAAACTTAGACAACACGGTTTCATTTATGAGACCGTTAATTTGGTTCGGCTTAATTCGCGCGTGTAAAAATATTTTAATTTTCTGAGCATTTATCAAAATTGATCTTAAGGGCATTGATTTTGAAAATTGATACTTTATGGTCAAAATTGATACCTTTAAAATCAAAATTGAAAAATGCGCGAAAAATGAAAAAAAAAATGCTCGGGCAGCCCAAATTGACAGTCTTATTATAAGACCGTCTCGTCCAAGACCAGCTGCGGCAACTAGTATATTTTTTCACAAATTCTTGAAAGGAATGGTGCTTTTAGTAATGTCTCTAATAGAGTCGATCCAATTTTTTTAAAAAGTTAAATACAAATTAGCTTTTTGATCACGATAGTTTCTATTTTCCAGGTTACCCTCATTCCTCTTTATTCATTTTTTTCTCATTCTTCTTCATGGAGTTATTTATGGTTACCCTATATTTTAACCAATTTAATTTTCACCATTAAAATTATAAAAAAATTTGAATTATGGTTCAATTGAGATTGAAATTAGGTTAATTGGACTTATAGGCTTAAATTTCAAAGCTTCTACAACAACGTTACTTCACCCATAAGTTCCTCAATTTGCAGCTGTATAGCAAAATTTAAATTTAAACTAGTTATAGTACGTGTTTAATACATACGAAGTAGGCTGGTAATTATATAATGTAAATTATGAGTTTTTAAAATGTGATGTAGGTGTTTATGATGTGTAAAGTAGGAATTTTTTGTATGCGTAGTATGTATTTGTGATATGTAATTTGGGGCTTTTAGTATGTAAAGTAAATATTATTGATATCTGAGTTAGGTGTATAGTTGTTTTTTTGTTATAGTACAAGTTTTTTGTTTCATTATTTTCTAAAATAATAGCTAGACATTTTAGTTACTTATAGTAGGAGTTTTAAGATCTAAAATTAGACATTATTAAGATCATAAAATTCATACTTAAAGATAAATAAGTAGATGTTTTAAGATACAAGGCTGTATTTTAATTATCATATGAACCATAAAAACATTAATTTCAAATGGTAAAACATTAAAATGAATTTTGGAAAGAAAATTAAATTGTTGGAAAAGAATAAGTATAAGCATTAAACTTGTCAAAAGATAATTCTATCAAAATTACACTAATTTCTCATACTAAAATGCTCTAGCATCCTTTCGCTTTTTGAATCCATTTAGCTTTAATAGCATTTGTTTCTCGAGCCGGAGAACTCTTTAATCGCATTTTTCTTTATAAGTATGAGCTGTCGTCGTTCTTCCATCCAAACCCTGAGTATAGTTTCTATGAGCGGAATATATTGGGTATGATGATGTTTCGGTATTTGAACGAGGTCCAATTAATGTATAATAGAAGGGAGGATGTATAAATTTATATACCTCCTTAAGTTGAAGATTTGCTATGTGAGTCTATTGACTTGAATTCAAACCTCCTTAAGTATATTTTTTTAAATATTATCGATATCATTTAATTTTATTTGTGAATCAAATATAAGCCCACATTTTATATGGGCTAAGTCCACTCTTTAAAAAAGCCTACTAGAAAGCCTCTCTATATATACCTCTTAGGAGTTGAGAAAGGAAGGATGGAAGAAAATAAAATAAACTGACATTAGCTTTAACAAAGCAAAATGTTATACTTTCTCTCTCTAAACTAATAATACTACTATACATCATGGTAGCTCAATGTGGTACTAACTTGGGCGTCGGAGGCACCACCTTCGGGACCGCCCGGGGTTGTTGGTGGTTATTTTGCTGGAATTCCATAATTTTTCGGCCAACCACCGTTCTACCACCACAACCACCCATAGGTGCTTATTTATTTGATTTTTCCTATTTTTTACCGGAAAAATTTTATTCTAGATTTGCCTCTTTCTACGGTGTCGCTGAGAAGTAGTGATTCATCGTCGATATGAAGTCTATATTTAACCAGAACAAATTTTATTCTGGATTTGCCTCTTTCTACAGAACAAATGCTGATGATAAAATTGACCATTACATGTACAAATTTAGCAGATGCTGAATATTAACTTAAAAAAACATTGGCCATTTGTAGCAAGAACAAAACGACGGTGAGAATCGCTGATGAGGAGAGAGAATGGCAAGATTGGGGAGTAGATAATGTAATGTGTGGCGGAGGAAAGTGTGAAAATTAAGGGGAACTCCATTTTTTATGGCAAAAAAATGTGAGGGGGAAGACCATGGAAATGTAGAATTGGAGATGGAAGAACAACTGTTAATGGATTGCCAAAGTCGAGATTGATTCTCGTTTGGTACCACGGAGCGATATCGTGCACTTGCGATATTACTATTGAAAGACGTAAAGTCGATTTCTTCACTTTTATAAATAGATTTCTTCGCAGGTCTCGAGTTTTCCATCTGGAGACACTATTTTTTCCAACTGGTACGTTTATAAACAGGACAAATTGTCATCTGGATGGATATCTAAACTTAACTGAATATACCACAACTGGACGCACTCCAACTGGACACTTCACTTTTCCCAGCTGGACACTTTTCAACTGGAGTCTTTTCGGACTGGACACATTATTTTATTTTATTATTATTTTTTTTTCAACTGTACACTTCTCAACTGGACGAACTACGACTGGACATATTTTCCAATCTGGTAACTTTTTCCTTAACTTTCCAGAAGACAGTACAAAACTGAAAAATACAACAATCCTAATATGTCTCCAGAACATAAAATAATGTCCCACAACGAACTGTTCTGGGAACCAAAAATGCATAGCATCAACATTAATTCTTAAAAGTTTTTAAGACAAATATTTCTTCCCAATCTTTATAAATCGCCACCATTTTCATTTTATCGCCACCCCTATTTTAAATTAATTATATAAAATGACGAAAATGCCCTTGGACTTAAAACGACTATAAAACACTTCGAACTCACTCCATAACACTTTTATCACTCTAAAACTCACTAAATTCACACAAAAAATTTAACTTGCTAAAGGATCGGTATTCGAATCGTTACCATAAACCGAGGTATTTTCTAAACTTTACTCGTTTTAAATTTAAAAAAAAATAAAAATAAATAAAAAAATAGGGAAAGAGGGCTACTCGCACAAAACAGTCGGAAATGAGCACCCTCGCACAAACAGTCCGGCACAAACGGCGAGTACACCATGGTGCCCGGACTGCTTTTGGTATGCCTTGGCATGCATGTGTTTCGATGAGTGCCGTGGTCCAAAGACCTATTTTGTGCGAGTGGTGCATTTCCCTTTTTTTATTTATTTATTTATTTATTATTATTTGTTTTACTTTAATTATTTTATACTCCCTCCGTTCCTTTTTGTTTTTCCACCTTACTAAAACGGGTAGTTACATAAGTTTTTCCACTTTAGAATACTTTTCATTTTTGGAAAGTTTTCATCCCACTTTTACCCCTTAAAACCCCATTTTCCTTACTTCACACTACTATTTAATTATTTTCTCTCTCATACTTCCAATACAATTATTACATTACATTACATTATTATTTAATTATTTTTTCTCTCATACTTTCAATACAATCATTACTTCCCACTACTATATAATTAAAATAATACCCACTACCACCAAAGATTCCATTTTTCTTAATCTTGGTGAAAAATCCCAATAGGAACATCAAAAAGGAACGGAGGGAGTATTGTTTATAATAATTTATTAATTATGAAAATTGTAGTAAATGGCTGGAAACCAGGGTAAAGGTAAGGGTTTTTTTAGAGGCCTATTGAGCGGCCACAGCTCTAGACCGACTTTACTTAGGGGGGACCCCCATGAGAGAGGGGTTACGGGTTCTGCTAGGAGGGCTAGGCAAGAAGAGGCGGCCAGATATAGTCAGGCCCATCGTTCGAGTACGTTGGAACAAGTGCGTACTCGATTTGAGCATCAGACGAGCTTGTGTAGTGATACGCTTGGCTCAGGGGATGATGATACTGACTACGACGAGTCTGTCGGTGAGGAAGATTCTGTTGGGGAGCCTGTTGGTTGGATTCCAATTAGGGGGGCTACCGGTCAGTTTAAGCGTAAAGTTCATAGCTATATTTCGGATTGGTTGAAACTAAAGTTGATTCCAGCTAATGATTGATTTGTTCTACCACTTGATCTTCCGCTAGATCTCCCGCGTGATGAAGATCTAGAACCGCGACCCCTTGAGGATGATCTGCTATATTCAAATGAGCTTTTGTTTCTCCTTAGGGTTCTGCTTGTCGCCGGTCTTCCCTTCCTTGGTGGACTTGCTTGGGGCTCAGATATATCAGTACCATCAGGATGTAGTTCGTCTTCTAGTACCTGAGACATGCGTCTAATAACCGCCGGATCAACGTTTAATACTTCATCCACCAAGGATTGAAAGTACTCTTTGTCATGATGGACTGCATGGCGAACTTGTTCGTTTGGGTATTCGGCAGCCTCTGCGTACTGCAATGTTCTCCAAAAGTAATGTATGTCGTCCAAGTACAACCCGCCGTGTGACTTCTCTGCATAAAACTGATAACATGCGCAGGGTAGACCATGAGTGTATTGAAGAACACAGCCGCATCTGTTGATTACATATTCCCCCAAATCCAACAACCGGTTGCGCTCCATCGTCAACATTTCTAACGCATAAATGGAAACTTTATGATATAGCAGTTTATAAGTACGAAGTCGACTATTCCTTGGAACTGATGACAAGGATTCCTGCAGAGCCTGTCGTATCCTGGTCTGCTGATTTGTTATCTGTTCGTGTGCCCTTTTGAATAGGGTATCAAATGAGCTGTTGCCACTACCGAGATAGTACTTGAATGAAGAGTGTTGGCTTTCAACTCTACTGGTAGTCTGGTTACCAAAGTGAATACAGTCATTCGTCCACGCAAGAAAAATTTTTTGTCTGAGGGGAATCCATGTCCCAACCAAATACCGCACGACCCTTTTGTTCCGTGTTGACCAAGTAGATTCAATCGCAGCCCACCTTTTCTCGAATTCACCAATGGTCAAACTGTTAACCAAAGGGTTCCATTTCGTTTGTCTGAAAACCTGGCCCTGTTGGTTTTTCTTCCCACCGCATAATTTGTCTACCATGTTCTCTACATCATTTCCAATATGCCATACGCATAGTAAATGACGTACCTCTACATTAAACAAAAGATTAAAATTAATACATATATGGTAAGTAAATCAATCGACATTAACGTATCAATATGTAGAAGTTTACCTGGATAGACATCACGAATAGTTGCGGACAAACCCTCATCCCTGTCGGTTACAATAACATTAGGCACCTGTACTGTACCAAATATATCCCTCAGTCTCTCCAACACCCAAGAATAAGACATGGCCGCCTCATCTCGCATCAAGCAGAACGCAACCAAGAAGTTGTGATTGGTTGGCGTCATTCCTATTATTTCACAAAGGGGCCACTTAGGTTTATTCGTCTTATACGTTGTGTCTATCAGCACAACATGGGGCCACGTACGTATCATCTGAATGGATATGGGGTTTGCGATTAATAGCCTACACAACTGCCCCTCACCATCCAAACCTGTCCAAACAACATTATTATTTTCTGTGGCCAAATAGAGACAGTGTTGAAGAGGAGTCCTACCATCCATCTCTTCCCTCCTCAATGCCTGTCTTATATTATAAATTTGATTCATACTAGGATAAAAATCAGGGAAGTTCCTTCTAATTGACGACATAATGAAGGCTGGTTGCATGCCAGTTGAAGTTAGATCCTGTATATGTTGTCTAATATCTACGTTCATCCTAGTTGTTCTTACTTGGCCTTCTCTATATACAAAGAACTGGTGGTTATGTCTGCCTTTTTCGCCTGGACACACTCTTATCGTCCAAGGTCTTTCTCCTGGATTACGGCTATTTCCTACAATCATAAATTTGCAACCACGCGCACTACTTCTAGTACCAGGTCTAGCAGCATTATCTAGGTTATTCACATCACCCCTAATATTACCATATCTATGACACCGTAAGTACAAACTAACTCTTGCGTCCTTCCGTACGTTTATAAGAAGTACGTGTGAATTGAAAACCAATTTCTATTGCTATCTCATCAGCCCATCTATGTAATTCATCTACGGAATCAAATTCTCTATCCGTAACAAATCTATCAGAGTAATCTATGTTTCACCTAAGTTTTCAATGTCCTGCAAATATAAATTACAACTTCAACATAATTACATATAAAACAACACAATTAATAATTTAAAACACATAAAATAAATAAATAATTTAATTAATAATAACAAAATAATAAATAAATAATTTAATTAATAATAATAACAAATTAATAAATAATTAAACAATATAAAAAAAATAAGTACATAATTTAAAACACATAAATTAAATAAATATTTTAATTAATAATAACAAATTAATAAATATATAATTTAATTAATAATAACAAAAATTAATAATAATAAAATAATAATAACAATTATTAATATTAATAAATTTTAAAAAACAAATAAAAAAAATGAGTCACTCGCACAAAATAGGTCATTGGACCGTGGCACACTCGCACAATTTAGGTCATTTGCACCGTGGTCCACTCGCGCAATTTAGGTCTTTGCACCCGTGGTCCACTCGCACATTTTAGGTAGTTGCATCCGTGGTTCACTCGCAGTTTTTGTGCGTGGGTACCGCGGTGACTAGACCTAAAATGTGCGAGGCAGCCACGGTTCAAATGACGTATTTTGTGCGAGTTTATTATTTGTTTTTTTTGAAAAAATTCGAATTGATTAATAAATTACCGAGTCGTTTTCATGCTCGTTTTGGTTCGCCATTGTTGTTCGATTGTTAATTTTAAGTTCTTCTACTTCAGAGATTTTTTTTAAGAGATTTTTAGAGAGATGTTAGAGTTTTTGAGTTCGAAAATAATAAGGGGCAATAATGTAAATTCAATATATAAAGGTGGCGATAAAATAAAAAGGATGGCGAACTATAACAACTCCCTATTTCTTACCAGATGAGGATTTGACAAGGTGCATGTCACAGTACAAGAATAAAATGCTCTGGAACCCAAAAATGCCATTGTACCGATTCCACATCTTTCGAACCCTCTCAAAAGTCAAAACTCTCCCATGAAACTTGACCCCATCAAATTCCACATCTTTCGAAGCTGATTTCTTCGCATTAGGCCCAACAAAAATCACAAACCGAAACCCTAGAATTTTTTTCCATATTGTTATGCCTTTTAATCAAAATCACAATCTTAATATCCCCGAATTGCCTAAAAAATTCGAAAACTTGGGATTTTTAAATCCATAAAGGTAAATTCCAGACAAAAATTTTATCCTCTTGTCGAAATTCAACATTCCAAGAAGGGATGATTTGTTCCTCTTCACCCTCATTTATCAATTAAATTATCATTTATAATAATTAAATTATCATTTATAATACTTAGATTGAAAAATATTAATAATTTCATTGACATTGTCATTTATAATATTTAAATTATACATTAATTCTACTATTTATAAAGACCTGTTTTCAGCCCTTATTGAGCCTTTTTATAGCCCACTTCATTTTCATTATAGAATAGCCCGTTTTCGACCCGGCCCATTTTATATTAAGTAACAAATTATTTTTGAAAAATATATTGATTTAAATTATCATCATAATCATGAATATTAATAAAAAAGAGCTGGAAAATAGCAAATGACTACTTTTTAGAGTCTTGCCAAATGTATTTATTTCCTAAGGCTATAATTAATTGCGTGGATATTTATTTTCTTAAAAAAATTTAAAATTAAGTAAGATAAGTATATTTAAAATATTTCATTACATTAATAATTCTTTATACCAAAATAAGAATCTTTAAGAGATTAATTATTTCAAAAAAAACTTTTTATACGTGAGTAACAAATTATTTTTAAAATATATATTTATTTAAATTATTAAATGTTGTTTGAATTAGCTTAAAATCAAAACAAATAAATTAGTATGAATCGACTCAAAATAAACTCAATTCATTCGTAAATAGTTAGTTTATTTTAGTAAGTTAAATTGTTATCTAAAGTAATTATTTTATTAGAAAATGTAGTATTTATATACATTTCTTAAACAAAAGAGTATTTTTTCTTGCAAAATTCTTTGAATTTTTTATTTATATATTTCTCTATATTAAACTCTGTGCATTGCACGGATTTCTAAAATAATACTCTTATGACTAGAATAAAATTATAAAACAGACAATTCTCATCTACTTGTATTATAAGGTAAACTTGTAAAATTTTGTTGTGTAATTTTTTCTTAAATTTGCAAAATATGAGTTTGGTTCATTTTAAAGTAATATATGATAGGATTGACCTATGGTCAAGCCTTATAATATTTATCTTATTCATACTATTATATTTTTATAGATATCTCTTCAAGTAGTTTTAAGTGTATATCTTTTTGCTTATAGTTGTAACCACGTAGGTTTTGTAATTCTATAAATAACTGTCTAATCAATGAGAATAATTAATTTTTTCTCTATCTATCATGGTAAACAATAAATAAATTAAAAAAACCTTAATTATTGTTACTATTGTACGTTAGTGATAATGTTCTTACCTTGTTCTAAACGATAAACCGTGTCACACACACTGAACTATTAATGACTTTATCCGAAGAAGAAAACACGTTTGAGCCAGAATTAGTATTGTATTAAATGTAGAAGAAAATGTGTAGTATTGTATTTGTTTGCTCTAGTTTGGAGAATTTCAGTTACCTCATTTATAATGTTGAATGCTGTATTTATAGCCAATCATTTGTAGAACATAACCTTCTTTGCTTACACTCAACCGATACCTTTTTGTTCAAGTTGTCTCTTTTTGCAGGGTTTTTCTCTACTTTTACACGTGTCACTTTCCTAGGCTATACGAAATACTTTATTTGTTTCTTTACAATCATAATCACCTTAATCTAGGGCCATACAACAACTAACACGTGTCTTAATAAACTACTTGACAGACTCAAGTAATGACTCTAAAATAACCAATCAAGGACGCTTCTACTGCACCTCAGACCTTCCCAGATTTTACCTCAACAAACCCCAAAGCTGCCAGATTTTGCTGTAGTTGACTGACTTTGACCATAATTAACCTTAATAAACCTTAGTTTATATTTTTACCCATACAATTTGCCCCCCCCAGATCTATAAATTCTCCTCAGGAATTTATGGGTCTGTCTTCACTTCGAACCCGTACCTTATTACTCCTCACTCGAGCAACTTTTCCTCAATTCCCTCGTCTTCAGGAACTGTTACAAGCTCGTCATCTTCAGGAGGCCTTGGCTAGAGGTGTTGTCCTTCAGTGGGATCTCCACATTACATCGTCATCTAAATGGGTTCCCTCCCTTTCACTCGAAGTTCCCCCATCAAGACCCTTGGAGCCTCCTTATCCTTCGCTGGCATTTTCCTCCTTGCCCTTCTGAAATGTGTTGCTTCCTTGTCTCTTCTTAGGAGTTTCAAGGACACTTCAAAATCTTTTGCATTTTTTCTTTGTCCTCAATACCAGCCAGCTGCTGCCTAATCATGAGAGGCAATTTCCAAACCGGCGGTGGTAGAGGACGCGAACGAGGAAAAATAAAAACAAAAAGTGATGACTGAGGTGCGCTCATTCAAGAGCTTTCCCCTCCCTTGTCAATCACTTAACCTTCATCTAACAGGAAAGAAAATACCAGGGTGATCAAAATGTGGGCTATATATGCCTCTGCCAACTGTGACCAGCCCTGAATTTTCAATCCTGCTTTTCACTTTTTCTTTGACGTCAGAACGGCGGGTGAACCAATCTTGTAACAATCTCATTTTTATTATCTTTGACTTGGAACGACCTTTTAATCTCACAAAGATGATAATGCCGTTCCGAAGTCAAAGAAAATATCAACAAAATCATTAAACTTTCGTTGGATGACCATTTCTGGCAACTCCTTTCTGGGTGGTGTAAACTCACTTTTGTTGGGTGAGAATTTTGAGAACTTCTTTCTATACATTTTTTTAGGATTTCTCTTTGTGTGTAAGTTCCCCTTGGAAATGCACGGACTAGCGTATTTATAGGCGTCATTCCACTGTGTGCACAGCACTGAACCGTCACTTCGCCCAATTGCAGTCGTCAAATCACTGAAGCCTAGTCTATAGCCTCCTAGACTTGGGTGGCAAAAGATTTGGCGGTTGATATTCTCTTCTCCACGCGTCTTTATTTGAAGTGGTTACTTTTACTTACTTTTACTTTTTTACTGTTCTCAGAGATCATTTCATTATCAGAACTTGCCATTATGCCCCCAGGTAGATCACGCATCTGGCAGCCTCTCTCCCAGATAGATGATTATATGGAAAAAGGTTCCTGACGCCTAGCATATATTTCCATAAATTTCAGCTTCCATCAACTATGAATATTTTCATCTGGCATGACACCTTTTCTGGGGGCCTATCACGTCTGGGAACCTATGACTCTCATCCTTTTCTGCCTTCTTTTCCCAGAAAAAGTGCTAAAACTCTCTTCTTGGCCAATTTCTCAGCGAATCTTTTTCCTGATGAAGCTTGTACTATAGGCTTAACTTGTAATCGTACTATTTCATCATGACCCCCGCTTGGATAAGTCTTGCATTAATTACCCATCAAATCACTATGTGTTATACATACTCTTTTTCAAATTTTTGGCGCTTCAAATCCCCAACGGTTGATTTTCCCACGTTTCTCTTTAATGATTTTCAACCTTTGATCTTCTCCCACTTCAAAATTTTTACTCATCACCCCACTATAAATACTTTTCACCTATTTATTTCCAATTTTTACAATCTCTGATTCTTCATCTATTCTCCAATATTCTCTGAATCTTCTCTTCCTTGTAGTTATTTTTCGGACTTTCTTGAACCCTAATTTTCTCCTTCTCTCACGTTTCTCGAAATGGCTTCTGATCTAAGGCATGATTTTACGAAGAACTTGACTGAAAATCCTGTATTTTCTTTCCCTACTGCCATCATGCCTAAAGCTTTACCACATGAGCCTCCCTCTGACAGGAAGATGAAGAAGCAATAGGTCCACTTCTACTGGTTGGATGACTTAATTCCCCCAACTGTCAACACGTCACCCCTATGGACTTTACTACTCTATCAGCCAAGGCAGCCCGCAAACTGCGTGAGTCTGCATTGATAGAGGCGACCCTTCAGGAGATGGTGTTGGCCAGAACACAATTTGTTCTAGAGGATTATTGCCATATCCCAAAAGAAAAGGGGTACTGGTGTAGGTTGGGAGATGTAGGCTTCACTGCCAATGAGTATTACATCTCTACTGACAATGAGGAGGACATATTCATCCCTGTCTGTATATACCACTTAGCTTTCGGACTTCGTTTCCCTCTTCATCCTTTCTTCTCCCAACTTCTCTACCATCATAAAATTTCCCTGAATCAACTTCTTCCCCAGGCTACCAGAAAAATTATCTCTTTCATTTGGGTATGTGAATTTATGAAGTTGCCCATGACACTTAGGCTGTGGCAGAGCCTATACAAACTGGATCTAAATAAGAAAGCGCCCTTCGTCACCTTCACTTCCATCAACGGGTCAAATGTCTGCTACCTTGAACTTAATGACCTAAAACATTATGAGGATAAGACCATCTGCGTTAGGGTACCTAAGACTCCCGGCCATCCCTTCAGGTACATGTAACACCCCGGCCCAACGGACCACCGGTGACTACTCATGGAGACTATAGACTGGCCCCACAGACCAACACAAGTCTTTCCAGCGCACTTTGTCCTCACGTGCTGCGGAAACTTCGAGAGTCACCATCCTAAGATTGCTCCACACCAAGCACGCTTAACTGTGGAGTTCTTAGCAAATGGGCTCCCTAGAAAAGAAGATGCACCTTGTTGATATGAGTAGTCTATCAATCTATTTTCAAGCTAAATCTGGGGTATCACATAATCTTAGGATGGGTGACTTCCTGGGAAGTTTCCCGGGTGCGCACGAGTGAGGACAAAGTGCGCTGGAAAGACATGTGTTGTCATGGGGCGATCATAGTCTCCATGAGTATCCGGTGGTCCGTTAGCGGTGTTCAAATGGTATCGAGCAACCCTGCGGCCGTGGTGATTGCGTGTTGATTCACTAGCGGGAAAAGATCCGAAATGGCCGTCACCGAGGACGTTGTATTCTTAAGTGGGGGTGAGTGTGATACCCCAGATTTAGCTTGAAAATAGATTGATAGACTACTCATATCAACAAGGTGCATCTTCTTTTCTAGGGAGCCCATTTGCTAAGAACTCCACAGTTAAGCGTGCTTGGTGTGGAGCAATCTTAGGATGGGTGACCTCCTGGGAAGTTTCCCGGGTGCGCACGAGTGAGGACAAAGTGCGCTGGAAAGACATGTGTTGGTCTGTGGGGCCAGTCTATAGTCTCCATGAGTAGTCACCGGTGGTCCGTTGGGCTGGGGTGTTACAGTACATGCCTCCTGTTTTCTGGAGTAAACCTCGTGTAGGGGACACCTATACTCCGAAGCATGTGACGCACTTCACAAGGAGGGAAAGGCATGCTTTCTGTTATTTCACCAAGCATTCCAAGCATCCTCTGCCAACTGGCTGGTTGTCCTACCATGCCATTATTCAGCAAGACTTGTGCCTGTCTTTAGTGGGCCTGTCTGAATGCGCCACTTCTGGTGAGTTGATTCTTACGCTGTTTTATCTGTCACTACTTGTTTCCAATTCTTTACCTTTACTCATTTCTGGCTGATAGATTTCTGCTCTTTCTCAGATCATGCTGCAGAACTTGTTCCGTGGAAGATGCTAGGTATCTCCCCTCATGGGAGATATCATTGGTTGGTTCCTGTTTCTCCTTGGGTTGAGAACACAGCGAACCACCATCTGTACCGGTTCAGCACAATGTCTCCTCCTCCTCCCATCCAAAAATATCAGGAAAGGAGACATGCTGCTTATTATAATGATCCCTGGGGCCCTGGTGAGGCTCCCAGATGGAGGAGGGGCGACATCTGTTCTGAAGAGACTACTTACAATTTGCGGTCTGGGCAGGGTCCCCTTCCCCCTGCTGACATAAAATATGATGACCCTACTGTCTGGGTTGACCCCCACTGGAGTGTGTTTTCTTCCACAGAACCATTCTATGGTGGGGTTATGAAGAAATCTGGTGAGGATGATGAACCTGGCCCCTCTGTCCAGGTCCCTGCCACTACTGACACTAAGGGTGTGTTTGGATTGAAGGAAATGGAGAGAAAGGAAGGGCAGAGATTTGGAGGGAGGAGGTATCCCTTGTTTGGATAGCAAATTGGGAGGGAAGGGATTTAGAGGGGAGGGATTTGGAAGGAAAAGTTGGACAAGTTTTCTTAAGAAGACAATCTCTCCTAAAGAGGAAAGATTTGGAAGGAAAACACTTTCCTTTCTTTTCCCTCCCCTTCCCTTCTAAACAAACAATATACAATTTCCCTCCTTATCCCTCCCTTTCTTTTCCCTTCCTTTCCTTCCCCTTCCCTTCCTTTCTTTTCTCTCCTAATTTGCTATCCAAACATAGTGTAAAGGAAAGAGGAGTGCAGCGAAAGAGAAGAAGAAAGTGGAGGCAGATGTAACTACCTTCAAACCTTGGGAAGGTGAAGTTACCCCTCTTAACGTTACTCCTTTGGCATACCTGGCTCCTGGGGGTTCACATGTCGTTGTGTTACGCCCAGGATCAACCCTAGGTGGTTATGAAATCACAGCACTCTCTTTCTCCATCGTATCTTTCTTGTCTGATATGTATCTTTCTTGTCTGATATATATATATATATATTTCATGCATTGCTTTCAGGTTCATCAAGATCTGCTGCCGGTCCTCCCTCTACTTCTATGCCCGCCCCTCTCCAACCAGCGTCTGAAGAGAAGGAGTCTGGGGAAATAGTGGAGGTAACGTGGGAAACCGAAGCCATTCCCGAAGAATCAATTGATCATCAGGATGTTGCTGATGAGGTTGAATCCCCTACTGCTTCTATCACTTTAAGTGTTACACATCTCTTCACTGCACCCGAAGACAGTGTAGTGGACAGATTTGCTATTCAAGGGAAAGATACAGGTATCTCTATCTAACTTTTGTATTTGCTTCTGATTATTATGTATCATCTTCGTTGCTTACATCTTTCTCATTACACAGTTGTTGAATTATCTTCCTCTGAAACAGCTGCTGAGGAGGATGAAGAAGTTACCCAAACTGGGGGTGAGGAAGTAACTACCCCAGTTGCCGAACCCCTAGTGGAAACTGAGGTCTCCCTCATCTCTGATGAGGTAGCTGAGGATCAGATTCTTGAACCTGTCCCCCAGGCGGAACCTCAGGTTGAAGACATCCCAATCACTGAGTCTGGGATGGAAGCCGCTATTGAAGTCCCCCCCAGTTGTTGAGGCTGTGGAGGTGATAACTGAAAGTCCAACTCTTGGTTTCCCAGAAGCCTTAGAGACTGGGCTCGGAGCTGAGACCAGGGATCCCGATGCCCTAGTTCAACCCCAGGGTATCGAGGTTTCCTCTGCTACTATAATGGGTCCTCCGAAAGGTAATCATTTTTCCTTCTACATGTTTTCATCAAATTTATTCTTCACAACATTCATGACATATTTCTTCTTCTCTTTAGGATCAACAACTTCCAGGAAGAGGCTTGCTGAGAACCCTCCTCTGGAAGCCCCCATACCTGTTAGACAAAAGGTGGATGATGGGATGGCTTCACAACACTCTAGTTCATTAGATTTGATGAACAGTGTTAACAAATTTCTGACTGGCCCCAGCCATAGTTTCAATGAGGTATCGGAGACTTTATTTCTGACTTTATAGACCTGTTTGTGTGACTTTGTGTACTTATCACTTTCCTTCTTTTCTGTCTGCAGCTATGTGACTCCAGATTCTATGAGTTGTGTAATCTGCTGAAGAGAACGTACGAATTGGATTTTAACCACCTTCAGCAGAAGACTCAAACTCAGGAATCTGAGATTAACATGCTCCAAGCCAGGTGTCAGGAACTGGACACTTTGCAGTTAAGGTATACGGAGCTGGAGACATCCTTATCTGCCCAGCAAGATGAAGCTAACAATCTAAGGGCCAAGTGCCAATCATATGAAGAGCTGATTGCTAGGCTTGAGGCTAAAATGAAGGGTTTGGAGCTGAATGTTTCCCAGATAAGTGCTGAAAAGACTGGTCTCCAGAATGATTACACTACACTCAACGATAAATACAACAATCTTCTGGCAGATCACACCAAACAATATAGTGACATTGAGGACCTGCAGAGCAAGCTTGTTCAAGGGGAGATAGAGTCCAACAACCTTCGTACTGAAATGAAGAGGGTTCAGGACACTCTATCCAACGCGCAGCGGGATTACTCTGAGAAGGAGGAGCAGTCAAGGCACAAAATTGCCAAGCTGGAGGAGGAGCTGTCAGATCTACGTTTCCAACTGTGCCAAGCCAAGGGACTGGCTAAGACTCAGAGGGACACCCTAACAAGTCTCGATGAAGAGAGGTGTAGATTCAAGACTGAACGCGACAGATTGGCAGAACAAGTCTCCACGCATGAGGCTGAGAAGAAGAGCATCAGGGACTACGAGAATAAGAGGGTGACTGACTTTTTCCGAAGTCACTTTCAGCGACAAGTAGCTGCTGACAGGGTTAAGACCAAGGATGGTACATTATGGCTCTTAATGAATGCAATCTTCACTGCTTATCCTGATATGGACTTTTCAAAGATTATTCCATTCCTTAACCCTAAGACTTCATTCTCTCCTTGTCTGCCAACCTTAAGGGCCCAATACCTTGCTGCAACTGGCCAAGGTCCCAGCAGTCCTGCTCCTGCCTCTGCTTCCGATACTCCTAAAAGCTCAAAGCCTGCCTCAGGCTCCGAAGTTCTTGGCACCAAGGCTTTTGGCTCAAAGAGTGGGTCTGGCTCCAAGGTTCAATCAGCAAAGAAGGCTTAATTTTCTTGTTTTGTATCTATCTTTTTTTTTTTTTTTTTGGGAACTTCATAATTTTTTGTTGTATAGTTTGAAGTTTCCCCATACTTTGTACTTATTATACATCAATTGACGAGCTTTTATTATCTGTCTGAGCAGATTTGACATTGGCCTTTCTGCATAAATCTGACTTGACCTCAATCTGCCTACTTTTCCAAAAATATCTGACGTAGGTGACAACAATAGAAAAACTTCCCTATCTTCAAAGGTTTTAAGTTTTATCCCAGATGTATCTTCCTTTAACTTATAATCCATACGTTAACATCAGGTATCTCTCATCAGAGATATATCTTTGAGCTTTGAGCAGGCACCAAGAAAATTGAAGACATGTTATAGATATTTCTTTATCATCTCCTATCCCCATGCCCCCCAAGTTTTGAAGTATTTTCATTCCTGAAATATACTTTAAAATTTCTTCCACAGCTTTACTTATTATATGAGTGATTGAACTGTTGTGTTTGGTCAGGGCGTTCCTTCCTTCTGGGTTCCTTAGTGTTTTAAGGCCAGGGCTTCCCCATTCTCAACTGGGCTCCTTAGCTTTTTAGGGACAGGGCTTTCCCACTGGCTCAGTTGGGCTCCTTAGCTTTTTAGGGCCAGGGCTTTCCCACTAGCCAGATCTGTAATATATCTCCTGTCTGAGATGTGGCTTTAGATTTATATCTGAGATGTTGCTTCAGATATTTTGTGAGATATTCCCCTCTCTTGGGTTCCTTAGCGTTTTAAGGCCAGGGCTTCCCCATTCATGACTGGGCTCCTTAGCTTTTTAGGGCCAGGGTTTTCCCACTGATTCAGCTGGGCTCCTTAGCTTTTTAGGGCCAGGGCTTTCCCACTAGTCAGACAATACGCATACAAGTGCCGCGACCTTACTTAAAGATCCTTTAGGCCACTTGCCCATCCAGAACTCAGCTGGGTAACTTGAGTTGTAGTATTTTCCAGTTCACCCCCTGATTCAGATGATTCTCTCTCCTTTTTTTTTTTTGTGACATCAGTGTATGGGACTGGAATGTATAGATATATATTGATTTTGGAAAAGACAAAATTACATACATTCAAAGTCTATACATAATATCTTTTGAGCATTCTGGCATTCCACTTGTGCCTGAGGTGATTGCCTTTAGCAGTTTTCAACTTGTAAGTACCATTACCACAATCTTCAAATATGATGTAAGGCCCTTCCCATTTTTCAGACAATTTTCCATGCTCGTGTTTCTGTGTTGCTTGAGCATTTCTGAGCACTAGGTCCCCAACTTGAAATGATCTGTGTTTCACCTTTCTGTTGTAAAATCTGGCAATTCGGTTTTGATATGCTGCCATCTTCAGGGCTGCATTTTCTCTTACTTCCTCAATTAATTCCAGATCTAACAATCGTGACTCTTGATTTTCTTCCAGACTTAGATATTTTGTTCTCACAGTGGGAATGCCAATCTCGACTGGCAAGAGGGCTTCTGACCCATATACAAGCTTAAAGGGCGTCTGGCCAGTTGCTTCCTTCATAGTTGTCCTCAGGGACCACAGAACATCGTAAATTTCATCAATCCACTGGGCCTTTGCATCCTCTAACTTTTTCTGGAGCCCGTGTAGAATTTGCTTATTGGCAGCTTCAGCCTGCCCATTGCACTGAGGGTTGCAGACTGATGAATAAGCTACAACAATTTTGAAGTCTTCCAGATACTTCCTCAGGGTGGCACAATCAAACTGAGTTCCATTATCCACAGTAGGACCCTTGGCAGTCCAAACCTGGTGATAATGTTTTGCCAGATGAACTTTTCGACCTTTTTGGAAGTGATTGTTGCCAGTGATTCTGCCTCTATCCATTTTGTAAAGTAATCTATGGCAACAATCAAAAACTTTTTACCTCCTGCTGCTAATTTGAACAGTCCCAGAAGATTCATCCCCCATTGAGCAAAGGGAACAGGATTGTGTATGTACTTCAACTCCGAAGCAGGCTGGATGATGTTGGGTGCAAACTTCTGACATTTTTCACACTTCTGGACCAGGCTTTTGGCGTCCTCAGTTGCAGTAGGCCAGTAATAGCCAATCCGGAAGGCCTTGTGTGCTAGGGCTCGGGCCCCCAGATGATGTCCGCAACAACCCATATGTATCT
This sequence comes from Amaranthus cruentus, assembly GCA_019425755.1. NCBI lineage: Eukaryota > Viridiplantae > Streptophyta > Magnoliopsida > Caryophyllales > Amaranthaceae > Amaranthus > Amaranthus cruentus. The sequence goes on from CM033454.1 coordinate 22,637,659, forward strand.
CTTTTAGGATATAATCAGCCTCTGACGGGGTGACACATTTCAGCAGTGGACCACTTTTTGCTATTTTATACAGCTCCCTATCCACCAGGCAGAACTGAAGTGATTTCGATTTTACCTTTCTGGCGAGAACTGGGTCCTCTGGAAGTTTGCCCTCTTTTTTATACTGGATGATGTTCTTCATCCAATCTGGGAGATCCTTTTTTCCAGATGGAATACAGATGTGGCATCTTCATGAATCGAACTGACTGGTTTGACTTCAACTAAGACTGACCTTTTTAAATTTTGCATACTGGAACTTCCCAATTTGGAAAGTGCGTCAGCCTGTTTGTTCTGCGATCTGGGTAATCTTTCAATGTGCACCACTTCAAACCAGGAGATCAACTCTTGAACCTTTTTCAAGTAATTTTGCATGTTGGCATCTCTTGCCTCGTATTCACCTTTGATCTGGTTGACCACAAGCTGAGAATCAGTTTTCAAGCTGACCCTTCGGGCTTCCAAGGCTTTACATAATTGTAATCCGGCGATGACAGCTTCATACTCTGCCTCATTGTTTGTCGCTTTAAATTGAAATTTTAAAGCATACTCAATGATTTTTCCCTCTGGGGGAATCAAGACTAAGCTTGGCTCCTCGCATACTCTGCCTCAATCTAGATGATCCGTCGGTCAGGAGCTGCCAGATTGGCTCCTCGCTTTCGTCCTTCATGACCCATTCAGCAAATATGTCTGCTAAAGCTTGGCCTTTTATTGCTCTTCTTGGTTCAAACTGCACTCCCAGACCGTTGAGCTCGACAACCCACTTGGCCAGTCTTCCAAATCTTTCAATTTTTGCAAGGCTTTTTTCCAGTGGCAGGTCAGTCAAGACTACTACTTTGTGAGCATCGAAGTATGGTCTCAACTTCCTGGCAGCTGTGACGACTGCATAAGCTGATTTCTTGATCATGGGATATCTGGTTTCAGCATCCAACAACATTTTAGTGACGAAATAAATTAAATACTGAATCTTGTTTTCTTCCCTGATCAGCACAACACTGACTGTTTGTTGTGTTGAGGATATGTATAAGTACAAAGTTTCTCCAGTGACGGGTCTTGCCAGAGTTGGTAAGCTGTGAAGGTGTTCTTTCAGCTCTTTGAATGCCTTGCTCTGCTCCTCACCCCATTAAAAATTTTTGTTTCCTTTTAGAACAGTGGGGAAGGGCATAACTCTTTCAGCGGCTTTGGAAATAAATCTGGAAAGGGCCGCCATTCTCCCTGTTAATTGCATAACTTCATGCTTGTTCGTTGGTTCTTTCAGATTTATGACTGCTTGCACTTTTTCGGGGTTGGCATCGATCCCCCTTTCACTAACCAGGAAGCCTAAGAATTTTCCTGACTTAATCCCGAATACACATTTTTTGGGATTAAGTTTCATTTTGTACTGCTTCATATTACTAAAAGTTTCCCGTAGATCATCTATCATTTCTTTTTCTGTTTTGCTTTTTACAACAGAGTCGTCTACGTAAACTTCTAGATTCCTACCTCTCTGATTTTTAAAAATTTTATTCATCACCCTCTGGTAGGTTGCGCCAGCATTCTTTAAACCAAATGGCATCATCTTGTAATTAAACACCCCTGCTGAGCATATGAATGCCGTTTTTTTCTTGTCAGCAGGGTTCATATATATTTGATGATAGCCCGAAAAGGCATCCATACATGATAAAAGCGGATACCCAGCAGTTGAATCAACTAGCTGGTCTATCCTAGGATGAGGATAACAATCTTTCGAACAACACTTATTCAAGCTGGTAAAATCAATGCACATTCTCCACTTTCCTGGCTGGGCCTTTTTCACTAAGACAACATTAGCCAGCCAGTCAGGATAGAGACATTACTCTATGAATCCAGCATCTAGCAACTTTTGGACTTCTTCTTCGATGATTTTGTCTTTTTCAGGCCCAAAATTTCTTCTCTTCTGTTTCACAGGCTTGACTCCTTCGTAGACATCGATTTTGTGCGTGGCTACCTCGGGATCAATACCTGGCATGTCTGCTGCTGTGTAGGCAAAAAGATTAGCATTCTGTAGAAGAACTTCAATCAGATGAAGGCGAATCTGTGGATCTAGATTCCCTCCTATCTTCACAGTCTTATCAGTTCCTTCGACCAGGGTGACTTCTTCAATTTCCTGATGGTTGACTTCAATCTGGGGAGTGCTCTTGTGAGAATTTTCCTCTTCCGAGGGGCGAGGATCAATTTCAATCATATTCTGAGCTTTGGACCCAGATGAAGAACCTGTCACTTTCACTCTTTTGTTTTTATGTTGATGAATTTCATTTTGTTTTTCGTCTTTTTCTGGCTCCATACCAGCTTCTGGAGCCTTCCTCTTTTTTGATCCGGCACATGACTTGCTGACGAGGTTATAGGACCTTGCCATTCTCTGATTACCTCTGGCCCTCCCTACTCTCTCATCTCTCCCCACAAAAAGGAGGGTTTGATGGTGAGTAGACGGGATGCCTGTGATGGCAACTGTCAATTTCCTAGCCAGAATGCAATTATATCTGGTTGGAGCATCGACGACATAGAATTCCTGGGGGACGGTGATGGTTACCCCCTGCTCATCAATGATAGTTATTGGCAGCGTGATTTTCCCTTCTGCCAGAACTGACTCACCAGAAAACCCTACGATCGGGTTGTTCGAATTTTTCAAAGCTTTCTTTTCCACATCTATCTGGTCCCAGCACGACTTATAAATGACATTGATTTCAGCACCGCTGTCCAGTAACACTCTATGCACGGTCTAACCGGCGATATCCACAGCCATCACCAGGGGGTCAGAGTGAGGGTAAGAAACCCCTCTGCAATCCTCCCTGGTAAAGGTCATGTCTGGAAGATACGGTGGTTCTGCCTGCTCTATCATTTCCATCAATTCACATCTGTGGGATGCTGCTGCTCTCAGGTGTGCTTTTACATCTGGTATACCAGTCTCCTGGTATATCATCAGAATTTCTTTCCTTCTTTTGGGGTTCTGGTTGTTTTCATCCCCAGCTTGTCTGGATGTATTTCCATTAGGCCTTTTTGCAGGGAACCTATCCTTCTTATACTGCTGAAAATAATCTCTCTGAATTAAATCTTCGATGTTATTCTTCAGGGAATGGCAATGTTCTATCCAGTGACCTGGACCATCGTGAAACTGGTAGTATTCTTTCGGATTTTTCCCCACAGTGTGCCCCTGAACAGGCTTCTGCCACTTAGGATCCTGTTTGTGCAGAGTAAAGATTTTGGCCCTGGGCTCGTTTAACGGGGTGTACGTTTCATATTCAGCGAGCCCAGGGACATCATAATCTCCCCTTCTTACCAACTTCTTCTCCCTCTCTGGACGGTCAGAGGGTTTCTTATTGCTCCTTTCTGGGATCTTTTTCTTTTCCATGCTGCCCGTGATAGATTTAAAATCTTTCACGTCAACATGAGACTGTGTGTATTCCCTGATCTCGTTCATCGTTTTCAGGTAAGTCCACTGATTGCTGAACTTAAGGGCATCACTTTCAGGCCTATCAGAATTCAGACCCTACCTGAAAGCGAAAGTTAAGAGGTTCTCCTCTGGATTTAACACCTGCAAACTTTCTCTGTCAAATCTAGAGATGTAGCTTCTCAGGGATTCATCTTTACCCTAACGAATGTTCATCATCTCAATGGACTGCTTTGATCTGGCATTCCTGGAGGAAAAGTGATTTTTAAACTTCTCAGCCAGTTTGTCAAACGAAGAAATCGATCCTTCAGGGAGACTCTGTACCCATCTTTGTGTTGTACCAGTCAGTGTCAATATGAAATTTTTGCACCAACTGGCATCTGTGTGGCTATCCATGTACATTTCATTATTGAAAGCAGCCAGATGGACATTCGGACATGTTTCACCTTTGTAGATAAGGTGAGCTGGGAACTTCACTCTCCTAGCTGGCGAGGCAGCTATATCTGGAGTTAAAGGTGTCTTCCCAGAGAACCTGACTCTCTGGTTTTCCGAAGCCTTCTGGAGGGTGTTTACGTCTGGCTCCTCAATTTTCATGGATCGCGCCTTCTGTCGAAAGCTAACAGCCTGACATTCAGATTCTCCACCGCCCTCACGAATTTTCAAGGATGGTAAGGAAGGATTCCTTCCCAATCTGCTTTTTGCTGGGATTCTTTTTGAGGTGACTGACCCTCTTGTCAAAGGCTGAGAGTCGGTCTGTGGATAGACTGTCTCAGTCCAGCCTCTTCTGATATGCGTTCCTTGTTGAGAGGATGACCCAGGAACAGAAGATGTCCTGTACCCTGCATATCTGGTAGGTACAGACTCTTCTTCCCTGCGTCCGATCCCCCCATGTCTGGGCTGACCAGAATTCCTTTGAGCATGGTGATGGGGAGAGGGAGGAATAAAAGACTCATCTCCCTCCTCCTCGTCTGAGATGCTTTGCTCTCCTTGATTTTGAGCAACGTTTCTATCATTTCTCACCGCATTCGCAACTGCCTCAGCAAGTTGAGAATTCACATTTTTCTGTAGAGTAAATTGTGCTTGTGTTTCTTGTGTCTGAGACTCAGACACATTTCCCTGATTACTCAGGGACTGCCTCAAGATACGCCTCTCATCTACTATTCTTTGGGCGATATTCCTAGGATTTCTCCTTTGAATATGCCTGGATGAGTTTGAACGGTGACTTTGATTTTGTGAGTTTTCCATCTTCACTATTGTAGAAAATTCTTTCAGTAACTTTTGGCAAAGAAAGAAATTGGGCCCTCCTTCTAGCGCCAAATTGTTCCTGTCTGATTATGAGAACAATCAAATATTTAATTAACCCTTCTAATTAATTGGATTAATCAGAATGATTAAGCTGGTGGAAGCCCTTTAACTTACTTCCTTGCCAGTTATGCTGCCAGAACTTTATGAGTGAAGATGTCTGACGGCCTACAAAACACACCACGGGTCAGTAAGGTCCGGGAATCTTTCCCGGAATCCTACTCCGACGCCCAAGTCAGTATTCAGATTCAATATGAAGTTTGCCTACGAAGTCCTTCAAGATGCACTATGGCGATCAGGTGGATTATTGCGTAGGGCTTGTTTAGACGTGAGGTCTTTCACAATGTATTGATCACAATCAATTCTTTTGTAAATACTTAAGAGATAGTTTTGTTTGCTCTAGTTTGGAGAATTTCAGTTACCTCATTTATGATGTTGAATGCTGTATTTATAGCCAATCATTTGTAGAACAGAACCTTCTTTGCTTACACTCAACCGATACCTTTTTGTTCAAGTTGTCTCTTTTTGCAGGGTTTTTCCCTATTTTTACACGTGTCACTTCCCTAGGCTATACGAAATACTTTATTTGTTTCTTTACAATCATAATCACCTTAATCTAGGGCCATACAACAACTAACACGTGTCTTAATAAACTACTTGACAGACTCAAGTAATGACTCTAAAATAACCAATCAAGGACGCTTCTACTGCACCTCAGACCTTCCCAGATTTTACCTCAACAAACCCCAAAGCTGCCAGATTTTGCTGTAGTTGACTTTCTTTGACCATAATTAACCTTAATAAACCTTAGTTTGTATTTTTACCCATACAGTATTAATGTCAAAAGATGCAGTACTCATAAGTACTCATAAGTGTTGGATGATTGGACCTGTTGTGTGAATATATTCGGTTGTCAAAAAAAATGTAAGATATTGTTGCCAAATGCCAAACACCCTATAAGTTTGCATCAATATTATATTGAAAGTCTTGTTTGCAATCGTTGGCCGCTTCCCATTGATGAGTATATGAAGTGCAAAATATGGTAATGTAAAATCCTATTAGCTGTGAGAGTATGTTTTTAGCATCTAAAAGAGAGATAGAGTGAAATATACATTAAAACACACACTGAAATACTTCGACGTAAGAGAAAAATCATTATTTGTAATTTGACATAAGAGAAATACTTGATAAAAAAAACCATTAAAAGAAACTACATTGAGCAACTAATAAGTGAACATGTTCTAAAACAAAATTGAAAAAAAAGAGATGATTTTCATCAATTGAGAAGCTCAACTAATTGATCGAGGGCTTGATGTATGCTTCAATGATTCCATTCAATAACTGATCTTGAGCATTAACAATCAAATTACTTCGTATTATCCCATTCAAATACTTTGTGTGCACGGCATACTTAAGGTGACATGTATGTATTGGAACTGATACTACATGACTCCAGTCCAACTTATCAGCAGGAATGGCACGTCGAACTCAACAGCCCAATCAGGAGCGTGGAGTAATGGAGCCCCACTAACTAACTGATAGTTGTTGATTATATCTCCCGATTGCAATCCGACAATACGACCGTTAATATTCACTAGGGTCGATGTAACATTTTAGAAATTAATATTTGAAAATCCGAGAATTAAAATAAATATTAAAATGGAATTATCTTGGGTTCGAAAATAACGGAGTTGAATAGATAAATTGTGGACTAAGGCAACAAGAAAATGTATAGGGCCTAAGCATATGGCTAAAATTATAAAGATATCTCTTTTGATTTTATTAATCTCGTTATTTTTATCATATGTCATTAGTTAATTTATTTTTTTTCTTCCTAAATCTTAAGTATAAAAAAAATTATTTATACTTAAGTAAGAAAATTTTTGAAAAATATATTGATTTAAATTATCATCATAATCATGAATATTAATAAAAAGAGCTGGAAAATCGCAAATGACAACTTCTTCGAGTCTTGCCAAATATATTTATTTCGTAAGGCTATATTTTATTGCGTGGATATTTATTTTCCTAAAAAAAAATTTAACATTAATTAAGATAAGAATACATTAATTCTTTATGCCAAAATAAGAATCTTTAAGAGATTAATTATTTCAAAAAAAAACTTTTTATTCGTAAATAATAAATTATTTTTTAAAAATATATTTATTTAAATTATCAAATATTGTTTGAATTAGGTGAAAATCAAAACAAATACATTAGTATGAATCGACTCAAAATAAACTCAATTCATTCAAAAATAGTTAGTTTATTTTAGAAAGTTATATTGTTATTTAAAGTAATTATTTTATTAAAAAATGTAGTATTTACATACATTTCTTAAACAAAAGAGTATTATTTTTTCTTGCAAAATTCTTTGAAAAATTTTATCTATAAGTTTCTCTATACTAAACACCGTGAATTGCACGGAACTTCTAAAGTAGTATTCTTTTGAATAGAATAGAATTATAAAACAGAGAAGTCTCATCTACTTGAATTATAAGGTAAACTTGCAAAATTTTGTTATGTAATTTTTTCTTAAATTTGCAAAATATGAGTTTGGTTAATTTTAAAGTAATGTATGATTAGGATGAACTATGGTCAAGCCTTATAATATTTTTCTTCTTCATAACGATCTTAATGTGACACTAATAATAAAAGTCTAAAAGTGAAATACTGATATCTATAAACTCCATACTATTTCATTCCTTTGTAGCAAACAAAAAAATTGTTTTCTTAATATGACACTTATAATATTTATCTTCTTCATAACGAACTTAATGATAAAATTACGATTTACATTTCGATTGAGTAAGTCTCGCTTTTCTCGGGGAATCGATGATGTAGAGGTGGAACAAGCATCGGAAAAGAAGCGTCATAGCTCGGCATTAATTTTATTGATTTTATTCCACATAGTACGGTGGGTCCAAGTTTGCTAGGACGGTGGGTCACCAAAAAACTTTAAGGTCTAGTTCTTAATTGATTTTATTCCACATTTTTTAAAAATTCATATTGCAGTACAATAGAACACATAAATATATGTTGCAACCAAATAGTACTTAAAAATTTATATTACAATCCAAAAGTAGTACAATTTTTATCAAATTAATCCAACTCAAACAATTCAATTCAATTCAATCCAACTCAAACAATTCAATTCAATCCAAGTACAACAACAATACCAAGAATAATTCAAACACCAATTCGAACAACAACAATCCAGCAACAACAACCATCGTTTATATGGGCTAAAGAGTCCCCCGAATCGAGCTCATTTAATTTGATTTGTGAATAAAATATAAGCCCACATTTTATATGCGCTAAATCCACTCTTTAAAAAAGCCTACTAGAAAGAAAGAAAGGATGGAAGAAAATAAAATAAACTGGCATTTTCTATCACAAAGCAAAATGTTATACTTTCTCTCTCTAAACTAATATACTAGTATACATCATAGTAGCTCAATGTGGGTACTAACTTGGGCGTTGGAGGGACCACCTCCCGGACTGCCCCGGGTTTGTTGGTATTTATTTTGCAGGAATTTCATGGTTTTCCGCCCAACCACCGTTCTACCACCACAACCACCCAAAGGTACTCATCTATTTGATTTTTCCTATTTTTAACCGCAACAAATTTTATTCTAGATTTGCCTCTCTCTACGATGTCCCTGATAAGTAGTGATTCATCGTCGATATGAAGTCTATTTTTAACCGGAACAAATTTTATTCTGGATTTGCCTCTTTCTACAGAACAAATGCTGATGATAAAATTGGCCATTACATGTACAAATTTAGCAGATGCTGACTATTAACTTAAAAAAAACATTGGCCATTTGTAGCAATAACAATAACAATAATAACAATAATAATGATATTAATTTTAATTAAATCAATTACGATAAGCCTTGATCCCAATAATATGGGTAGATGATATAAACCAAAACAAATAAGCAAGGGAAATCGCTGCTAACACGATAGCGAAATTTGTTTGACAATAATGAATTTACACACTTCATATTTCAAGAAGGATATCCATAATCACCACAAATAGGTGCTGAATAGGTAGTTCGAGCAATGAAACATAAGCAGATCCCAAAATATACACTTCTATTGAAGTGTTCAACAGTTTAAGTACTGTGAAGAAACATTCTATGGTAGTAGCAAATACCTACAAAAGAATGCAAAAGATTAAGTAATGTGAAGGAAATTTTAATGAGAAGAGTGAAGAGACGACTGCAAGACTCAATCACAGAAACATGAAGAAATTAAGAAAATTTCTCTCAAAATGAGTAAAGCATAATCGAACGTACCAAAGGTCTACAAATATTTGATCAGTGCGAGTACGACAAGGATGAGAAGCACAATCAAGACAACCAGTAGTAACAAGCAGGTACAACCTTCCTTGGTGCGTTTATTGAAAATCGCCAATTTCTTTTGAATATGCTGCACAACGAGCCATAACAATGATTTAGGACTGAGGAAATATAGATAAATTTAGACAAAATCACAAAATGAAGTTGTAGATCATATATCTATCATGTGGAGAAAAATAGAACCTTGAACACAAATTCTTGTGTGAGACGTTCTCCATACATGGGTTAAATAACCCAACTAATACAATTATTTAGCATATGAGCTCCTTGTTTTGAGATCATCTCATCGAGAGACAGTCTCTTACAAGAGTAGCTCAACCTTGAAAGAGAAAAATTGTCATAATCCTAAACCCCCAGGGCCCCAATAGAGTATGTCCCAGTATCTTGCCTTACATTCACAACCAGTAATCACAATGCACAATCTTGACTAGTTTCAGTGATTAGACCCAACTATATAAAGTTAATAGATATTGCATATCACAGGTAAATCAAGCACACTCGTTTAGTCGTTTTCAACAATCATTGAAGCACTGTTTGTGATGAGAGAAAAACTTTTTCAAGTGCTATTTCAATTACCAGGAGATGGGAAAGAAAAACTCTAGAGCATGAAGCAGACTTAAAAATAGTAGACTTAAGTGTTTGCCAAAAGCAGAATATACAATGGTAATAACCTGCAAGCGAGAATTTGTAGACTCCACGTGATCATCCAAAGTGTCCTACATCAAAATTTTAAATTTCATACATGAAAGTTATCAGCTTATGACCTCATAGATTGGGTCTACGTATTCGTTTCTCTATTATGCATCAAATAAGTAAAACAAGAATGATCATATTTACACCATAATCCCCCACCTCTCTCTCAAATAAAAAATAAAAAATTCGGATACACTACCAGGAGCCTTGTGTGGAGGTTGAGCTCTTCGTTGACTGCCAATGCTATGTGTTTTGTGCTTATTACTGTCTCCTCCAATTGCTCAAGGCCCTCGTCTTGTTCTGCTTAGACATTCAGTTGGATTGGAGACATGTAGTAACAGTTCCGATACATGCATGTCACTTTAAGTATGTTGTGCATACAAAGTATTTGGATGGAATAATACGAAGTAAATTTATTGTTGATGCTCATTGAATGGAATTATTGAAGCATACATCAAAACCTTAATCAATTAGTTGAGCCTATAAATTAAAAAAGAGAGAGAAAAGAAAAAGGGTATTAACCAATAAGATGTTTAAGCTATATGCCTATAAAAAACAATCTTATTTGTTTGCTAGAAAGGAATGAAATAGTATATATAGTTTAGAGATATCAGTGTCTCACTTGTAGACTTTTATTATTATTAGGTGTCACATTAAGATTGTTATGAAAAAGATGTTCTCTTCAGATAACATGTAGGCAAAGTGGTAAATCAACCAAGGGTTGATTAAGCTACAAAACTTGCTTCAAAAGGAATTTATGCAAGATTTTAATTTTAATGATTCCTTTGTGGAAGATTAGGGCACTCAAAAAGAACATGCACATTCACTTCCAACAGAGATTATTGTAAACACTTAAACCCGGAGAACTATATTTGTCGATCATTATAGATTAACAATAAAATACAAATTAGGAGTGATTAGTAAATAGTAACCCAAAAGTAAATAGGACAAGTAAGAAGAATAGGTGGAAGACGGGAGTATTACATTAAAATGAACCAAACTCATATTTTGCAAATTTAAGAAAAAATTACATAACAAAACTTTGCAAGTTTACCTTAGACTACTCCCGTTGGTGTGGAAATTCTCTTTGACGGGAAATTTTTTTGTGAAGTTTTTATTCCCACTAGTAAAAACCCACAAAACAACATGCAAATGTTTCTAAAAAACTTCTAAGTGAGTGGGAATTTTTGGAATTTCCTCACAAGGGCCACACCATTTAATATAAGTTCTAAAATAAAAACTAAGAGAGTAAAAAGAAGGGGTAAAGTAAAAAAGTAGGAGGGAGAAAGTATTGAGGAAATTTTTTTGTTTTCTCATTGATGGGATAAAGTAGATTAGTAAATATTTCCACACAAAATTTAATATGGTAGAAAGAAAAAGTGTAGAGAGAGATTGGTGAGGAAATTTTTTTTTAGTCACCAAGAGTGCTCTTAATACAAGTAGATGAGACTTGTTTGTTTTATAATTCTATTCTATTCATAAGAGTACTAGTTTAGAAGCCCGTGCAATGCACGGAGTTTAGTATAGAGAAAGATATAAATAAAATTTCCAAAGAATTTTGCAGGAAAAAATGCTCTTTTGTTTAAGAAAAGCATGTAAATACTACATTTATTTAATAAAATAATTACTTTAGATAATAATATAACTTACTAAAATTAATTAACTATGTATGAATGAATTGAGTTTATTTTGAGTCGATTCATACTAATTTATTTATTTTGATGTTAACCTAATTCAAACAATATTTAATAATTTAAATAAATATATTTTTTTAAAAATAATTTCTTATTTATGTATAAAATTGTTTTTTTTTTCAAAATTGATCTCTTAAAGATTCTTATTTTGGTATAAAGAATTAATGTAATGAAATCTTTTAAGTATACTTATCTTACTTAATTTTAATTTTTTTTAGGAAAATAAATATCCACGCAGTTGATTATAGCCTTACGAAACAAATACGTTTGGCAAGACTCTAAGAAGTTGTCATTTGCTATTTTTTATTAATATTCATGATTATGATATTAATTTAAATCAATATATTTTTCAAAAATAATTTCTTACTTTAGGTATAAAATATTTTTTTTTTAAACAAATAATCTCTTTAAGATTCTTATTTAGATATAAATAATTAATATAAAAATATATTTTAAATACTTACTTAATTTAACTTTAAATTCATTTAGGAAAATAAATTATTGCCATGCACACAATCAATCATAGTCCTATTAAATTAATACTCCTATATTGACAAAACTCTAAAAAATTGGTATATATTATTTTCCAGTTCTTCTATTAGTATTTATACATAATTATGATTACTTTTTATCAACCTAAAATGTTTTTTTTCACTTGAATTTAAGTTTTAAGAGCTTACAAAATCCAATCTAAACTTATTGATATTTATTAATTGGCAATTTTACCTTCACATCAAAAAATTATACAAAAATTGGTTTTTTTTAAAGCAACTCTTATACTCTTCATAACAATCTTGCTTAAAAGTTAATATTCCTTTGCCAAGTACTCTGAGCTTGACTATTTTTCATTTTATTACAAGTTAAAATATCTGTTAAGAAATCAACCTTTGCTCAAAACTAAAACTAAACTACAATATAACTTGAGATACTTTTTAACTTCAATTCAATTACTTGAGATGTTACAAGTTAATTATTTCATTTAAAAGTAAATTGATAGACAAAATAGAATTTCTTGGGAGAGCGCATGCAAAACACGCGCCCCACCAACTTATAAGAACAAAATATGATCAAATCACCCACACATAGATTTTCAATGTAAATATAATATTTGTAACAAATACTTCATACATTCAGACCAGTACTTGGCAATAAGGTGATTACATGTTAAAATCCTTTGCATAATTAGTTAATTACACATCAGAGCCATCACAGATACTTTTTCCAGTCATTATGGCCATTCACGACAAATATTCTATTTTACCTCCGGGCCTCATGATAAAACTACGATGTACATTTCTTTGAGATCCAATTTTGTTGGATGCCCACTCAGCTTCTGAACAAGGCCAACTGAAAAAAAAAACAGTATTTGTTACAGGAAAACCAAAAAACAAAACACATCTCTAACCAAACAAGTCCAATTGATTATATTAAGAAAGATTACCATTCACAAAACCTCTTGTCAACAACAGCTACATTATCAGCTTCGATGCTAATTTCACCAATATGACGATCATTTGATTGAATAACAACCTGATACAAATTTAAGATATCACTAACATGTTGACCAGAAATGCAAAACTGACAATACAGTAATCACACTCACTTTGAAACTTTGATGAACCATATTAGAATCACCACTAGCAGTCACCATACAAGATCTGTCAAACAATAGCTGCAAATACTGCCAAGGATAAAGAACATTAATTATAGATAGCACGGCTTAAAACTACAGAAACCCAATGATATTATTTGTCCTTCAATTCCATATGAACAACTCACTTCCTATAATCCAAAATTCTGAATCATGGCAAACAAGTGGGTGAGCCAAAAAATATTTCCTGTGACAAATCATTTGCTATGTGTAGTTTGTGTTCATTTCCAATTCCCATCCCTCTGATGATCACCAAGTATCTAACTAACCATTTTACGGAAAAGATAAGAAAATATATTGATACCAATAAGCTCTATCAAGAACTTATCATTTCAAGTTATTAGCAAAAGGATTGAGATCAAACTGCTTGAAAACCAGGACTACATAAATAACGAACTAAAAGTCTATTATTCTGCAGCAAAGCAAGATAACCACATCTCTCAACTTTGGAATATGACTGTCAGCTAACAAAATAGGTATCCAATTCCTATCTTTGTCTTTATCTCAACATCAGCCCATGGAACTGGAAGAGAAGCTCCCACACTCTCATGAACTGGAAAGATATTGCTCATATTTGATATGCATTTAAAAGTTTAAACAAAGGATATTTTGACTATTTATCAACAAGTCCCTCAAGTGGGAATAATATGAATTGATCCAAAGATGTAATAAT
>CM033454.1:22651726-22910805 GCA_019425755.1 Amaranthus cruentus
ACACAAGAATTTGTGTTCAAGGTTTCATTTTTCTCCACATGATAAATATATGATCTACAACTTCATTTTGTGATTTTGTCTAAATTTATCTATATTTTCTCAGTCCTAAATCATTTTTATGGCTCGTTGTGCAGCGTATTCAAAGGAAATTGGCGATTTTCAATAAACACACCAAGGGAGGTTGTACCTGCTTGTTACTACTGGTTGTCTTGATTGTGCTTCTCATCCTTGTCGTACTGGCACTGATCAAATACTTGTAGACCTTTGGTACGTTCGATTATGCTTTACTCATTTTGAGAGAAATTTTCTTAATTTCTTCATGTTTCTGTGATTGAGTCTTGCAGGCGTCTCTTCACTCTTGTCATTAAAATTTCCTTCACGTTACTTAATCTTTTGCATTCTTTTGTAGGTATTTGCTACTACCATAGAATGTTTCTTCACAGTACTTAAACTGTTGAACACTTCAATAGAAGTGTATATTTTGGGATCTGTTTATGTTTCATTGCTCGAACTACCTATTCAGCACCTATTTGTGGTGATTATGGATATCCTTCTTGAAATATGAAGTGTTGTTCGAATTGGTGTTTGAATTATTCTTGGTATTGTTGTTGTACTTGGATTGAATTGAATTGTTTGTGTTGGATTGAATTGAATTGAATTGTTTGAGTTGGATTAATTTGATAAAAATTGTACTACTTTTGGATTGTAATATAAATTTTTAAGTACTATTTGGTTGCAACATATATTTATGTGTTCTATTGTACTGCAATATGAATTTTTAAAAAATGTGGAATAAAATCAATTAAGAACTAGACCTCAAAGTTTTTTGGTGACCCACCGTCCTAGCAATCTTGGATCCGCCACTGGATACAGCGACCACAAGCCAGGTGAAATCGGATACAACCCAGATCTAGTTACTACTCATAACAGCGAATTTTGATTTCCTAACGGAAAACAAGAATGAAAAAGATGAGATGTTCATTGTCATCACTCAGTTTATTGTACCCGTAATTCTAACGAAAAAATGGTCTCACGTTTACCTTTTTTTTTTAATATTATATATTGCTTACGTGGCATAAAAATTTGAGTGAGATAAATGAAAAAGTTGATCTCAAAGATTAATGGTAACTCTACCTTACTCGCTCCTCTCGTTTTGTTTTTTCGTTTTGATTCTCCGTTTCCTACACATTTGTCTTCTGCGAGAAACAATTTTTCACCATCATAAGGTTGGTCTTATTTGATTTTCTTCAATTACTTCATCCATTTAACTTTATGCGTTTTTTTCGTTTATCGTGATTGATTTTCAAAAAATAAAAAATTAGAAATTGAATCCATTTTTGCCATTCAAAAGTCTTGTCTGCAATTCAATATTTGAATTTCTCTTTTTAGTTACATTATATAATCTAGGGGTTCTATAAAATAATTTAGGCTCCCTTTTTTGTTACATTATTTAATCTAGGGTTCGGTTTTCAATAATCTAGGGTTTTGTTATTGATATCTTTGATCTAGGTTTACAATTTGCAGTAAATTGAACTTGAGTTTAGATTAATTTGTTGAGTGTGTGCGTTTTTTTTTTTGGTAATGTCAATTTTATGTTTTTGCTCTAGTGATTAAGTTGTCGTTTTGCCTTTTGTTTTCTCCTAGTGTAACGCCATGATTATGATGTTGGAGGGAACCTTACTGTATTCCAATCTAATGCCGAGCTATGACGCTTCTTTTCCGATGCTTGTTCCACCTCTACATCATCGATTCCCCGAGAAAAGCGAGACTTACTCAATCGATGCCGGTTTCGATCAATCTCCAGACTTGAAAAGTTTGTAATTCATTCTTTCTCTTATGTTAGTTTAGTTGCTGAGTGTATATTTGATTATTATTTCAATGTTTATTACTTTGCAGAAATTTACGATCACTATACTAAGGGAAAACCTTTGGTTCGAGTAGTTTCGCAATTGTCTCCTAAAGGTGGTGCTATAGAAATTTATTGTTTATGCTTTTCTTAAACAAATTATATTATATTGCTATAGTAATTGTTTTGTACTATATGATTGTGGTTTATATCATAAGATGTGTGAATGTGTCAAAGGTTTATACTTCCTGTGAATTCTTTATTCGACCACTTATGTATGATGTTGCAGATTTTGCTTTCTCCACCGCCAAGCCTGTGACTGTGCTGAAAAAGAAGATTGAATATTTTCAACTCTTGCCGTCTGTTGTATCAGTGTCTTCCTTTTATGGAAACTTAATATTTATTTTATCTTCTTCATAATGACATTAATTATTATTATAAAGTGGGGCAAAGTAAAGTAGATTAATTCTGATTTCTTGTCCTAGGTGTTGCTAGAAAACTCGATTGCTCTGGACTTGTAATTGAATGGGATGCGAGTAAAAATGAGGCAGTCATTTTGACTTCGGCAAAACTTCTTTTGAGCCCCGTCCGTGAAGCTTGAGAAAATTATGTTAGTTAATGTTCATTTGTTGTAATCTTTTCTATTAAATGAATCAGACTTTATTAATATCTTTTGTTCCCCCTAGATCATTTGTAAGGCTGGCAGATGGAACTTTACTACTTGGGAAGGAAGATTATGTTGATTATTATCATAACCTTCTCACCCTCAGGGTTAAGTCAACAATGGAAATTAAAGCGGTAGAGTTAAGGTCTAAGCAAGTTGATTGGGATGATCTAGTCGATGGAATGAAAGTGACAACACTAGGTCGTATGTTTCCCTTCTGTAGCTTGATTGACCATGGCGGTGACTTACTTTTGCAATACCCTTACTTTGGTTGTGGAGAACTTCTGACGTCTTCTTGCCATGTTCATCCGGTATTCTCTTTACTCTTTTTATTTGATGTATTATTATTTGGAGCGGTTTTTTATTAGCTTAATTTTTTAAAATATTTTCTGCACTATTAGATGAGAATATTACATGTTGATTTGCATAGTGAATAAAGAAGCACATGGGGTTATCGATTTGATTTAATAGTGATATTTCAAGTTTGTTTACAAGCATATATTAATCTCATGGACTTAAAGTGGCATTGATGTTTTTATGTTTATTATATTAAAGTTAAAACTCTAGTGAATTGTATTCAATCACACAAGCTTGAATTTTTTCAACGATGACTTGTTCTTATCCCGTTATTGTTTTAATAGCAGTAATTTTTTTGTATGTGTTGTTAAAAAAAAAATTTCTTAAACAGGAGAGCGAAGGAGGACCACTTATCACTGATGATGGATTTGTGGTCGGGATTAACTTTGTCGATAAATACGGTTTTGGCAATCCACTTCCTACTCCAGTTATCCTAGCTAGCTTGGATTTGTGGAAGTCTTGTAGGTATGATTTGTAATGTCGTCTCATATGTCAATTTTTATGATCAATCCCTTTTGTGTCTATATTCGTCGTTTTTTCCTTTCCACCTTGTTCATAATATTGAGCCAGAATTAGTATTGTATTAAATGTAGAAGAAAATGTGTAGTATTGTATTAATGTCAAAAGATGCAGTACTCATAAGTGTTGGATGAATGGACCTGTTGTGTGAAGATATTCGATTGTCAAAAAAATGTAAGATATTGTTGCCAAATGCCAAACACCCTATAAGTTTGCATCAATTTTATATTGAAAGTCTTGTTTGCAATCGTTGGCCGCTTCCCATTGATGAGTATATGAAGTGCAAAATATGGTAGTGTAAAATCCTATTAGCTGTGTGAGTATGATTTTAGCATCTAAAAGAGTGATAGAGTGAAATATACATTAAAACACACACTGAAATACTTCGACGTAAGAGAAAAATCATTATTTGTAATTTGACATAAGAGAAATACTTGATAAAAAAAACCATTAAAAGAAACTACATTGAGCAACTAATAAATGAACATGTTCTAAAACAAAATAGAAAAAAAAGAGATGATTTTTATAATTTTTAGTTAAGAATAGTTTAAGATATAAGTGATTAAAATTTCGCAATGGATTGCGTAAAAAGTAATATGAACTAAATCATGTTTGAAAATGTGTCCTTAAATAAAGGATTATGATGTGATTGAGTTTTGTTCTTGCTATTCAACCAAATCTTACAATAAAACCACTGTTCAAAATGCCAAACGGACCACTCCAACTCAATTCGTTTCAATTGGATTTTGTTACGGTTCGTTCCAGACAAACTGGGTTTGTGCAACTAGAGCATATTCTCCCCCGAAAAATTCCCAATAAAATCTAATTTAGATTGTGTTAAATTAAATGCTTCATCAAACATGCTAAGAAATTTCAGTCTTACTAAATAATGACATTCATGCCCATCTCAAATTCGTACCACAATTTAAGCATATTCTCCCACAATACATTAACCAATTAAATCCAATTCAAATTGTGTTAAATTAGATGCTTAATTAAGCTATCATGCTGAAAATTTTGTTTGATCTTACTAAATTAAAACATTCATGTACAACTTAAATTGATTCAACTTCGTGTTAAAAAAAAAAATTATTCGTTCGACTTAAGTCGAATTTGGGTTGGATTCGATCCAAAGACAAACTGAGTTGCGCAACTCTTAAGGCACAGTTACAGCATATTCGTCCCAGTACATTAACCAACCAAGAAACTCATTTTTAAAGCTTTCAAACTCAAATCAGTAATAATAAAACATTTCAGTGCTAACCATTTTCGGTAGATGTCCTCCTCCAAAGGAACACTCAACCCAACCTTTGCTATGTTCACTGTTAACATATGATACTAGATGTTTAGTCTAGTCATCAGCATTGGGAAAGTTCGGGATGGGCATGGGTCAGATATGCTTTCAAATATTTAAGGCACAAAACGTACAAAAAGACTACACAAACAATTCGATCACATAGAAAATTAATAAAGAACTGTGTATCAGCCTCAAGATGAGCGACGAGTAATGAATTCGGAAGCATTTGCGTAAGTCATGAACATGGTTCCAAATCGCGTCTCCAATCTACACGACATTTCATATGAAGCATATAATATAAAGTTTCAATTGTTAAAAACAAGATAAACCTAGTCACTTTGAGATGGTGTACTGAAGCAGTATCTAATGCCATTACCATTGAATCATCCATCTTTCTAAACAAAGACAAAAATAGGTTCAGTCTTCAAAACTTAACAAAGAACACATCCAAAACATTTGATAACCGAGAACACAATAGGCAAAACCTTCTAATATCCTCCCTTAAGATCATTGGTAACATCATAGGGAATTGGTGTAACAGTCTCGATGGTGGCACCCTCAACCAAGAATCCTGGCTTAGGACCCTTGGGTTGCCTCTTGGTACTGATTACTTCACCTCTGGCCTTTGCAGCAGCCTTAAGCTCATCGTTCTTCTTTACCCTCTGCTTGAAGTCCTCCTGGCATCTAGAAGATTGAACGTGCTCGATGCGGACATGAAGTCTCTTTGCAATGATTCTGTTGCCAACCTAATGATAACCCATTACAGAAATGTGAAAAACAGACAACTCTTACCATATAGTATCAAGAGAATCAGCACATTGAAACACAAACAAACCCTGTACTTGTTGAAGAATAAAAACTAATCAATCATGTCATCTTCCTACTCCATTTTACTCTGAACTCAGCCAAAAACAATTACAAATTGAATAGACAGTATTTCCCAAATAAAGCTTTCACATTCCAGGATAAATGGTGCAACAAACCAATACAGGTATACAAATTAAGAACACATCAACACATAATCTCAACGAGCGAACAGTAGAAGGAATTGGTCACAATTGGTTTATCTTAGAAATGCATTACTATCAGCATCCATTAAAGCACTTGGCATTGGCCAATCTTTGATAATTGAAACATGAAACACTGAACTTATGTCCAACCACAACCACTCAAAATATCTCTCAAATGGCGGAATCATATAATGATCTCACATTACACAAAATTCTAACCACAATTAGATTACAGTTAACCCAAACAAAACCCTGACAGACCTAAACCAGCATCATACGATAAAATAAAATCAAAATCAATAAACATACGAAAAAGAGTCGCCAATATTTAACACAATAGAAAAACATAACACGTCAATAATCTATGAAATCATTATATGACTCCGCCATTTATTAAGAACAAAATCAGAAACCGAGAAACACAACACACAGAATAATAAAAGTAAAATCAGGCGAAAAATTCTAGAGGTATGATACAAGAAGTATACCTGCTTGTTGACCTCAACACCGATAGCACGCTTAGTGACATTCCAGACACGGCCAGTACGACCATGGTAAAATTTGTGTGGCATACCCTTGTGAATGGCGCCGTTTACCTTGATGTCCACATACTCTCCGATATGAAAAGTTCTAAGATAAGTGGAGATTGGGATAGTACCCTTCTTCCTGAATCCCCTAGCGAAGAGATCCCTAGTTCTAGCTCTCAATCCGTGACCTGCCGGCATATTTCCTCACTTTCTCTCTCTCTCTAATGGCTGCCGCAAAGAAGGAATGAAAAAGGGAAATGGGGCTAGGGTTTTGGTTTTAAACAATTAGGGCTAGTTTTATACATGGAGAAGCCGTATTAAAGGAAAGGGATCAAAACCCTAATATTGTTACGGCATTTCAAAAGCCCATGGGCTTTTGTTTTAAAATGGGCTTGACTTTTAATAGTGAAAATTTGAAAATTTTGAAACAAGTAAGCAAAAGAACATAAAAAGTTCATATGATAGCAAATTTTGTAAAATAATTCTCAAGATAAGCAGTTTTTTCCTAAAATTGTGGTTTGAGGTTATTTACTATTAGTCACAGCGAACAAACTAGAGGTTAAAGAGTTTGTTCTCTGTTAACAGTGACAGCGAACAGATGCAAGCTAAAAACAGCAGATCCCCGGTTTGACCAGGTTTAAACTTTGTTCGTTGTTAGTAACAACGAACAAACCCTTTGTTCTTTTTTTTTTTGAACCCTCTGCCTTAGTTCGCTAACCTCATGTCTGGGAAAAAGCTGCTTATATTGGCAAATAGTTTCAAAAGTTAGCTATAATGTGATTTTTTTATATAATTTTGCTTATTTGTTTCAAATTTGTGAAAATTTGAAATAAATAAGTATTTTAAACAAAAGAAATAAAAAATAAGTTTTGGATAAACTTAATTGCAAAAATAAGTATATTCTTGTCCTAAGGTAAGGTATCTTGGTGGTTTATGCAATATGAGAGTAAAAATAAAAATGGGACAATTTAAACAAAAGAAATAAAAAATAAGTTTTGGATAAACTTAATTGCAAAAATAAGTATATTCTTGTCCTAAGGTAAGGTATCTTGGCGGTTTATGCAATATGAGAGTAAAAATAAAAATGGCGAATTGTAGTTTATGCAATGAGGTTACGATTGAATGGGACAAAGGTCACTGGATAAGGAAGGTTTTTTGGTTTACTGATGATTAGCAGTTAGGGAGATTAAATTGACGCATTTTACAATGAGAAAATTCAATTTATGGGGTGTCGTTTTCCATCTTATTAATAACTGACGTGATTAATAACCATAATTTTAAATTTTTTTAGTAGTGGGCCCACCCATTTAAGTCAGTCTCTCAAAGAGACCATTTCCATAAGAATTTGTGAAAAAAATTGCATGTGATTTGATAAGTCAATTTCATACTTCTTTCTATTCAGCCTAGATGTCTTATTTGATTAGACACATTTTCTAATGTTATTTCTATCATTAATATATTTTATTGTGCATGATTAAAATCATAATAAGTTGATATTAATAACATTTGTATTGAGACAAATCAAACAAGATTCCACAAGACGATGTAATAACTTATAAATTAAGCATACAATACATTATACAACTTAAGAGTGACTAATAAAGAGTGTGAAAAGTCAAATTAAACACTTATGTAGAACTAGAGGTAGTATCATATCATCATCATACAATGTATGATTCAAAAACATGTTTGCCAAGTGTCACTTTATGAATCAATTGTGCCAAATGTCATCAATTCATGAATCAATTGCAATTATTTTGCCATTTATCAATCTGTCACTTCATGAATCAATTGTTTTGTCAATTTACAATGCAATTTTTAGGTCAATCATTTCATTTTCCATAATGCCATGTGAATTATCAATAAAGAGTTCTATTTAAAATGATTGTAATTGTACTTGTTATAAAATAACTAATGGTGAAATAAATTCCACAAGTTGACATTAATGTTAATATATGAATAATTAATATCTCAATTTAGTTTTTCCACAATTATCGAGGCAAAATTTTAATCCTTAATATCACAAATTATTTTTAATTCAAATTATAAAAATTTGATATTAAGAATCTTATATTGAGACGATAATCAAACAAAATCTCACATGACTATGTTTTAACTTATAGATTAAAAATAAAATATAAATTAAGAATAATGAGTGAATAGTGCAAAAAAACTAAATGGAACATTTAGATTAAATAGGAGGTAGTATTAATTTTGCGTAATCTAATAAGACTTATAAATGTTTGATAATTATTTTTTAACCCCTCTCTTTATATTTCCTAATGCAATGTACTATTATGGTGCTATTGAAGATTTTTCAACTATTACTACTTTTAATGATTATCAATAACGTATATTTGAGTTTACTAATTTTAGTATTTCTTTCTAAAATTTAATTTTAGCATCCAATTATGATGGAATATTTGATCATAATATCTATTCAAGTGTATCGATATGATAACTTCATTAGCATTTTAAGTTCTATTATATATTATGATTATTACATTTAGTACAAATTTGCTAATGCTTAATTGATTACTATTAAGCATATCCGAGTAGTGGTAAAAGGTTTTTTATGATGACTTTGTTAAATTTTGGTCAAAGGTCTTACATATTATGAATTCATACGGTCTCTACTAAACAAAAATATGAACCGTGCATAGCACGGGTATAATCTTAGTAAAACTATAAATCATAAAATTTTAAAATCAAGTTTCATTCTATTACCCCAATGGCATTTAGTTGCTCTCATCTAGAATGAAAATTGGGTTGAAATTAAAGTCTTATAGTTTGTGTAAATAATCCAAAGAACTAACATAAATTTAAAATATGAAATCAGTTTTTTTATAAATAAATAGGGTCGTTTTTTTATAAATAAATAGGGTCGGCCTTAAGGGTAAGCCCAAGGAGCATCTGGCAGGACCATACTTGGAAAGTAGAAATTAGTTACACAAAGGGCTTTAAAAATATCTATTATGTATTTAAATGGTGAAGTGTACAGACGAAAATAGAAATAATTTAGAGTATTAGGTTGGTATGTATTGGTTATTATTAAGTCAAAATTGTAGTTATATATGTTGGTTAATAATACATAATTTAAGTTTATGATTTTCCTTTCCATAAAAAAAAGTTCATGATTTTAATATTGTTGAAAATATATGTGTGAAGCTTTTAGGCTAGATTCTAATGTTGGGAATGAAGGTTATTTATATGTACTTAACATTTTAAGTCAATAGTAATAAGTTTTACCTTTTTTATATTATTATTTTAAAAACATAATTAAATATTTGAATTAGTTGTAGTATTTCAGCACCTTACAACTTTTGTTGTTACAGTGTGTTATTAAGTGTTGTTGTAAAATGTAGTAGTTGTTGTTGTATCTTGCTCATTTGACAACTTTTTTTTATAGGTTTCAATACTTAACTTAAACCTTTGAACTTTAAACATTCATGTAAGCATTTTCAAGTTCAGGAGTTTTGATCAACAAATCTTTCGAGTCTTGAAAGGAGTGTCTTTAACTTCAGTTGTTTTATATTTGAAATTCAATTTCAAATTCTTATAAACTTGTTCTATGAACTAGAAACCTACTTTTCTAATTCAAAACCAATAGAATATCTTCTACATAGTGTGGGTTAGTATTCGAGTCTTGAAAGGAGTGTCTTTAACTTCAGTTGTTTTATATTTGAAATTTAAACAATATATATATATATATATATATATATATATATATATATATATATATATATATATATATATATATATATATATATATATATATATATATATATATATATATATATATATATATATATATATATATATATATATATATCTATATTCAAACTTAACAATATGAAACAATATAAAATATATCTAACTATATAAACTAACTTTAAATAACTCATTCAATACGTGTGACTTCGTCAAGGTACCTAATTGATGAAATATGTCTTTTACAATTAAGGGTTGTAATATTAAACAATTAAAGATCTCGATCACATGCTAATACTCCTCACACATAAACAATAAAAAGGATAAACATCTTTATAACTGAAATATATGATTTCTCAATACATGATGTATTAAAATACAAAAAAATAAATAAAATCTTGTAACCCTATACGGCTATACCATAATATAAGTATATATACATGAAAGCATAACATAATTAATTAAAGCATTATATGAACTTTAGTGATCAATACATTATGCTATGTTATGTCTCTTCCAGAAGCATATGTACTTCCATTTGATGTAGCTGAGAAATGGTTTTTCTGTAACAGGTATGTACTTGACGAGCCACCCTAGAGGCCAAGATACTACTGCGATGCCAATACAAGCACCCCACTGTCCCCAATTCAGTCTTTCTGTATTTGCAAATTTCTTAAGGAACTCCACCATCACCACTTGGAGGATAATTGTTACGCCAATTATGGCAATGAATAGCTTGTTCTTGTGTATCCCCTCAAATATGTTTTTCTTTTCTAGCTTTCTTGCGTTGAATTCATTAAAAATCTGGCACAATACAAAGGTGTTGAATAATAGTGTGTCCTTCACTTTGCTCCCTACACCAAATATCACCTCGCCCTTGAACTGTAAAGTTAAGAGAACTGCAATCTGGTATAAGGCTTGTGCCATTAGGTTCCTCCACATGATGTTGGTAATGAGTGGCTCTGTTCTTCCAACTGGTGCGTTGTCCATTAATTCTTTTGTGGGTTTTTCTGTTGCAAGAGCTAGGGCACCTAATGTGTCCATGATCAAGTTAACCCATAATAATTGAACTGCGGTTAATGGAACCTCACCTGCTGATACTGCTGCTACAAAGTTGATGGTCAAAGCTGCCACATTTACCGTAAGTTGAAACTGGATGAACTTTTGAATGTTGTTGTAAACACATCTACCCCAATTTAAGACAGTTGCCACTGAAGCAAAATTATCATCTAGGATGACAATATCTGAGCTTTCCTTTGCAACTTCTGTCCCTTGTATGCCCATCGAAAGGCCTATATCGGCCTCCTTCAGAGCTGGTGCATCATTTGTGCCGTCTCCAGTTACTGCAACCACATGACCATTTTGCTTGAGACATTGCACCATCAAAAGCTTATCAAAAGGAGACGATCTCGCCATCACACGTATTTTATTGACTTTTGCTTTCCTTTGATCATCACTATAGTTTCGGAATACAGGACCTTCAACAACAGCATCTTCAACGTTGTCACCAGGTTGCAAGATCCCACATTCAACAGCTATGGCTCTTGCAGTGAAAACATTGTCACCTGTGATCATCTTAATGTTAACTCCAGCATTTTGGCAATCTTGAACAGCTTTCTTTACCCCAGGTCTACATGGGTCTTTAAGACCCACCATCCCGAGCAAGGTCAGACTATCATCAGTGAGTTTTTCCTTGACGATATCTTTACCATCATGAAATACCACTTGCTTATGTGCAAAGGCTATGCATCGAAGGCTGCTTGCTGCCATGCTTTGAATTACTTGTTCGAATCGCTCCTTTGCATCATCATCCATTAAAAACAAATTTCCTGATGCATCATAGTAACTTGAGCACTTTTCTAGTATCATCTCCGCAGCACCTTTCCAATGTATATGAGCTCTACTTTCGTCCTTTTTCTTTATCAATACCCCACTTCTTTTCTTCTGTGAATTGAAAGCTTCCACGTGAAGGATTGAATAACTCTGATTCAGTGTTTGCATGTTCATCTTGTGCTCCAACACTGCCCAAGAGAGAAGAGCTTTCTCTGTTGGACTTCCTGAAAACTCGCACTCAGAGCTAGAAGAACTCTTGTAAACACTACCGGTAGTATTTAGTCCAACTCCTTGCTGGATTAATTCAAGAAGATCGGAAGCAATCTTGGAGCTGTTACCTTGTTCGACAGGATTCTGACCCAACCAGAAATTTGTGACCTTCATTTGGTTGAGGGTGAGAGTGCCTGTTTTGTCTGTGCAAATTATTGTTGCTGATCCCATTGTCTCACATGCTGAAAGTTTACGAACCATGGCCTGATCAGCCATCATCCTCTTCATCGAATAAGCGAGTGTAAGGGTGACAGCCAATGGCAGACCTTCGGGAATCGCAACCACAACTATGGTAACAGCAGCAGAAACAATTTTTACAACAGCGTTGAGCACATCATTAACACTCGTTTTGCTTCCATTGTATTCTCTTTTTCCCTCATCATCTTTTGTATTTCCAGTGAAGTATCGAACCAACAACACTACAAGAACAAAGAAAGCCACAGCTAAACCAAGCTTACCAATCGAAGACGTCAACTTATTAAGTCGTTCTTGTAGTGGTGTTTGTTCATTTGTTTTTTTGTTGACAGAACTCATCATCTCACCCCACATCGTGTTCATCCCTACTGAAGTCACCAACATCATGCCATAACCATCCGCAACTTTAGTTCCTGAGATCAAAAACGGGTGTTGAGCTTCGTCAATTGTGACATGGTCACTCTCTCCGGTCATGCTAGACTCATCAATTTGTAGTGAATGTCCATCAACAAACAAGCCATCAGCTGGTACTTGATCCCCGATTTTCAAGCAGACGATGTCTCCCACTACGATTTCATATATCGAAACCTGTTGCCTTCGCCCACCCCTTACAACATCCACCTTGATGTTGTTGCTTTGTTTAGATAACTTTTCAAATTGTCTGCTCTGCCTAAAGTTACTTAAAGAAGATACTATAATAACAAGAAAAACAGCAACAAAGATGCTACCTCCATCATACCAACCTTCTTTTATCCCTTTCTCCTTAATCCCAAAACCAAGTGAAAGAGAAGCACAAAATAGAAGAATAAGAATGGTAAAATCTTTAAAGGCTTCCCACACAAAGTGTAAAAGCCCAAGAGAGGGTGGTTTTTTGAAAGTGTTAGTACCAAAAGTATCACGACGATTCGCAAAGTCTCGTTCATCATCATAAAGACCGTTTTCTAGATTTGTTTGAAGTCGAAAAGCAATAGATTCTACTCCACCAAACTCTTGAAGTTTTTCGATATTTTTTTGTTTTGTGAGTTTAGTAAGTGATTGTTGATCAACCTCAGAGAAAGTTAACCGTGGATCAAGGTTAACAATAGAGTAAGAAGAAGAGCGTGATAACTTACCCTCATTTTTGAATAGGGCAGTTTTAGGAGGCATAAACACTCTCGAATAGTATATTCGAGCAAACGCCTTGCGCCATATTTTGTTGTAATAGCTAAGGTCTTGAGGTATGCTTAGCAAATAATCAATGCTAGCTAAGTTTGTAGGTAACAAATTGGACATACTTTTGTTACAAAATTAGGCACAAAATAAATATCTAGCTTTAAGTTGGTATTTTTGTGTAAATTGTTATTTTTGAGGTTTATTGCAAGTTGAATTGTGAAGATGTATTTGTGGTTGTTCATATATTTATGTATATATAGTGATTAGTAATTTCAAAATGTGATACACCTAGGATTATTTAATGAAAGTTTAACCATTTTTGTATAATCTTGCACCCCAAGTTTTATTTTACACGGGATAGGAAAGATATGCGGAAACTCGGTAGCGTCTTCCATGCAATTACATGAATCGCATCTCAATTTTATCACTTGCTCAACTTTCCTATAGGTCGGTATCGGTCGGTTACTTAAATATGGCAATATGTATTCCTTTCTATAGACTTATTTATTATTTTTCTCTTATTTATTTTTAATAATGTTTGATTAAAATATAAAAAATTAGTATTAATAGAATTTACATAGAAAAAATCAATTAAGATTCTTATTTTTGTGAATTATACTTATGTATCCCTATATTATAGATGGGCGGAATTTTTTTTATCTTTTTGTTATTTTTTTATTTAAATATTATTTAATTTATCCTTTAATGATTATTTAAAAAAATCGTTATTGTTTAGAATTTTATTTCCAATTACTCCGACATGGGTGCGAGTAAGAATCTTACACATCCCATGACTCATGACTCTGATTTTACCAATTCATTGACGCATGTGACTAGTATTGAAGTATGTTAAGAGAGTATAAATTTGTAAATAACTTTAGGAAATGAGAATGAAATTATTTCCGAAAAAAAGAGTGTAAAATTAATGTACCAAATTAAAAGAAAAAGAAGTGCAAAATGAGTTACAAACGAAATACTATTTTCGTATGCCCTTTCAAAATACTATTTATAGATCTAAATTGCATATAGATTAAGAGATAGTAGTATTATTTAAGTTGCGTGGATGAAAATAATTAAGAGTTGAAAAGTGTAAAATATGAGAGTATAGAAGAAAGTTTTGGATAAAAGAAAGATTTGGACGTAAAAGAAAATTATAACAAGGTAAAAGGAACGAAATAAAAAGGAATTACTTTATTCCTTTCCATTGGTTAATTACATTTGAATTTTGTACATTTTTTGGGAATTTAAACATAAGAAAATTATGAATTTCACATAAATTGTAGCGATTAAGAAACCATCCGTATTTTGGACTTCAAAATGGCGACATGCCCAGGATGTTGCCAATGTTTTTCCTAGTTTTTTAAAATATTAATTAACGACAAACTGGCTACAGCCTCAGGTCATCGCCCCAATTAGCTACGACCAAGGGTCATAACCAAGCCATCATAAAAAAATTTTTTATTCTGTGTCGATTCTAGGTCGCACCTAGAAGACTACCACACAAAAAATAACACAAATTTTCAAATGAGACGTTCTCATGGTAAAATAGTATATTAAATTGACCCAATATATATTTATTATTTCAAAATGATCACTTAATAAGTTATAACTTTAAAGTGATCGCTTACAGTTTTTAAATGATCACTATTTGTGGCCTTAGAGTAATTAATAAAGCACTTACTTACAATGTTTAAATGATCAATCAGATTTATAGACGAATTATATAAACTCGTTCATAATCATCACAAATTCTTACTTGAGACCGTCTATACAATAAACGTCTCAAGTTTTGGGGCTGACCTAATTTATAAATTAAAAAAAAATTAATTAATGATTTTATAAGTTAAAAGGGAGATGTGAGTTGGGTTCTTGAGAGACGTCTGTAGTATACAAACGGTGAGAGGACATCCGTAATCATAATACGTTATTTTTTTATTTATTGTAACGGCTGAATTTAGTTCACACTCAAATTCAAGTAGTAGTTTACCGACATGGGTTACGGCTGATAAATTATTTTTTTATTTATTGACTTTTGACCGTGGTAATAATACTCGATTACTAGTTTACCACCAAAGTTTCTAGGAAACTTTCCACAATTTTAATTTATATTCATTTTTCTAACTTCACAACAATTTGATTTAAGATAATGTTTCATACACTTATATAGTTTTTATCCATATTTTTCTTTTATTTTTAAATTTATCTATATAATCTAGTAGAAGGTATCTTTTATTAACAATTGTATTATTGCATATTATAATATCTTAGATTGAGAAAGAAATAATAATTATTATTGTGTATAAAATCAATAATGATAAAAGCAAATTTCGTATGAGATTGTAGTAAGACAAAGAGCCTGGGTCAATTAAGTAAAAAACTGAAAATTTTAAATAATTAATTTGTAATATTTTACATAATTATCTCATGATAAGACAATCTTTTTTTTAGGAAATGATAAGACAATCTTAAATGTGAATTAATTTAATAATAATCCCTTGGTTAGGAAGATGTAGGAGTACATGTATATTCATCAACAAGTATGCAACTAGCCAAGCAAACGAGTACAACATAGTACGAGGTAGCTTAACTAACAAGTAAGCAATTACAACAACAAAACACGGAGTTTTTAGATGTTTATAGACTAATTTTTTCGACTCTTTTTTATACATGTGTGGTAATTGTGACTTTTAATTATATATTTTTACTTTTGACTTTTTAATTGATTATTCACATATATAATTTTCCGTTTTCATATTATTTTCTCAAATAGAATATATGAACTTTAGCTTTGACTATATTTTCTCATTGATTTATATGTAAATTCATACTCATGTTGGATCTTGCTATATTCGTTTCAATATGTATTTCTAAATATCAACTTTTTAAAATTTTTATAAACTCACAATTAAAATGATTTGACTTTTAAGTTTGCGTTGAAATTTGCGCAAAATAAGTATAAAAGAAAAGAATAAATGAAAATAGAGGGAGCAAAAAATTTTTGTAAATAGTTTTTAAGCTAATTGAGATTCAAAAACACTATTATAGGCAAACTTTTTTTTTTTTTTTTTGATTTTGACTTTGGAGTTTGGAGGTACTTTTTTCTCTCAAATATGGATAATGATTATTGGGATCACATTAAAATAGCTCATAATTAGGATTCATTATTATTGGCGTAGTTCTACTAAATCATGGTTAATGTTAAATATTCCTGTTATTACCAATTTAATGTTAAAAATTTTCGGACAGTTATACAACAGTCTGAAAAATATTCAGAGCAAATCAGACCAGACCAGACTGATGGATATTCAATTTTAAACCTAATTTAAAGTTAGGCTGCCAGAAAGGGATTCATAGTTGGACCTTGACAGCCTAATCAAAATTTAAAATCACTCATGTATTATTATGGGTTTCGGTCTACGATTTACGATTTTCACTAGACCGGAGTTTTTTGCAGTTTTTCGGTCAGATCTGGTCTGAAAATTTTAAAATCTAGGACCGAAAATCGTATTTTTTTTTAAAATAAACTAAACCAAACCAAATACTTAAATTACTGTAATTTGGTCCAATTTAATTTACGATTTAGACCAAACTTTGTTCAGCCCTAAGAATAAGTAGCCTACTTGAGGTACTGATTCCTACTGATGAATGTACTTCTAATTAATGCAGGGAGAGTTATGCTTAGGTCTTGATTGAGGTGGATATCTCCAAGCCTTTGCCAAAGGCTATCCTGGTGGAAGACGAGGATGGCCAAGTTCACGATCAGACGTTCTTCATTGAGTGGGTGCCCCACTTTTGTAGAAATACCAGGTTATTAGGCATATACTTCCTCCAGACTAATATAGTTTCAACATTGAAAAAAAGCATTATTCACTTATCTCCCTTAATTTGTGATTAATTCATAACCTATAAGCTAAAACATAGTCAAGTGGAATCTTGTTTGATTCGTCTCGATGCAAAAGATTATTACTATCAAAGTTTTATAATTTATATTATACATAATTATAAATTAGAAATAATAACGATGCAAAAGATTATTACTATCAAAGTTTTATAATTTTATATTATACATAATTATAAATTAGAAATAATAACGAATTAGTGCATTGGACTGTGAAAAAAAGCAAATGTTGCAAGTATTTTGGAAAGAGAAAGTATGTGATAAGAGTACTTCTGGGATGCCTATTGTGCCCGAGTAGCAGAACAGAACAGAACAGAACATACTTAACGATTATCCAAATAAAACAATGGTATTATTTCAATGGTTTGGTTTGATACAAAGTAGCAGCAATCAACATGGTTTTTTATTAATTAGAAAAATAATCACAAACGTTTTTAAACATTTGAGCCACCAATTGCAAATATTCTTCAATTTCTTCCAATTTGCAACTGAATTTTTCAGTTTGTCAAATCCCAAACCCTAAAATTAAGAAATCTATTGAAACCTTCAAAGGCAAAGATTAGAAATGGCGACGACATAATCAGACTACGAAAAACCAGTAATGATGGTGGGAATCGATGAAAGTGAAGAGAGTTTTTATGCGGAAGAATGGACACTTGCCATTTTAAGATCTTAGTTGTTCATGCTACCCTAAATTTTCATTCAAAAATAAAACCCTAAGTATTTCATCCCTAAATCCAAATGAAATTATAATCTGGAAGTTCTGAATTACCTGAAATGCAGCCAAGAATTGGAGAATTCCAAAATTTCACCTAAAACAAAGCGAGACAGGAGCAATTCAGCAAGGGAAGGTGAAGGAAGTGAGCAGTCAGATATTGAATTTAGCGAGAAGGATGTGGTGTTTGAACTTTGAATTTGTGCAGACGGAGAAAGAAAGAAATGAGCAAGGGAAAGGAAGCTTGTGAGATGTAGACGGATATAGTGACGAAACTTCGAATAAAATTTTAGGAGTGCCGGGGTTGATAAAAAAATTA
Organism: Amaranthus cruentus; assembly: GCA_019425755.1. Taxonomy (NCBI): domain Eukaryota; kingdom Viridiplantae; phylum Streptophyta; class Magnoliopsida; order Caryophyllales; family Amaranthaceae; genus Amaranthus; species Amaranthus cruentus. The sequence goes on from CM033454.1 coordinate 22,670,040, forward strand.
AATCCAAGTAATATATAGCCAAACAATAAAAAAAATTAGCATGTAAGTTTTGAATCAAAGAAAAAATTCAATTAAAAATATAAAATAGACCTTTATCATTCAATTGTGGATAATAAGCTTAATTTTTTATTTCGTCCATTTGTCATAATCGCTTTTTCTTTTTTTTCCTTTTTCAGTTATTCATTATCTTCCTCTAGTTATGTTGTTCATATTTGTTGGCCTACAATTTGTAAAATTTTGTCCATTTGAATATTTTTTAAATATTTTTTTCAACATTTTTTTAATTTATCTTTTTTTTTCAATAACTTGTATGAAAATCATAATTAGATTGAATTATTCTACGTACATTTTTTTGGAAGAACAAACACATAGGAGAGTTTAATTCCCACTTAGAATAGAATTATAAAATCTAGTTTCTAAGGGCAGAAAATCCCTTCATATACACAAAATTATTAGAAAAGTCAAACAAACAAAAAATGTACTCTAGTATATTATCAAAAAATCCCCTCATGTAATCCGGCACAATCATGTAAATTAAATTATACTTTTAATATTGTTATTGATAATGACATAATTCGGCACAATTATGTAATTTTGCCCATCAACCATGCAATGACTACTCTATTCATCTACTCCTTTTTGACTATCCAAATGTAAGCAACAACAATTCAAAAATATCCTTTTTTGCATGACTAGTATGTGCCTATATTAGAAATCCCATTTTTTTTTCTCTCTTTTGCCTTTTCTTTTGATAATGACACACCAACCTACCCATTTTATTCATCCCAAACATTATTATCAATCAACTACTATTTATCATTCTACCAAAACCCAATCCCAACTTTCCATTTCCTCAAAACAAAACTTCTCTAAGAAAAAAAAATGGCAAAATTCTCCTTTCCCTTCATCCTTCTCCTATCTCTTCAAACCCTAACATTACTACCCATAAACTATGCATCATTTGCAAAACCCATCTCGAAAACCGAGCTCGGGATCAAAGCATTAGATGATAAGCAAACCCAACTCACATTCTACTTCCACAACACCCTTAGTGGGCCCAATCCTTCATCCCTCCAAATCGCCCAGGCAAAATCTACCGACCAATCATCAACCATGTTCGGGGCCCTGGCTATGGTTGATAACCCATTAACCGAGGGCCCCGAAATCACGTCGAAATTGGTGGGTCGGGCCCAAGGAATGCAAGCATCCGTGGGCCAAACCGAGTCCACGTTAATGATGGTTATGAATTTTTATTTCTTAGAAGGTGAATATAAGGGAAGTACATTAAGTGTATTAGGGAGAGATATTATGGGTGAGGGTGTAGGGGAAGTCCCTGTGGTTGGAGGGACTGGTGCCTTTAGATTTGCTAAGGGTTATGCTCAGATTAAATCTCAGACGTTGGATCAAAAGAGTGGTGATTCTATGATGCAATTCAATGTGGTTGTAAATCATGCTTCAAGTATTGGTAGTGGTACCCAATTAAGTGATGGTGCACCCTCACCTACCCAAGTATTTACATGTTTGGTTATGATTTCTCTTTTATATTTATTTATTTTTTGAAGAATATATGATTTTGTAATTATGATTTTATCGAACACTTTTCTTTTTAGTTTATCTCTTTTGTTTTGCAATAGATTTGTTAAGAAAATAACTCAATCAAAAGCTTAATATTATGTGGTTATATTACTTGAATTCGATCAAATTCAATTAGGTTGTGTTTGGGAACAAGTATTTCATTTGGAAATGTAGATTTCAATTATGAATTCATTAAAGAAGAATTTGAGAATCACAAGCTTAAGGAAGTGATTCTCAAATACTTATCTTTAACCATTTTTAAAACATTGGTGGATTTGACTCAAATTCAAATTTGAAAATCTTTTACTTGCCAAACACTAAATTTGAGTCAAATCCGCATTTTCAAATGAAATCAACATTCCCAAACATAGCATTAAGTAAAATTTATTTTACACAGTTTTTGAATATAAGTATTTCGTTTCAAATTGTAAACTTCAATCATGAAATCATAAAGGAAAAATTCATAAATGATACTCCAATTCTCCAATTCTCTATTTTAACTACTTTTAAAATAATGATAGAATAGCCTCAAATTCATCTTTAATTTTTTTTTGAATTTTTCAAACACTAAATCTGAGTAATTCATATTTTCAAATAAAACAAAATCGATATACATTATGTGTTTTCTAAGTCTAAGATCGATATACATTATGTGCAATACGTATACACAAGGCCTACTCAATCCATGTACTACTAGCTTATAAAGTCTTGGTAATTACAAGACTATTTAGTATTTAGTGTTTAGTGTTCTCGCTTCCCATATGGCATTTGTAATTTGCCAATTTCAAATTTACTTTTGAGCAATAAATAAATATCTTACATAAAATGAACAATCTAAAGCTTATTACATCACTATCAGGGCCATCCCGTTTATTTTTGGACCCTAGAACAAAGGATAAAAACAGGCCCCTAAAAACTTAAAACATAAAGCATAATATAATATACCTTTTGTTTTTTATTGTTAATATTTAAATTACTTTACAGAAAAACACTAATAACTCATATTACTTAGCAAAAAATGTAAGTTATATATAAATTTAATTCAAATTAATATCACTTATATATATAAAAATAAGTTTTTTGAGCCCTTTAAAACACGGGCTCTGGGCGGTAGCCCACTTTGCCCTTGCCAATCGACGGCCCTGATGATTATAGAGGGGTCGACACTGCTAGGTGACAAGACACATACTATAATGAGGTCTTAGCCTATTTTGGTTGTTGATGACGGCATTTACTCCTCCTCCTCATCATCCTACCCAGTATATCCCACTCATAGAAACTTTGAATAGGATCTGGGGAGGGAAGGACGGCGGCAACTCATACCCGTAAAGGAGAGCACGACCAAAAAGGAGTCTCCGGCTCCAAGATGATAGAGATACGTGTCTGCCACGCGGGGTGAAAAACAACACATAATAGATCCAATACGCATGTAAAACAAATGTAAAACTTAAAAAACAAAAGTAATAAACAAAACACACAAGAAACTAGGGCAAACAAGAAAGCACGGACGCCGCTAACGACTCTAAGAAGAAAATCTGGAGTCTAAAATCTGGATATGACGCCTCCAACTACTCCTATCCCTAGTCAGGTCCTCAGAGAGGTTTAACTCACGTAAGTCTACTCTTATTTGCTCCTCCCAAGTTTTCTTGAGTCTTCCTCGACTCTTCTTACACTCTAGTATAAAGCTTTCGACTTGGAATTTACTCCGACATATTATAACGCCAGTCGGATACCGCAAGCATCGCTGGATGCTTTGACACTACTAAAAGACTTGGAATTTTGAGTACTTTCCTCCCTTTGGTCTTTATCCTTGTTAGCAGGACATTCAAAACAAGACGAGTGCTTAACTGTGGACTTCTAATATTAATCGCAAATCTTAAACTAAATAATACTCCATAGTTTTTACAATTAAATTCTAAACTAATTAATCACAAATCTTAAACAAAACTAATCAAATAATCAAAAGAAATAAATATAAACAAATAAGAATAATATGTAAAACATAAAAAAAAACAATTAAACATAAATAAAAATATTTATTAGCACAAAATGTGTGACTCAACCTAGGTGAACTCGCACGTTTTGTCACTGAGCCTAGGTTGAGTCGCATATTTTATGTGACTCACTCGATTTATTAGTTTTTCGTTGAAAAATGTATTAAAGGGAAAATTACTACCTCCTATTCAGCCTAAATACCTATTTTTTTCGGCACTATTGACTTATCACTCTTAATTTGTATTTTACTCTTAATTTATAAGTTAAAATACAGTCATGTGGGATCTTGTTTGATTCGTCTCAATTCAAGCATTATTAATATCAAATTTTTATAATTTTTAATTCAGAATAATTTGAGATATTAAGAGTTAAAATGTTGTCTCGACAAGTGTGAAAAGCTAAATAAGACACTTAGACTCAATAGGAGGGAGTATTAAATAAAATAACGGCCTAATGAATGAACAACTAGTCTCTTGAGAGACCGTCTTTCTGAGAGACGTCTCTTATGCCCAATCCATTAAAGCTTATTGCCTACATTTACTCTACATTTTCTCTAATTGGTCAACCCAATTAGAAATAGTCTCTTTCTCTCACAAGAATTTGTAAATGAAAAAATGACATTATAATAATATTGAAAAATAAATGCAATTAACACTTTTGAAATGGAGGGTTCATTCGTTTTGTAGTCCTCCCAACTTGATCATTACTATTTGATGCATCTTTTAAACCCAACCCCACGATTACGTTTTAAATTCCAACTTTTGAATCAATTTACATAAATCCTCATTAGAAAATTCAACTAACGACCGACCATTAGACAATTTACAAATCTATCTATACTTCTATACTATACTATATACTAAAACAAAACACACCTGACATAAGCAACTTTAGTAGTATGTAATAATGATGCACACACCTGACATAAGCAACTTTAGTAGTATGTAATAATGATGCATAAATTATTATCTTTGATTTTCAATTTACAAAGCATCATTCAATTCTATTTGTTTAGAAAAACATTCATTTATTTACAAATTAATTATATTATTTTCGATTATACTTTTAAAAAAAGTTCACTAAATGCTAATTATATTATTGATACAATTTACAATAACCCACTACTTTATCATTTTTATAATTACGTCAATTAAACTGTGTATTAAAAAATAATTAAAATCGATGTAATATTAAGTCGGGCCTATTCTATTTATTTGTTTTTTACATCAAAATGAAAAAAACCGTGCATCGCACGGGGATTATATAGTTTGAATACTACGTGAATGAACTTTCACTTTCAGACCAAATTAGTATTTTACCGCCAAACTTTCTATAACTTGTATTAATAAAACGTAATAATAACATCCGTTTGATTATTGGTACTAAATAATTGTAAAAAACTAACTTATGGTGTAAATTTTCATGAAATATATCATGTTATTTCATGGTAATAAAGTTTTGATCATTTACAATTTTCTATTACCACGTAATATTACGTTTTCATATGGTACTGCATTAAAATGGATTTTATGAATAAAAAAATAAGAAGATTGAAGGAGAACAAGCATGATCATTAACTTGTTAAAACATTTTCCTATTAAAATTACACTAGTTTTTTAATGGAAAAACCAAAACATAATTCGATATTTTCATGATTTTCCTATAATAATCTCAATTTTAAATATTATTTGCCTAGAATAAACTTGGGTAACCCGATAACCTGCTATAGTAGGTAATTCACCAAAAAAATAAACTGAAAATTAATTTAAAATCAGAGAAAATTTGAAAATTTACATAAAAAATTCTAAAAAATTTAACATTTTTTTGACATTTTATTTTATTTTATCTTTTAAAATCAAACTTGCTATAACAAGTCATCCAGTCACCGAGTTTACTCTACGAAAATACCCTTCAAAGTTGGGATTATTCATGATTAATCAATAGGTGAGATTATTATAAGAAAATTACGAATAAGTTGGATTATTCTAGGTAATTTTTCTTTTTCAGGACTATTCATATCATTTTGAAGTTTCTAACTTTCACATTCAATTCCAAAATATTCTCCAAGAGTTCATTTAAAATCATACCCTACCAACAAAAAAAATCAAACCTACCAACCAAATTCTCAACACATGAACAACACCAATAAGGCAATAACTAACAATGAAATTAAAAAATTCACATATCATTCAATACTTTGCTGGCCGTTCAACAACTTGGCCGTCTTTATTCTTACTAATCATTCATATTATAAGCATTTAGTCCAACTAATCCTCTATACTTCACATGCTCCAATACAAACATACTTTCCACTGTACCCCTCATTTAGCATCATTTGTTATTTTGATCTGTTTTACTTATTTTGCGTCATATTTATTTTTGAACAACGAAGCACTGCTTTTTTGATATTTTTATACAATTTAATTAAATTCATTCACGCAATTCATTCTTTTGTCATTTATTACCAAATAACAACCTTTTTCTTAAAAAAACCTCAATCTGGACAGAGTAGTATTATAAATCCTCCATCCCACACATTTTGTATCAATTGATATTTTGGTCTGTACCACTCATTTTACAATTTTTGTGGACAATAATAAACACTTTAATTTCATCCATACATATAAACTCTCTTTTAATTTCATCCACACAATTCATTCTTTTTCTTCATTATTTACTAACTAATATACACTTTTTTCTTGCAAGTTACAATTTTTCTCTTTACTCTAATTGACCAGGACAAGAGTAGTATATATAATTTTTCTCTTTACTCTAATTGACCAGGACAAGAGTAGTATATATATATATATATTTATGCAAATAACCCACAAACCATCAAGAAAATTATCTAACCACAACCTATAATGTCTAACAATATGTCCATTCCAATAATTTCCTTCTTTTCTCTTCTATTCTTGACCTTCTTCATACCCAAAACTCATGGAGCCTTTGCAAAATCTGTATCAAAAGAAGAAATGGGGATAAAACAAGAACAAAATCTAACCCATCTACACTTCTACTTCCATGATTACGTTCAAGGGTCGAACCAAACTGCCCTTCGCATCGCTCAAGCCCCTACGACAGACAAATCTCCGGGGGCTTTTGGTGCCCTAGTGATGATTGATGATCCTTTGACAGAAGGCCCGGAAAGCGACTCGAAAATCATAGGGTATGCACAAGGGATGTATGGTTTTGCAGACCAAAAAACAGCAGGATTATTGATGGTTATGAATTATGTGTTTGTAGAGGGAGAATATAAGGGGAGCACATTAAGTGTGTTGGGAAGGAATGAAGTGATGAATAAGGTTAGAGAATTGGCTATTGTTGGTGGGAGTGGAGTGTTTAGGTTTGCAAGTGGGTATGCTCAAGCTAAGACTATCACAATGTTGGATTCAAGTGGTGCAAGTGTTGTTGAATATGATGTTTATGTGCAACATTAGTATGTTTTTGAGTTTATGAAAGTTGTTTTTTGGTTTTAGAATATGGATATTTTGAAATCGTAGGCCGTTGTTGATGAATGTTTGTACAAAACGTTTATCTTTCTCGAGATTTAGCGAATTCTATAGTGGTTGGTTTTTAGAGTCAACCACTATAATTCAATAAAAATTGTTATTGTTTTTTAGTTTAGGATATGGATGTATTTGATTGTTTGGATGGATATTTTGAAATTGTAGGCCATTGTTGATGAATGTTTGTATAAAACTTTCCATCTTTCTCGAAATTTAACGTATTCTAAAAACCAACCACTATAATTCAATGAAAATTGTTGTATTTTTTGGTTTTAGAATATGGATGCAATTGATTGCTTGGAAGGATATATTTTGAAATTGAAGGCCATTGTTAATGAAAGTTCGTACAAAATGTCCAATCTTTTTCTGGAGATTCAATGAATTTTAAAGTGGTTAGTTTTCAAAGTTAATCATTATAATGAATTCAATGAAAATTGATTGAGGTAAAAGAATTATAAATTGAACATTAAATTACACAAACTGCACCAAAACTCGGTCTTTTTTGTGTGTAGTTGTACTATAATCATACAGATACTCAACAAAATTTGGAACCAAAAGCTTTACTCGTAATTTCGAGTTCATCGATTCAAATTTCATCAGCTAAGGATATAGTTCACCATTTATCTTGCAAAAATACAAAGAATTAAGTTTTTTAAAAGCATTTTCTTTGTATGAACTATAATAGAATGAGTCATTAAATCATGTGCACTTCTTATTTAATGATGTTATAGATGATGTCTACTACTTAGAGTCAGTCGGAAACAACCTTTTGATTATCCCTAACAAGTATATAACAAGAGTAATGTTGTTTGCATCCTACCCCTCGAACTCCACCCTAGAGTGGAGCCACTTAATGGCATCGGAGCAATGAAATGTTGTAAGCAGCATCTACACTAACATATAACAAATAAGATTGGCAATTAAGTTGTTTCAGCACACTTGCAGAATTAAGTGTTCAGCCCACGAACCATCTAATACTTATACTAAAATCCTGAATTCACCTCATCTCTCAAGTTGCATTTTACTAATTAGAGTTTTCGCGCATTAAAAGTCTTTTTTTTTTTTTTTGTAGTTAGAAGTCTTTGCCTTCCGGTGTGTATGCTTCATACAATGTAGACTTAAAAGAATTGTGGGTTGTAAACATGTTGGTGTTTCTTTGAAAATAACTGCTGTGTTGAAAATTCTTATATTCTACTTCAAATAACTCATAGTCATATTCCTCTAAAAGTTTCTCATGCTTTTTTGAAAATTTTTATTTGTTCTTTTAAAAGTATTATTATTTTTTTGAAAAAATTTCATTTACTTGTGCACGATTTTCATGTTCATACCAAATATTCTTATAATACTTCATCCGTTCCATAATAGTCATTACATTTTCCATTTTGGAAATTTCATATTACTTGCTACATTTTCTTTTTTAGTAAAAAATCAATCATTTAAAGTTATACCTACTCCTATTTTTATCCTACTCTATAACTCCTTTTTTTTCATTTTTCAACAAATAATATTAAAAAATTCCAAAAAAGCAACTTTTCACCTACTGCTCATCATTGCACAGTAACTTCTTAATTTTTGTGTCCATGCAATGGTAGCAAGTAAATCAGAACAGAGGAAGTAATATGCAACAAATTTATAATGTTACTTTAACATGCTCCTCCAGAAATTTCAAAAGTTACTATTTAAATCACTCATGTTCATTGAAAAATCACATGTATTCCACTTAAAGAGTGTCTTTTCCTTTTAAATACACGCTTGTATGATTGTATCTCTCACATAAAGTATGACAAATTATCTTCGCATGCTAAAACTTAGGAGTACACCATTCAAAGGTAAACTCTCAAGATGTGTGCTTAATAGGTGAGCATTTTGATACTTATTTCGACTAGAGGTGTTCAAAACAAATTCGATGATCCGATATTTATTCGACCTTATAACTGAACTCAACTTGAAAATGAACTTAAATTATGTTAAAATCAATATAAAATCAAAACCCGATTTTGAAACGACCTAAAACACGTGACCTAAAATCGACTTGATAACCCAAATAAACACCTCTAATTTCAACCAAGTATTCAAAATTAACATTCTTTAAAGACACCCGACGTTAATATTTAACTGTAAATATTTTCGGTAAATTTGGCTTGACGATTGCCTTCTGTAATACTAATTCGATGCTTTGTGTCATTTTTTTTTTACCAATTTAGAGAACACTAACCTCGAGATAGAATGGTTTTGTAGCTTCCCTAATGCATATCGCCTATCGGCATGAGTGGCATGGCTGAAACTCGAAAGCAGAACAAAGATTACACAATAAAAATTGAAGGGGATAAAAGTTATACTTCCTTACTTGCAAACTAACCAAACATCAAGAGTTGGATATAGAATTCAATACATGTTGAAAAAGTAATAAGATAGGAAGCTGTAAGTTCTCTGAAATAAGGTCACATCCAATTGCAATGTACAGTTAAAATCGACAAATAAAATGAAACAGAAAGTTCGTCTTAAAGACCCATTAACTGTCAGCTCCCAAAAACCCGAAGCTTGGAAGTTTCTAACCGAATGAAATTGGAAACATTCAATCAAATATTGTTTCCTGCCAACGCAAGACAATGAAGTTCATGAGCCTAGATCATAGGCTACAAAAGGAATGCCATAAGGAAAAGCAACAACGCAACGCAATCAACTACACCTTTATTCAACTCGACTTCCACTTGCTTTGTTTTCTATCGTCAAGAAAAGGCTTCTAAATGAATAAAATGGATAGCAACACAACATTGTAGCAAAAAAACAAACAGCACGAGAAGCCTGCAACCATCTACCTGCTACCGATAGTAACAGTATGAATATACAGAAAAAATTGGAACTTTATTCAACAATAAAATGAAAGCAACACTATTACATTCATGCTTTAAATTGTAAGAGAGACACATTACAATTTTACGGAAGGTTCCGAAAGAATCCATTACAAGTAGAAAGTAACTATTACTACTGAACTGGGACATGGTAATCATTTTGCAAAGTGAATATTTCCAACTTTTAAGCGGACAAAAAAGCTTGAGTGAGGTTTCAGACATAGATTAACAAAACTATGAAGAGAAGTTCAGTGCCTATGATGGGATGATGAAGAGAAGACAAAGGTGAAATATACCTTTAGCCATATAAAAATTAGAGCACCCGTTCCCAATTGCAGGTTCGAAGTCTGAAATAGCTCTTGTCATCAAAGGATCCAGCTTCTGTTCGAATCTAGTAAATAATTAATTGCCATAAAGTCCAAGCAAACTCTTCTCTCTTTCTTCCACTCTTTTCTTAGCTGCCTCCCTTGCTTTGAGTGCAGCGGCTTCTTCTGCAGTTATTGCCTTTGTTTTCTCATCAGGCCTCTTCCTCTTTCCAACAGCAACTGATGAAGGAGCACCTTTTACAGATCGTGTGGGATTTAGGGACTCAGAAACAACGGTCCCAGGTGCACGTCCGCTTGTGATTTTAGCATCATCTTTCTTGGAAGTAGATTTACCTGAAGCAGATGATGCCAGTGAATTTTTCAAAGGCACCTTTTGTGTGGAGCCAGCGGAAGTTTTAGCGGCCGCAAATGCCTCCTCTTGCGTCACCCACTTACCTGGTTTATAATTACAAATGAACAGAATGCTAAGGTGCAGTGAACAGATGAAAAAACAATAATTTAAAGAATAAAAAAATTCACAGGAGCAGCAAATGCCTCCTCCATGCTTTACCTAAAACATCAGAGTAGTAGAAACCAGACTTTGGATCATAGTGAATGCGAGTATGTTGGTCATAATAGTACCCGGAAGTATTGTCATATTCCCAGGCTGCCACCATCACAAAGAGTATTATTGTAAGAATTACAAAAAACATAAAATGGAACACTGAAGCAAAATTTAATGGAAGCAACACTATCTCCCATGGAAAACCTAGCAACAAGCACAAATCTCAAGGCTAAACAGAAAAACACCAAGAAAACATTCCTGTATTGGACGAAAATCTTATTTCCTGATTTTCCTAGTTAGATGTGTTATGAACTAAGTACTCCATCATGTTCGCTAATGGTTGAATTGTGAAGATTAATAGTAAAATTCAAATAATACTTTTCAGATGAATGTGCAACAGATTGCTACTGTTACTTGCTGATTTCTATGCAAAACTACACAAAAGAATGATAGTTGATGATCAAACAAACAAATGAATGGTAGTATTCGAGCCACTACCAAGCTCCCTCCAAGAATCCTCTTTTTTATTTATTTATTTGACAGTTACAAATGATTATTATGTCCTTATATATAGGTATGGGACATTACTAGGACATTACTAAAATATAGGTATGGGACACTACTAAAATAGAATGACACCTAAGCATACAAGAATATAAGACTGTTAATCTAATTATTTCTAATTAAATGCCACCGTCCCTTTCTTAAGCCTTTTTCCTTTGGTAAGTAATTAAGACCGGTTTGGCCGGTACCCCGTGTGATACAATACCCCCCGCTAAAACTTTCACCTTGTCCTCAAGGTGAACAACAGGATAAGCGGCAAAGACATCTTGCTATCTTCCCACGTTGCGTTAGCTGGGCCTAAACCATCCCAAGAAGCCAATATCTCTTTGGTCCCCATAGGAGTCACACGTATACCCAGAATGTCAAGTGGCTGGGCAGCGAACTCCAAGTCCTCGGTGATTGGAGGTGCAGTTTGTGACGAAGCCGAAGCTCCCGTGGCAACTTTTAGTTCATTCCCAAGAGACTACTAAAATATAACAACTAATCTAATTACAAAATATAATGACTAGTTAATATGAGATGTCGATAATGCCCTTGGACCCCTTTGACTCGATTCATGACATTACCGACCGCCTGAAGATCCACCTTGTCCTCAATGTGGGTAAAATGTAACTCGGGTCGCAGTGATAACATCAAATCTAACTTCTATTTCTTTCTCCAGCTGTTTTCCAATGAAACCCTTGGGATATGCGGCAGATTTTTCCGTCTTGTTGCAAACAATGAGTACAGTAATCTTCTTCTTTACAACACTAGCCTTGGAAAGGATATCGTACAAGTATTCTGCGGCAGAGCGGCAAGTTGGCAAGAGCCCCTAAAAATCAGTAACAAAAATAACACCAGCAGCCTCGTCAGGCTTAGGCCGAAGACTCGAATGCCCAGCAGCATGAACTAACTGCACATGGCTGATTTTATTACTCCCAGTGACCCAACCATCTTCAAGGACCATGACTTCATAAGTGACGTCATCAATGGATTCAAAAATAAACCCTAGCTGAATTCTTCTTGCCTGCTTCTTTATCATATTATATGTAAGTGAAGAAAAATAAGCAGGTATGTAGTTACGCATAAGGAAACCAGCCTCCTTCAACGGCTTCGTACTCCGGCCGGTCAGCCACCGCGGTTTCCAGGTGAGTCCCCAGTCTCCTACCGTCTTACCGATCAGATTTCTGACGATCCTTACATCGTACATCCCAACTACTTCCATCTCCCTTCCTCCTTTCCCTTCTTCCATTTCCTGAACCCTCAAGGAATCAACCTTCTTTCCAACCTCTTCCTCCCCCCGGCCAGATACAGTAGTTTTCCGGTGAGCCCCCACTCGCCGGCCTTCTCACCGGCCCATAAATTTCTGACGACTTTAAGACCAAACAATCCCAAAATATTATCTTCCTCCTTCCAACCCATTAACCCTAGAAATGTCGCTGCCAACTTTCCCTCACCGGTACCACCTAATTTTCCGGCCATTTTTTTCACCGACCAGATACCGTCGATGCCTCCTCTACCTCGGATTTTCTCCTCTCTTATCTTTCTCCTCTGCTCCCCTTGATCGCCGCCCATTTTCCCAAGCCACCGCCATGACCGACCATCCCTACAAGAACACCGTTGTCTCGACCGACCCCCTTCTTCCTCTTCTTGCGTCTCTTCCATTTCCAGGCACCCCTTGTGGTCCACTTTTGCTCACCTGTACATAAACTCAGGTACTTCCTCTCTTGGCTTCTTTTTCGTGCCTTCTTTTTCTTTTCCTTTCTTGTTTTTTTCTGTCTTTCTCTACCGTTCCCCTTTTTTACTTTTCCCTCATTCTTACTGTTTTTGCTCTTTTTTTTGTCACTTTCTGTTTTCCCTTTCTTCTTCATTGTTCTTCTTTTTCTGCCTTTTCTTTTATTCTGCAATAATGTAGACTTACCCATTCTGATCCACCTTCTCTTTATCTTTTTTACTATTCTTAGGCCCCTTTCTTGACTCTTCAATGTCTCTTCTTCATTTGTAAGTTGAACCTTACATTTATCGAGTTCTCTGCACTCCTTTCTTTTATTTTCAATCACATCATTAACCTCAGAATCTTCACAAATGTTGTCTTTAATACATTTGATTAATGGAGGCGTTGTACTGCCCAATTTCTCTTCGACTTCCTCATAGGAAAATTCATCGATACAAGTCATTCGCCTCCTGCGATCTGGTTCTTCTTTTTCTCTTCGCTCCCTCTTACTCGCCCTTTCTTCCAAATTGGCCAGAATCTGGTTGGTTTTGTCTTGCCTACGAGCATGGTTATTAAAATCGCGATTCTGATCTACGATTCTACGATTTTACGATCCAAAAACAAGCGAGCGATTTGAATCGCAGGTAGAATCTTAAAGTTGTAGAATCTTACGATTCTAGTTGGAATAAAATTTTTAGAGGTAGAATCTTAACACGATTCTACGATTCTACGATTTAACGATCCGATTCTACTAATTTAATATGACTTAATTTTAATTTTTCTTATGCAACATGTTTTACTAATCTCTTTCACATGTACACATAAATTTCAAATTTTCCATCATAAAAACTTTTAACGAACAAATTTCTTAATCGGTATGAAGATTTTAAACTAATTATTAAAAAGTTTTCATTATGTTCTTAAAAATAAAGTCAAAGAAACTTTAATTCATGTATTTAAATTTTAAATTTGACAATAATGATAAGAAACTAGATATTTTATATATATTTAAGTTTATTTGTAGAATCGTAAGATTCTACAATTCGATTCTACCGATTCGATCCTACCTCTCAAAACGAGTCTAAGTAGAATCGCGATTTTAACAACTTTGCCTACGAGTAAGTCTTTCTTCTAATGCCCCAATCTCAGTTTTTCCTATATTATCAACCTTGACATTCTCTTCTTGGACATCTTTTCTTTCTTTATGGAATACAAATGCCATTAATTCATTTTCCATATCTTGATGTAAGATGAGAAGTGATAATGCCTTGTGACCGCATTCATGTTCCACCAAATCTGCCTCAACAACATATTCATCACATAATTCACAAATTCCTTTTCCTATCTTTTCATAAATTGCATCTGTGGATGTTGGTTTGAATGAGTGAATAATATCATTTTGGACAGCCCTTTGGCGCATGTCTAAAGGTGGAATTTCAGCCCCTAAACCCTTAAAGAACGCTTCAAGATCATCTTCTTGAGTATTCAGATTTCCCATTTCTTCCCTGAGATCTTCCTGTTGCGACCCCTTAGAAACAATCGCCCGTTTCTTTCCCATCTCATCTTCTTCTTTCCTTCCTTCCATTGACGATCTTTCCTCCATAAAGATTGACAGAATTTGGTCAGTCTTGTCCAATCTTCGCGTAAACTTCCTGTCCAATGCTTCAATATGGCCGGATATGGCTTCCTTCAAACTCGCCAACCCTTGTTCCCAAGATTCTTTACTTTCTTGAGTCATTTCTTCCCTTGGATCAAACTTGCTCTGATACCTTTGTAACAGATTGCTACTGTTACTTGCTGATTTCTATGCAAAACTACACAAAAGAATGATAGTTGATGATCAAACAAACAAATGAATGGTAGTATTCGAGCCACTACCAAGCTCCCTCCAAGAATCCTCTTTTTTATTTATTTATTTGACGATTACAAATGATTATTATGTCCCTATATATAGGTATGGGACATTACTAGGACATTACTAAAATATAGGTATGGGACACTGCTAAAATAGAATGACACCTAAGCATACAAGAATATAAGACTCTTAATCTAATTATTTCTAATTAAATGCCACCCGTCCCTTTCTTAAGCCTTTTTCATTTGGTAAGTAATTAAGACCGGTTTGGTCGGTACCCCGTGTGTTACAATACCCCCGCTAAAAATTTCACCTTGTCCTCAAGGCATAGTTACATGGAATGTGGAACATAGCCACGTTCCGCGATCCGGGAACGTTCGTCCCCAATCACCACGAAATGCGTTCCAAATCGCTAAAGTTGACGTCTCGGTGTAGAAGACCTTTTTCAGAAGGTATTTTGGCCTTCATTTACAAATTAAAGAACAAGAGAGAAAAAAACGAGATGAAACCTAGGAATCTGAAAAAATTCAACTTGAAAATGATTTCTTAAACCAGAATAATCATTTTTATTTAATTTTGTTTTCAAATACATACTGTATTTCGTACCCAATCGTTCCCGAGTCAATCTAGGTTGCGTTTCGTGATCCCGTTCCCGTTCCCCGTTCCAAACCGAATGTCGTCCCAGGTAACAATGCCTCAAGGTGAGCAACAGGATAAGCGGCAAAGACATCTTGCTATCTTCCCACGTTGCGTTAGCTGGGCCTAAACCATCCCAAGAAGCCAATATCTCTTTGGTCCCCGTAGGAGTCACACGTATACCCAGAATGTCAAGTGGCTGGGCAGCGAACTCTAAGTCCTCGGTGATTGGAGGTGCAGTTTGTGACGAAGTCGAAGCTCCCGTGGCAACTTTTAGTTCATTCCCAAGAGACTACTAAAATATAACAACTAATCTAATTACAAAATACAATGACTAGTTAATATGAGATGTCGATAATGCCCTTGGACCCCTTTGACTCGATTCATGACAGAATGATACTTTGTTAGTTTTTCAAGTGACTTTCACATTCCCAAAGGTACATGTAATACTAAGAAAAATAATAATTCAATTCTTCTCATGCCTTCTATCTCCCCATCTACTTTATTTATAACAATATACTCCTTGATTTTTTGAGCAATCTTTTTCTCAAATTTTGAGCCGCATTACCTCTCTTGTGCCTTTTACCGATTGTTATGCTTCCTTTTCTACAAGCTACTACTAAGTACTAACCAATTATAAGAAGAAATAATTTGATAAAGAAACAAAACTGTATTATTTATTTGAAGAGTTTGCGCAACATTTACTCCAGGCTGATTTTCTAGAAGCGCCCAGCACATACATTAAAGGGAAACAAACCTCTAAAAAAATCTCAAAACAGACTGAAAAGCAGCATTTACTAGGTATTGTCAAAAATTCATAATGCAGATTATTTACCAAGTTCATTACTGAAAGGCTAAAGCTAAGCTAAAGTAGTTAAAGGGGGACAAGAAACATGCACTAAGGTGTTTCTTCTACCCATCACAAACACACAAAAGAAGTGAAAAAAATCGAAAACATGAAAGCAAAGATCACCACAAACCAGAAATTATCAACAAATACCTGTGTCACCAGTTAGAGAATCAGTAGGTGCTTGTGACTGCTTGCTTTCTTGAGATGCTACATCTTTCTGGTAACTGCGAATAGCTTTCTACCGTAGACATACAGAGAGAGAGAGAAGTTAGCTATGAATGCAAAGCAACCAAATTAGAGAAATAGTGTAATATAGAAATGCTATAATGAAAATCCTTACAGCTTCAATTTGCTGCAACGTATTAGCAGCTTCCTTTTCTTGTTTTTCCTTAGCAGCCTTCTCTTTGCGCATATCAGTAAGACGTTTAGCCACATTTTCCTTGTGACGTTGCCCAAGTTCATGGTTCCTAATTGTATTTGGATTGTTTGTCAAAAATATTTTGCAAAAGTCGCACCATTTGTTGCCCTGGCTCACCCAATACTGTTTGATTTCCAATTAAACAAAGTTTCAGATTAAATGCACAAAGCTCCCCCTTCCCCCAACCCAAAAAAGAAAAAGAAGCAAGCAAAAAATATTATAAGCAAGAACTATGGAGCTACCTCCGTCATGGTTAAAGCGGCTTAGATGGTTATAGGCCCTAAAAATTTTCAGGCATCAGAGCCCAATAGTCGCCAATCTACAACTGCAAAATAAATACAGCCACAGGTCACCAAATAATGATAATAGTAACAAAGAAACCCTTCCATCTAGATGAGGGTAAAAAACTTTATAAATAAGGCATCATTCGATCATTATAATTCTTCCTCTCCCTTCATGCAAACTCTTCGAGATAAAAGGCACAACAAGGTAAATAAAATGCAGTAACATCAGGCCAAAACTTGAATGAATGCACTCAAGCTTTGCTACAAAGTTTTTTATTAGGACCCTCTCCTTACTTTCTCTCCATTACCTTTGCTAAGATTTCAACCCTTATAAAATCTCAAATTCCCCTCTAATTTTCTCTATCAAATAATTTTAACTATTAGGCTAGGTAATGGACTCTCCATTTCTTTGTAAGTAATGGAGAAAATCCTAACTCTAAAGGTTGTACTGATTCACATTTAGCAAAACTTGAAAATAAATAAAATTAATTTCACTAATTTACATTTAGCAAATACTCAGAAATTATTAGTGATTGAATCCTTTACTCATGGGAACTTCAATATTCAAACCCGGACATACCTTTACCAATCAAGGTTCAAAATCAACTTATTTTCACATTACGTTACAATACAATACCTCACAGAATGGCTCCCACCAAGGGTGGTCTGGTGGGGCCGAATGTGTAACACTAAGAGTGAAGTTTCGTCCCTTGAAATCAAATATCATAGAGTTAAGCGTTGAATTAATTAACTCATTATTGAATTAATTCCATTGTTGCAGCAATTTCAAACAAATGAAACCGAGGAAACCATGTTGCAAAATTCAAAATTCATCGGTTCACCATAATAGAACCCCATGAAATTCTAGAAATTATCTTCAATTGCAGTGATAAACAAGCTGTTGGACTTAAATGTCTAACCTTTGATTTCCCAAACTAATTTCGTCAATTGATTAAGCAATTAAAAACTCTAATTTCATCTCCCACTTTCACGTTCTTACTTATTTCAAATGACATTTCTAAGCCTATAATTACTACTGCTCTATAACATTCTATAACAACAAAAACTCTCTGCTGCTCATTATCCATCACTAGTAAGTAATCTTAACCCATTACCATAGCTAAATACCAAAGAAGAAGAAGAAAACCTAAATTCCTCTTCTCTTGAGTTTTGATAGCTACTCAAATTTTATTAATGAAAAAGGGAAGAAGTTGTAGATCGTACCTGAACCACCGGTGCAACTGCTTAACGGTAAACGGTTCAATGGTTCAACGGGTCACCGGATCTCCGGCGTGCCTACACTCGGCGCCGTCTTCTTCTGCTTCTTGATCGGTTTTCTTTTTCTTCTGAGATTTTTTCCTGTCGCCCTTCGACTTCTTTTTTCTCTGCTTTTTTTCGGAAACTTTTTTTTTAAGCTTAATTTCTAAAGTATTTTAGAAAATAGGTGTTGTTCAAACTATTTTGGAAAATAAGCTTCTTGCACTAAACCGCTATTTGAAGTAGCGTTTTTGTCCCGTCGAGCCTAAGAATTTTTTTTTAGTTAAATACCCAAACCGCTTTGGGCCTTGGGATTTTTTTTTATTTTTTTTGTATTAAAGACCAAACCGCCACTTCAAGTAGCGGTTTTGGTCTCATAAATTTTTTTTTTTATTTTTTTGTTTTCTTGTAAATCGCTCAATGAAGTAGCGGTTTTGTCTGCGGATAAAACATCCAGTAACTTTATTTCGCGTCATTTCCCATTTCTCTCTTTCACAAACAAACCCTAAAACCTCCAAAGTCTATCTATCCTCCTTCAATTTCTTCCCCATTTTTGTTGTAATTGTTATCATTCTTCTTCATTTTTAACTTCATTGTTGGATCTACTTTGTAAAGGTGAGTTTTTCGGGTCATTAAACTAATTTCCATTGATTTTTTAATGTTTGAGTTTCTTGTAATAATGGTGATTTTTTTGTAAAGGTGAGTTTTTCGGGTCATTAAACTTTATTAAATCATCCATCTCATTACGTAATCTCTTTGACCGTGGACGTCCCTTTGTTCGAACTCTACTACTATCAGCAATCAGACGAGGGCCAGTGTATTCCCTCCATTGAGTAGAGTCCAGCACAGGTTCAAATTGCGGCTCATAGGTCCTCATGTAGCTAGTTGTGCGAAAACGACGATCGACAAATGTGTCTTCAGATAAGCTATATGCCGAACACACAGCAATCAGACGAGGGCCATTTCCACCTTCATATATCACTAAGTTATTACTTTCATTAACAACACCATTCCATCTACACACCAAAGGACAATCCATAATTTAATAAAGTTTAATGACCCGAAAAACTCACCTTAAATCACCATTATTACAAGAAACTCAAACATTAAAAAATCAATGGAAATTAGTTTAATGACCCGAAAAACTCACCTTTACAAAGTAGATCCAACAATGAAGTTAAAAATGAAGAAGAATGATAACAATTACAACAAAAATGGGGAAGAATTGAAGGAGGATAGATAGACTTTGGAGGTTTTAGGGTTTGTTTGTGAAAGAGAGAAATGGGAAATGACGCGAAATAAAGTTCCTGGATGTTTTATCCGCAAGCAAACCGCTATTGAGCGATTTACAAGAAAACAAAAAAATAAAATAAAAAATTTACGAGACCAAAACCGCTACTTGAAGTGGCGGTTTGGTCTTTAATACAAAAAAAATAAAAAAAAATGCCAAGGCCCAAAACCGCTACTTCAAGTAGCGGTTTTGGTATTTAACTAAAAAAAAAATTCCTTAGGCTCGACGGGACAAAAACGCTACTTCAAGTAGCGGTTTAGTGCAAGAAGCTTATTTTCCAAAATAGTTTGGGGAGGTATCTATTTTCTGAAATACTTTAGAAATTAAGCTTAAAAAAAAAAGTTTTTTTTCGGATTCCTCTCTTTTCCCCTAATTTTGTTTGGCTTTTATACTTTAATGATAATTATTATTATTATTAATTTGTTAAATACCAGATTTTATCTAAATTCATTTTGTAGATTGTTAATAATAAACTAACATTTACTTGATCTGCTGAAATTAAATTCACTTATATTACTTATTTTTAAATAAATTTACCTATTAGATATATTAATAAAAAATAAATATTTTTTCTCTCAAAAAAAAATATTTTGAATACTCTTTGTCGTTGTGAAAATGCATCATTTTTTATTGGAAAAATTATAAGAAACTACCTAATCTATAGGTCTATTTGCAAAAAACTACTTAATGTAATTTTTTTTACAAAAAACTACCAAATCTAGTACATTTCTCTGCAAATGACTACCACTTAACGGAAAACGTTAGCTGACCGTTAAGTTTGAGGGCTTGACCAGTTTGAGAGGTTAAGTTTTCTATGTGGCGGTATTTTATTTGTCCTCGTATTTTTAAATAATTTAAAATTAAAACACATAAATTAACTAAATAAAAATAAAAGATATTTGACATCATTTTTACTTATCATGCCGATTTTTTTTCAAAGAACGGACCTCGTTATTATCCTTATGAGATAGCTCCTTCGAAAATCCGGTTGAAACAAGTACTTATTCGCCTTTTTTCAAAAAACAGACGTCGTGACATGGGTAAAAAAATTATGTTAAATATCTTTTTCGGTTTACGTATCCAAAAATAGACAAATAAGTACTTGTTTCGACCGGATTTACAAAAGAGTTATCTCATAAGGGTTATCACGACGTCCGTTTTTTGAAAAAATTCGTTATGATGGGTAAAAATGATGTTAAATATCTTTTATTTTTATTTTGTTAACTTATGTGTTTTAATTTTAAATTATTTAAAAATACGAGGACTAGTAAGATATTGCCACATAGACAACTTAATCTTTCAAGTTGGTAAAACCTTCAAACTTAACGGTCAACTAACGTTTTCCGTTAAGTGGTAGTCATTTGCAGAGCAATATATTACATTAGGTAGTTTTTTGCAAAAAAAATTACATTAGGT
Source organism: Amaranthus cruentus (assembly GCA_019425755.1). NCBI lineage: Eukaryota > Viridiplantae > Streptophyta > Magnoliopsida > Caryophyllales > Amaranthaceae > Amaranthus > Amaranthus cruentus. The sequence goes on from CM033454.1 coordinate 22,691,105, forward strand.
AGTTTTTTGCAAATAGACCTATAGATTAGATAGTTTCTTATAATTTTTCTTTTTTATTTGATACATTCCACATAAATTACATTCATTTCTTATTTGACAATATTATCCCTTCTTTATTAATTTTTTTTGGCAAATAAAGAATTTATTATTTACCAAATAAAAAAAAAGCAATTCAACCGAAGGAGCAAACCAAGTGAGAAAAGCTTCAGTATGGAACAAGGGCTTATCTTCGAGGAAGGGTATCCCAAGCCCACAAAATAAATTTTTAATATCATTCTCACAACACAAATTCTTGCTATAGACGGTCTATAGCATAGACGAGTGTAATGATTCAGCCCATTTTTACAGTTTCCAAAATTACTTAATATTCAATTGTATTTTGTATATCTTTCAACCACAAAATATATTTTCTCACTCCAAACTAATAGAAGTAATTAGTAAGGTAAAATTATAAACACTGCTTCTATTTGCTTCTTTATTTAACATTTTTGTAATTAGAAGGCAAATTAAGGTTTAAAGAAAGGAAAATTTACATAATAATTAAACCTAAAATCTTATCTAAGATAAGTATTACTTTCTCTAAGTGTGTGACAAGATTTGATTCTCTTTTGTTTCACTTTCTAATGAGTTATTTCTTTTGTTTGTTTCAATTTTTTTTCGTGAATCTTTGCCCACAATAATGCATAGGGAAAACTTAGTTTTCCTTGTGCATTCAAAGAGAAAATAATTGTTTACGTTATTGTGTATTGCACACGCATGATATTACACGTATTTTTTTTTATAAAACAAATGATCACGTGACTTAGCAATATATTAGTATTATGATTTAAACATAAAAACTAGAAAACTACAATAATAAATAGGAAAATTTGCTCAAAATAATCCCAACTATCACCTGTTGGCCAAAAATAATCCCAACTATTCTCATAATTTGTTGAAAACATACCCACCTCTCTTTCAACCGGCTGCAACAGGTAACTTTTCCACTTTTTCTTTCCTTTTTGATTAGTAGATAAAGGGTAAGGGTTAATTTTGAACAGTTAAGTAAAAAAAAAACAGAAAAAAAAAATTTCAGCCGATAACAAGGGGGTGAGTATGTTTCAACAAATTATGAGAATAGTTGGGATTATTAAAAAATAATTGATAGTTGAGATTATTTTTGGTCAACGGGTGATAGCTGGGATTATTTTGAGCAAATTTTCCTAATAAAAAAACCACTAAGTGCCCATTTTAACCATAAAAAATTTTTAAAAAAATTTTAAAAATACAAATCATTTAGTGACTAACTGGTTCATTAGAGTGTTTTTATTTTCACATCGGAGAGCGTTTTTATTTTAAATTAAATAACTAAAAATATAACTTACAGAGCCAAATGATTTCCTTATCATTAGAAATCTTGTAGCTCGGTTGGTAAGCTTACTAAGAAATGAGTCATATATTAACTTTCCATATTCTAGGGAGATAAAAAAAATGATATGTGGACTATAAAGGCTAAAATAAGTGTGTTGAAGATAAAGTGAGAAGTAAATTTGTAATTCACATTATTTTAGGCAAAAATTCTTCTTTTGTACGAAGATTGCAATGACATAAATAACAATAATGCTAGATATTGGGATCAATTATATGATCCAATACATATCATTTTTATATTTTAATGTCTACATGGTTTGACTATATGAGAATCACAAGATTTGACTAATTGTTCTCAAATTTTGATTGTTAATCTACATTTAAGATAAGAGTAAAATTTGACTCAAATCTAAATTTGATAATAGCTAAATTGAAATCGAATTTCTAAATAAAATTATGATTCCCACGCACAACAAAATTCGTCATTAATCTATTTGCAATGCGCTGAGAATGAACCCACCTATGGTTTATTTTTAAATAAACCCACCAAAGGGATTTCTTGATGAGAATAGACTCGCTTAGTGTTTAATAGGTAACCAAACATGTAACTAAGGGTTCATTCTTATTTGATTTTGAATAGGTTGTATTATTCTCAGCAAGAAACCCTCTTAGATAGGTTTATTCAAAAATAAATCATAAGTGGGTTCAATATCAGCAAATTGCAAATAGGTTGTATTACTAATGACAATTAACAAATACCCCTAAAATTAAACAAAAAAATCTAAATTTTACTCCCTATCCCTAGCCACCATCCCAACTCTTCGCCCTAAGCCATGACTCAGACCCCCAAAAATGTAAAATCTTCACCAACTTCTCATAAAATGTTGCTATAATAATAATCTCATTATTATCTGAACTTTTTATATGACAAATTATTTGGTTTGATGATGACCTAATAAACAAAGTTATGTCTTACAAGCATATGTAGCCCAAAAGCCTCATAAGATAAGGCAAATCTACCAAATACACCAACGCTCTAGCTTAAACTAAAGATTACAGAATCAGTTAAAACAGTAATAAGCTTCACAGCTCTAAACTTAGCTCGGCAGTCGGCACCCACAAATAAATTTACAACCGCGTATGTTAAAGCTTTATAAGAGAAGTATATCTATTAAAAATACAAGGAATACCATATTCCATGAAACCACAGTAGAATAGTAAATTTGTTAGCTGGTTTAATGCTAGTTTCCGCATGTCGACCCAAACAATGCACAATACTAGATTTTTTTTACTCGCACTTCTATTCATATCCTTAACAATAGAAAGAAATGACTTCTAGCCATGAACAGCCTTGTGTAGTTATGTCGAGTTGAGATCACAATGGTTCGTGTAACGGCCATCTGAAGGTCTGCCACAAGTAACAGTGCACATAACACAACCGAACAAAGTGTTCCGTCATAACAATTTACAACTAGTCCTTGAAGATGTTGATCAAATTCTGAATCATAAGAACTTAATATAACTATACCTGTAATCAGATTCTTAGCTTATTGCTAACTATCAGCATCTTCAATGCCTTCTAATTCATCCACGTCATCAATGGGAATATCTTCATTGTCAGCCGTAGCAAGCTCTTCTAGTTCATCGACATCATCAACAGGGATATCTTCGTTATCATTAGAATGAGAGCCTACATGAAAACCCACAACATGGCAATTATAATATGATAATACATATTAATAACTAAAAATATGAGAATGCAACCAAGGATTAGGGATCCTCACGCAACAAGACCGCCAACTAATCGGCAACCTAAAGTGATGAAAACAACTCTATAGTCTAAACCATAGATGGTATAGCATTTACTAAAAAATGAGATTGATTTCATTATGTTCTTTTAGAAACAGATGTTATCTTGAAGCTCACAGACCCTATCATTTAATTGTTAAGGCTCGTTGATTGAGATATTCAACCGACAATGAGATTGATTTCATTATGTTTTTTTAGAAGACAGCAATAGAAATGCCACTAAAAATAATAGCATTTACTAAAAAATGACATTTTCCTTTTGTAAGAAAGGACGTGACATTTTTTATTAATCATACTATTCATTGACCTTCATATTTTCTCCCATCCATCATTGGCACTCCATCCATTTTCTATTACTCTTATACTTTTCAAGCATGAAATTAAACACAGGAACACTAAACCACAATTTTGTTTTTCCTGAAAAAACCTTCTAAAAGGATACTCAATTTTTCACTGAATTTGTGTTCTATCAAACTAAACAAAGCCTTAAATACACAAGTATACAACAAACAGAAACAAAAGATTAAGAAGGATGGTCTCTTAAACACACAAGGATGCAGCAAAGAGAATCTAGTTTTTAATTCTTTTTTCCCACAGGTTTAAGGTTCTAAAAGAAACCTTAATCTGTCAACTTAATTTTAAAACAAATTGGGTGATGGTGTGTGCTAATTGCTACCACAATACACCAACAGGGATTTCTTTCTATTCATTTTTATTACTTTATAAAAGCAAATGGAAATCGGTTTGGCTTTTGAAGTGAACCAATTGCTTGCCGAGTACAAAAACCAATAGGACGATGGCGTGTGCAAAATTGCTACAACATAAATGGGGAATGAGGCATGCAATAATACTACCGACCAAAAAACAAATGAACGACATGAAATATTTTTTAAACATTAAAGTCATACTCAGACGCACCACTAAGAATATATAAATCAGTGTCTATTTCCTGGACATGGTAGATTACTGGGCATAGCTGAGACAATGACTTAAAAAACACCACATGGACAGCAACACGAAATATGTGTTCATTCTTTCATTTTAGTCAGGTTGGACAAACAAAGATTAAAGAAAAAAGTTATGCCTTTTCATTTTAGTCAGAATATATTCTTTCTTTCATAGATCTTATACATGGAAAGGTAGAGTTTAGAATGACAAATCACAAGGAAAACAATTTTGAAACTTATATATACCACACCAAATTTATAAAAAAAGAGCCAAATATGTACAATAATACAAGATATTTACCTCTAGATACTGAAGGTGAGTAGTAATTCCGCACATCAGAAGCAATGGAGTTATCAAGAAGATATGGCAGCTCAAGAAACTTCAAGAGTGCTTCTGTCTGAGGATTTTGAAAATGTTCTGTGATAAAAATACAATGACATCACCTGATAGTAGCAATGTGTCTTCAAAGCATAGTTACCAAAAACCGGAAACTTCCCACTTAATTCTATTTCGAAACCTACGTTACAAAACTCTAGACTAACATTTCCGAAACTACATTCCCCAACTAAAGCAAATGGTTTCTTAGTACATTCAGAAATTAATATGACAATATCAAACATAAAAAAGACATTTTTCCAGAAATTGAGAGCTACGTGAATAGTTACATATACCATTTGGAGATACACATAATAAAGGCTTCTTTCTATTAATAAGACTCATATACCCATGTCTGAGTCCAACTTAAAGAGTCCAAGTCTCCTTACCGTGTTGAGAGGCAAAGGTATGACACGGGTACTTAAAGTAAAGTGAAAATGATTACCTGCTGAGAGACGAGTGTTAGCAGACTGAGAGGGGTCATAGCAAGGAGCTGTTTGTGTGAATTCAAAGGGTTTAGCCCCTCTTGTTAATAGCTTAGTCCTAACCCATTGTAAAGCGCCTTCTTTGTCAGCATGCACACTCCTTTTTCAAAACCACAGTTTTTTCAGGCTTAAATAAAGAGAAGAGAAGACAGGAAATTGAATAAATGGACACACTGACACACACCTCAAATCAGCAGGCCTTTTAGTTAAGGGAATGGCTGAATTGAATGCTCGAGTTATCGCAAGCCATTCTTCATCGTAGCATATTTCAAATGGCCCGGGATCTGATTCAATTTCAATAATCTGGAATGAATCGAATGTAGATCAGAAAATCTAGACAATATGAGGCTTGGTCGACAAGTGTGATGGCAGTAGCACCTGTAAAAACTTGCGACCAGGCAAGCACTTGTCAAGTGCAAGAAATTTAGTCACGGGACCACTTTCTCCATGCTGGACAAGGGCAGGAAATTTGCAGTGCAGGTGAGCCGAAAACCAATATGAAGGCTTTAACTTCTCCAGTAACTTAGCCGCAGGCTTATTACCAAGAGTTCGTTCCTGGATCTGAAAAGATAAAAAATAACAGGTGCCAATTTACCATTGACACTGGCCCAAGTTTTGCAAGCATGCAATAATGCATCAAGTTCTAGAAGAATATAGCAATTTAAAGAAGCAATGACCAAAATTCAGTAAACAATGCAAACCAGTAACTGTGCAACAACAAAGTATTTGAAACATCATATGACATGATTAAAGTATATAAAACTCATTGGATTTGAATTTCACACTTTGCACAATGCACTCACATTGAGCTTTCACTTTGATGAGACATTCATGGCAATATGTTGTTGGAACAAAGACTTGTAATTCCGGGTTGTGGAAAAAGATCAGAACAAAAAGCTAATTTGAATAAACAAGTGCAATTAGCTTTGAAAAGACAGACTGAACCTAAACTTACTCAATATGATACACACTTGCAGATACCAAATCCTATTTATTTGGACTGTTGGTCAGAAAAATGACTAGTCGCTGCTTGGGCAACATATTAAAGGAGTATAGAATTTGCAGCACTTGATAAATTTATTTTGTAACAGATAAAAATTACCTCTTTCTTAAAATATGGCTTGAACCGGACAAGATCTTCCCAATTTCCACAATCAGTAATACCAAGTGGCCAATCATGTGAAAGAAATATATCAATTGGCTTCTCCACTTGCATAAGCTTGTGAACATCATATTCACGAACATGATAGATGGAACGGATCTGACTCTCATTGTATGGAGGTCTTTCAAAATGTCCTACACATATTATGACAAGCACTTCCATTAATTTAATGTTAAAGAGATAAAGAAGCCAAGACAATAGATATTGATACTTTCCTAATACCCTATCTAACACCATGTTTGTGACAAGAATAATGCTGGATTGCTTAGTTACAAAGAGCAAGGCTAAGATGTAAGGGGCTGTGCCTCTCCTCGGTGCACCACAAGAATACTTTGGTGTGCATTTGAGGAAAATGTGTATGCAAAAACAGAGTAACTTTTTTAGATATCTATAATAAATTAAATAAAATGCCTAAGCCCAGACGCACCCCCGTAGCACCCCATGCCTTCTATGCACTTTATGGATTGTGTCTCACCATAAAATGAAAAGGCATTTTCTCCGGTGCCAAGAAGCGCACTGAACGCGCTTTTTAGATCATAAATTGGATTGCACATTCAATTAAGACTACTCAAAATTGTATAGTTCGCCAACTTCCCACCTAATTTATAATTTCGAAAATTGTATATCCCTGACAATCCACCAATTCGAATGTTGCCAAACTTGATGACTCCAGCAAAACCCAAGAAATATATGTTAGGTGCAGCCCATCCACCATAGTACCTAAAACACAATCCACATCACTCTTCTATTGTACAGAGCATAAAAAGCATAATAATCTTAAAGGATTGTTGAATCATGCAACAAAACATCAGGTGGTGACAGAACTGAACATACTTCCTCTGTACAATAAAGTATACTTTCTACTTGGTGACAAGATGCTTTGAGAAAAAAGAATTAAAGTTTTAAACAAAAAACGGAACTGGAAAGGAAAAACCATTTATAACACACACATGAACAGGATCATGGACTATAACCAGACAAAAAAACAAAAGAAATAGATCAGTTAAGAAGATTGGACATGCAATGTCTAAAATAATCCTCACATAATGAATGCACCATCATTGGAATCTTTTGAAAAACGTTGTGCCAATCGTAAACGAGATGATCACCCCAAGAAAGTTCTCGTAGCAGAAATTGTATACAGGAAAAAAAAAAGACTCTAACGTAGATGATATTAATGAGAAAAAAACTATAATGACAAGACAGTGTGATAATAATAGTAAACAAAATTGATCAACCTAAGAAATTCTGCAAAGAGAATTATTCTGAGAAGACTCCGGCATAAAAATTGTTGATAAAGAAGCTAGAATGACATATAAGATAAACACTAAGGTTTATTTGGATACATAGGGTATAAAAGAGAGGATGGACAGAGAGGGAGACAAAAACGGCGGTTCCCCGGAGGAAGAAGCAAATGTCGGTCCCCCCCCCCCCTAGAAACCTTTCTAAATAAGCTGTCAGAAGATATTATAATACTAAAACCAACTACTAAGAATTCAGTTAAACAAAAAGAGCTCAAATTTCACTAGATCTCCTCAAGTTAGAGAGATGTTCATTGTAATTCAGGTATTCTAGTTCTAATTGTCTTTAACAACCATCAAAAGTGGCACATCCACTTGCAAATGTGTCTTCCATAAGCAGAAATTAGTTTTTCATGGTAACATTAATTTCTAATTCACTCCAAGAAATTAAGACTTCAGATAAATTAGTATAAATTGCAAAAGAAAACAATCAGAAAGTATGATAGTATTTCCACATTCAACGCTTGTTAACAAAATCATGAATAAGCAACTACTAACAGTTCCCAGAGATAGTTGGATGCTTCGTGATTTCCACCAATGAAAACAGTCGGCACAGGAGCTACTTCTTGTCCCGAATAGTATTTCCAGAAAGTGTTCATTTGCCTATATTTCGGTTTTACATTCAAACTCTCAAGATCCTTTTCATTCCTAACAGCCTGCCATGAAGATTAAAGCTTATACATCATTCTAATATGAACTTTAAGATTCTTTGTAATAAAAAAGAAGGACAAAATTCAAAATCGACCCCTAATTTCGCCAATATGAGAGTGCCGCATACATCGGAGTAATAGTGTCGTAGTGGAATGATATTAGTAGTATAATGATGGAAATTATGCCAAAAAAAGGAAAACTATGAGTAGAAATTAAGAAAGGAGAAGAAGAAAGGGAGAAAGAAAACCTGAAAGTCGCCGCAGCAAATTAGGAGGTCAATTTTAGTGTTTTGAGCTCGTTCTAATTCGGCAATGGTTCTGTAGACATTGTCGAGTTCTCCATGCATACAACCTTCTACTGCTATCTTCATCCTCGTCTCTTTCTCTTTCTCTTTCTCTTTCTATGTAGAGCAATTTTGATTAGAATTTTGATTAGGGTTTAAAGGGGGTTTTGAGGTTTAGAGTAAAGTTTAGACTATAGAAAGAAACAGCTCGATTACATATGGCGTGAAAATTTAAGTAAAAATGAGGGATAAGAATATAAGACGAAAATGTATATTAAAAAAATATATTGGAAGTTTGAAAAATCTTACTTTTGCTGAAAACTACTTAAGGATAAATATTTTTTGTCAAAAAATGTCTAGAAGAATTTAATTTGTTTGTCAAAAAATACTTACTAACAGAATTGTTGTGATTTTTGTTAGTTTTTCATGTGCAGGTCACGTAGTCAATAAAGAACTCCAATAAAGGGTAACTCTCTCATCGTCCTCTTCATTCAACAAATTAGGATCTTAGGAGTAGTTTGGTTGACGTAGGAATTAAATTCCTATGGGAAGTTGTAATTCATTGGAATTTAGTTCCTATGTCAATTTCCTAGGAATTACTTAATATTGTTTGTTTGACACCAGGTATTTTCATTTCCTTGGAAGTAATTCATGGGAATTGTTAATGACCAAGGGGGGTATATGGTAATCTAATTCCTATGTCTCATAGGAATTAACTTCCCTTGAATTTTATAATTCCTAGGAATTTCAGATTTTTTGGCAACCAAACAAATTAGCATAATACTATTTCCTAGGAACTTAAAATTCCAAGGATAATAGTGGGTAACCAAACAAGCCCTTAGGTTGAAAAATACTTCTCCTTCACATTAAAGAACCAGCGAAAACCTTTGTTACCAACTTCAAGTGTAGTTCGAAAATCAAGCCTTAAAAAATTGTTATTGTGGTGTTCAACGATCAAACCTTCAAAATCCAACTTCAATACAAAACACAGTAAGTTTCGAAATTACTTCTCCTTCTCCTTTTTCAATTGCTGCTAAAAAAATTGCCGTTCAAAATTAAGCTTCAACACAAGAAACAATGTGTTTCTTCTACTCTTCAAAACTCTAAGTTTAAAGCTGAGAAGGACTTGCGTGGACTTGGTCCACACTAATGTTAGAGTGGACCAAGTTTTACACTCCACTTTACTCTACTCTTTTCCACTTCACTTCCCTCCCCACTTTTCACTTCATACTTCCACTCTATTTCACTCTACTCCTATAGTTTCACACTTCATCCATTTCACTCTTATACTTAAAAAAAAAAAAAGTTAAAAAATTTAAATTTAAAAAATAAAATATTAAAAACAAAATTTTAAAAATTAAAATTAAAAAAATTAATTTCAAAAAATTAAAAACAATTAAAAATTTTAAAAATAAAAAATTTAAAAATTAAAAAAAATTAAAAATTAAAATTAAAAATTTTAGAAATTAAAAATGTTAATAAAAAATTCAAATTTAAATTAGAAAAATTAAATTAAATAATTTTTTTTTAAAAAAAATTGGAAGTAGAATAAAGAAGCGAGAGATTGAAATTTGAAAGTAGAGTACGAAAGTCTGAGTGAAAACTTGATCTACTCAAAAGTTAATATGGACAAAGTCTACCTTAGACTTATTCTAAAGCTAAACGAATATTGGAAACCCACGTGCTTATTCTAACTTTGCATTTATTATTATTTTTTTTGTTAAAATTTGAAGAACTAACGAAAATAACAAGGATTCTGTAAATAGGTATCTTTTAACAAACAAAATAAATTTTCTAGGTATATTTTGACAAACAAAATAAATTTTCTAGGTATTTTTTGACAAAAAAAATTTGTTCTAGGTAGTTTTTCACAAAACTAAGGTTTTTCTAGGCAATATTTCCTATCAAAAACTATTAGGAGAAATATGCCAACATATGAGGAGGCAAGCTAGATAGGTTAGAAGTTTGGATCGGAGTTAAAGAATGAATGTCGATACATATGTCAAAACAATTAGTTGGATGTTTTATGAGTCATGTCATTTTCGGCATGGTTAACGTTAGATCAAATCTTTTTAGAATGGGATTAGTTTCGAGTCTGGTCATGTGGAGTTCATATCTTTTTTTTTCGTGTAGCAATGCTGAGTTTTACACAATCAGACCTACGTGACTCCTTGCAATTTTTCTATTTAACTCCTTTAAGTTCTAATTCTCCAACCAAAAGTCCAAAACTAATTCTTGTATTTTATCCATGTAATTTAATATTATTTTTTCTTTGAAAACATAAGAAATTAATTACACTTTATTAATTTAGCATTTATTTTTTTCTTGAAAAGTTAAAATAATTATATAAAATATTAATTATTTTTCAATTTTTAGATTAGATTATTTGAAAAGTCATATTTAATGATGATAAAAAGTTGTTGATTATCATTACCCTAAGACTGTCTTAAAAACAAGTCCAAGTCTTTGTTTTGTTATTGGGAATGAATATAGTGAATGGGTGGAAATCCCCAAAAAAATGTCTTGGGAGAGGATAGGTATTTGAGCTGAGACTTTCATTTTATCTACTTCATTCGTTTCATAATACTCGTTACATTTTGTTTTTGGGCACTATTCATCGTTAAACTTATTTTATATATTGCGGGTAATATGTAAATAATAATATAGTTAAGTGGGATCTTGTTTGAATCGTCTAATCGCATATTTTTTATAATTTTTAAATGTGTATAATTCGACATATAAATGAACAAAATAGTACATTGGATTGCGTAAAAAAGTTAAATGTAACAAGTATTATGGAACCATAAATTCCTGTGAGAGACCATCTTTAATTAAGTCGGCCCATTAAGAAAATGTAGAGTAAAAATAGGCATTAAGCTGCAATGGACTGGACTTGAGAGACGTATCTCAAAAAGACGGTCTTTCAGGAAAATAACTCTTACGGAACGAAGGAAGTATTTTTTTCAAGCTTCTAACATGCCACACAAAAAATGAGACTTTTATATTTTTAAAATCTATACTAAAAATCTCGTCTTTTATATTTTTAAAGTCTATACTAAAAAATCTCGTCTTAAAGTCTCTCACTCCCTTATGTTTATAATACTTGCTACTGATTATGACATTTTGCTACACAACATGTCAATAACAATTATTATGGAACTGAAAGTATTAATTGATGATCCTATCAATTTTCAACCGTTGCGAGCACCCGAATTTCAATTTCCCCTAATAAACCCGATTGCTTTCTCAAACCCAGAACAATTATCCTGCTCAGACTCCTTTCTCTTTTAACACTGAAATAATTTGAAAATCCGGTACAAATCGTTATTCAATATATTTCATAAAGTTTATGAATTTTTGACAAGGGTATTTCCTAGAAGACTTGAAGAGCCCAGCGATTCAATTACACAATCCAAGTGCCCAAAAAAATGGGGACTCGAAAGGTATATGAGCAGAAACTTCAAACTGGAAATATGTATGACTATGATCCCACCATCAATCCTGGTCTTGGAACACCTCGCTGTCCCCGTTGTCTCTCGCTCCTCGATTCAGATTCTGTATGCTTGATTTTCTTCTTTTTGGGTATTGTTTTTATGCACTGTGGTGTATGCATATCAACTGTTCGATGAATTGTTCCTGAGGGTTTTTATTTAATTTTTTTTATTGGGTTTTATGTTTATTCAGGTGAATGGGGAATGGACTATTACTTCTGTGTTACACGATGCTACTGCTGTGGTGTGTTTTTTTTTCTCACAATCCCTTTTTATGGGTCTTGATATTTCTCTTTTTGCAATAGTTTTTTTCTTTTTTTTTTTTTATTTTTTTTATTTTTTTTTAAGTTTCATGAAGTATTTGTCAGTTTGCCTGTGAACCTGGGTTTCATTTGGATCAGTGTCACATGATTCACTACATGTCTCGATTCGAGATTCGCTCAAAATGGACTAGAAATAGCCCAAAACCGACCAAAATTCACCTTTTCCAATTGACGGTTCGCATAGAGATTAGCGAATCATGTGACAGTGATTTGGATCATTTCTTTGAACCCAATTGCTTATTCATTTATGTAAGGTATGGCTATGTATGATCTGATGAGTACTTTTTGATATCTGTGATTTTATATGCCAAGGATATTATGTTATTGAAGATAGTTGTTGAAGTGTCCATGTGTTACCTACATGTGAGTTGTCCCACATTGGAGAAAGAGAAGAGTATGCATCACTTTATAAACTCAAGGAGTAATTCCTACTATCACCAATTGGTTTTAGTAGTGAACCTTCTTTGGGTTTATGAGTGGACTACTTCTTTTCCTCCTCCTTGTTTGGGTTGCCCAGACCCATTTTCTAAATTCTATCAATGGTTAAATGTACCATGTGTTGAATGTTACTGTGGAGGAGAATGGTTTATTGTAGGTAGGAACTCTTTGTGCTTAAGGAATTGTGGGTTTTTTCCTTATAATTTCAGTCTAGCATGTAGCAATAGCAAGTACACTCGATTCCGCTGTATGTTCAAATTAATTTAAATTGAAGATTATAGGATGTTCACGGAGCTTGATATAGAGAAGTAGATGGAACAATAATCAGATGAAAATAGGATGAAAAAACACAAGAGGGAAAGAAGATGGTCATGGTGATGATCTAGGTCAGATTAATAAGAGTAAAATCATAAGCTTATGAGTGATGGTGATGAGCATATGACTAAGATGATAAGATGCTCAGGTGCTTTGGAAGAACAATGATATTTCTATTAGAAGTTTATTGAAAGTGAATTAGTTTTGTTTTTAGAATTTGAATTATATTGTTAGATTTAAAATTTAGAAGAGTGTGTTAAGTGGCTCCCATCAATTGAGTTTTCTTATACAAAAATTTGCCTCAAATTAGCAATTAGCATTCCCTAATTTCTTTTTATGTAAATGTAGTATACTAGAGTATATTAGAATTGGAATTCAACTTTTGAGTTGTATATTCCCTACTTTCTTTCTCCATCAATATTAGAAAGGTCAGTCAATAGACTTAATCTCTATAAACCAAAATAAGGAAATCCTTTTAGCCTAATTAAAACGTCAAATATTTTAAATGATTTAAGATGCTATACTAAGGAAACTTTTGTTTGATTAAAGCCTAGTTTCCTTAATTACTCTTTTAAAATTATATTATTGATCTTGCCTCCTTAAGATTTTGGTAGAAGCTAGTCGGCAACTATCGTAATTGCTTCTCTTTCCCACATAATTAGGAAAAAAAATAAATTAACCCCTATTTTTTTTGCAATTTATTACTTTTAACACAATTTCTTTAGTTTACGAATCCCTTTTTCAAATAATTAATGAGTTTTGTAATGATCAAGTTACTTTTTATAATTTTATTTTAAAAGTAAATTACAAGTATCAACTAAATTATCTTATAATTTGTTTTAAAATATTTTTTTTAAACAATAACGGAAATAACTTCTTTGCTTTTTTTGGATCAATAAAACTAATTCACGTTAACAATATTAGGGCCTAAAATTTTTAATCACCATGGGCCTATAAAATCTTAGGAATGTCCCTGATTTGATATAAAGATATTTGTGATTTTTTATAATTGTTGGATTCCTTTTTAGGACCTAGTAGTGCTCCTTTTGATTCTCATCATGATTCAAAGAGGTTTATTTGGTGCTTGGTAGCTAGATGGAGTTTTTTCAATTTTACAAAGCTTGTTACTTGTGGAAGCTTATTCTTTAGATGGAAAGTATTCAATGTATTCTCATATAGATATTATGTAGAGACAAAGGGGTGACCATACAACTCCTTATACAACCTCTTCTCTTCCGGTGTAACTAATGAAGTCTCGTAATTCAACTAAGGGGATGAGAAATTGGAGTAGGATGAAGTTGAAGGTTTTTGTCTTCTTTTTGGTGTCATTATTTTTGTTGGTCACACAAATTTAAGAACAAATAGAGTTCAAACAATACTAACAAGGTCACACACAAGAACCATCTAAGGGCTTTTAACACAAATAAGCCCAATATCACCAATGTTGTGGATATCACACCACAATTACTAAGTTACAATTTGCAAAAATATGAGTCAAAGTAGAAGATGCAACAATAGAAACTGAATTTCACCATAATTAAGAAACCAAGCACAATCAACATGAATTCACACACTTAAATAGTAAAACAATAAAGGGCATGTAATGTAATATATTAAGGTTTTTCGAAACATGCGAGTGACGAAAATGCAATTAAATTCCATAAAATGTTCCCCTAGCAAGCATCGAAGCTTCTTGCAGTGTGGAATGGTAGATTTATGAGATTTTGTGATGGGTTTGATGGAAATTTGTTTTTTTAATAGAAAAATAGGTTTAATGGACAAATCCTCAGCAAGGGTCTAAATGTACCAAATGGATTGTAAGGAGGGAAAAGTTTTAAATGTTTTGGTATGCTACCTATGAGATTAAAAAACTCTCAATACTTACAATTGTCTTTAGACCATATAGTTTGAACTATTAAACCAAAACTTTTATGAATTGGATGATTTTTTTAAAAGTAATTAGATATGGTTTCCTTTTCCGTTTTCAAACTAGACTATTATTGATATCTTACACTAATTTTGGTTGCAAATCTATTTAGCAAGCTTATGAAAATAACAAAATGCTTGACAATGAATTGGTCTCAAAAGTTATGCAAGCGAACAAATCAACAAACGAGTGAAACCACTTTAACCCCAAACTTAAAAAATTCTAATATATACTTAATATCAAATGTGAATAGAAAAGATGGCAACCAAGATATACAATATCCCATACTGCTCATTGTGACGTCTCAAAACATAAATTGACTAAAAAGGAAATAAAAAATATTACTCCCTCCTATTCTTCCCAGTTCCCATTTGTTTATTTCACATTACATGCTTGTCAATGCACTAATTCACCGTCATTATTGACGTCATCTAGTATATCTCGCTCATAAAATTTATGATCTTGGTCTGGAGAAGCATGGAAGATGACGTACCATACCCTTATGAGAGGGAGTTTTGGCTATTTAGACCCTCAGCTTGAGAAAGACCAGCAAATGAAAACAAATGACAAGACAAAACAAGTTGCAAGACAAGGGTGATTGATAGATAGTGTGGAATGAAAATGAGACAATGAGAAGAATAGGAGGGGGTATTAGATTTACAAAGGCATTCTTTTCTTTTTATGAGTTTTGGAGTTTTATGATTTTCTGATTTTCCAGCTTCATTTGAAATTTTCTTTTAAAGAGTACGAGAGATACATGACATGATTTAAATAAATAAAGTAAATAAAGCATCTAATTAAACTAGGAGCACAAAATTGCAGTGAAATAAATATATACAACCCAATATGGGTGGAAGAGAAGAAATTATATATTTTCATTTGGCTTCTTTGGAAGTTTAGATTATTGGGAAATTTGTATATTGGGAATTGAGGAGGGGTGGGTGGGGGGAAGAAGTTTGGAGTTATGATATGGGAGCAAACAAAGACACCATCTATCATCATTCAACCTCAAATCAATGACATCGATGCTCATATGATATGACATCGATTCACAACCAACTCGAGATTGTACAATATGATTGAAGGGATTTATTTATGAGTTGTTATTTTCCTAATCATGTTATTTTGGAAGGGACTTGTTTTTATTTGCCTAATCTCTATAACCGTTTTCACTTAAATTAATCCGCTTACTTTGATTGATCAAACTATTCTATTGACCCTTCTATATAGGCTGGCACTGGAATTGGAGCAATGCTAAGTGCTACTCATGCTTTTAATACTGGTATTTTACTCTTTTCTTTTTGTTTTAGTTAAATTGAAGAATGTCTTTGACTTTGTAGTCTAATAATGTTTTTTCTAGGGATACCTTTTGTTCAGAAGCATGTTAAAGGACCCAAGTGGCTTCCATTTGTTGTTGGGGTATGTGAAGTAACTTAAGTTTATCTATCTTGGTTTATTTTACTTCTAGCATGCACTCCCTGTGTACATTTTTTTATCTGTGTCGCTCTAGCATACCAAGGAATAAGTATTTGACTGTAATTATACAAGCTTTGGGGTTAAATCGTTAGGTGAATCAATCAAGTTTGACACACCATCATTCTCGTCAACACTGCCAATATATTCCACCTTCGCTTTCAAACTGCTACCTCCCAACAAGAAGTCTGCCATGTCTGCAAAACCTAGCTACCAGCCTATCACACAACCATTCATCAATGATCTTGATCTTGCTGCCAACCCCATCCCCACCAGCACATCTAAACTAACATCAAGAACATCCGCCATATCCCATCATCACTTCACAGACAAAACCTACCCCAGATCTACCACGCCACAACCATATAAAATGACAAAGTGGCGGGCGACATACAATTTCAGAGGTTCAACTATGTTTGCGGTAGTTAAATGAAAATGATATGGACTGGTGGTAGTTTATGCTGAGTGAACGCTGGTTTGGGTGTTGGTTTTGTTCTGAAATTAATGTTGGAGGATTGGAGGATCATTGGTGGTTTACTAGTGCTTCTATTAGAGAGTGCTTCTATTAGAGAGTGCTTTGGAGATATGCGCTTTTGATGGAGAGATGGGACTTGAGGGTGGGGAGGGGGGCTAGAGTACTGTTTGTGTACATTGTTGGAATTGTTAGTGGATTAATTGGGAGTTGAGGTATCATTGTGATGAAGTTTTGCAAACAATGAAAACATGTTGCTGCTTATGTGGCTTCCGTACTTGTTCAAGTACTGGAGGGAGTGTTGTTCAATCTTATTTACCGATCTGTTCTCTAATATTAGTTTTGCTGAATCTTATGTGGCTTCCGTACTTGTTGCAGCTTCCACCCTTACTAATATCTTCAGCTGCATGTGCTGCATTTGGTGGTAAGATTTCAGTTCACTTTGTACTGTCTTTAGTACTTTATTTTGCAGACAATCTGGCTGTTCAAGTATTAGTGTATCCATACGTACATTTTTGGTGCATATAAGTATTGTTACACTGTACGCGTCTTTCTTAAAGTTATTTTGAAAAAGCATCCTCTATCCTGTCAAAAGTTTTGCTTCTTATTTTGTGAACTAGTTGAGATTTGGCGTCGATCTGCTAAAATGTAACAATTACCGAACTAATACAGATTCGGAGATAATGAATCAACCTTTATTTCTTAATTTTTTGTTCCGGCTTGATGGTTTATAGGTTTTCATCGGAAAATTGGTTCTCAACAACACAATTTTTGTTCTGGCTTGTTAAGATGTAGATTCAATTTTTTAATGGTCTAAGGTGATCATTGTACCAAACATGCAGGCTATGCTCTTCCTAAATTCACTCAGCTTACTGTGACATCATATTATGCTGCTTCAAGTGCTGCACATTACGGGATCTCTTTAATGACAAGACACATCGAAGAGGTACATATTTCAACTTCTCGGCAGGAAAAGCCCTCATGATGATGCATATAAAATGTTGCAGAACAACAGATTGCTGCTTTGCATGTACCAGGTTAACATTTTTGGTTATTTCTCTTGTTGCTTGTTTCTTGAAAGTTGACTTGTTTCTTTAATTATTTTTTTCAAAATATATTCATGTCTGATCTTTTAACTGTTGAAAATAGTAAGTTCTATAATGTTTATAGGCCCATTTAGACGAATCACTGTATAGTTAAGGCCTTGAGGTTATACATTATATATAGAGAAAATTATAAAAAACCACCTTATCTATACCCTCTTTTTAAAAAAACTACCTTATATAAAAAATTTTGCAAAAAACTACCTTATGTAATACAATTCTTTTCAAGACTACCTATTACTCAATTTCGTTAGTTGACCGGTATAATTAACGGTTGACTTCCACATGCGTGTCACGTGAGCAATTAAAAACCCACCTACCAGCCTTCTTTAATGTCTACTGTCTTCTTCAATTAAAAACCCACCTCCATTAATTTCCATTTTTCTTCCTCCTCTACACTCGCGCCATACCAGAGGACATCACCATCTCATCATCTCACCATCTTAGTTGAAGATCAAAGTCTTATTGGTATGTACTAATACTGTCAGTCATTAGTATATGCAAAGATTATGCTGTCAGTCATTAGTATATGGAAGATACTTCTATGTTCATCTCATACCAATGTATTAGTATACACACAGTATCATATGCAAGATACTGATCTTGATTGTATATGCAGCAAAATAATACCAAATGAGAAATATAATAAACAAAATAAAACCCAATTCATTGATAATAATCATATTACAAAAGCAATCATAAGTTCCAATTCATACCCAAATCACTATATCTTGAATGAATTAGGGAGAGATGATGAAATGAGTGAGTTTGATTTTAGGGTTTTACTTGCAGAAGAGAGAAGAAATGAATTGGGATTTTTTGGTGTTCTATTCCTGTTACTCAACATTTCAATGAAGGAGAAGGTGGGTTTCTAATTGCGCACGTGACAGGCATGTGGAAGTCAACCGTTAATTATGCCGGTCAACTAACGAAATTGAGTAGTAGATAGTCTTTTGCAAAGATTGTATTACATAAGGTAGTTTTTTGCAAAAATTTTTATATAAGGTATTTTTTAAAAAAAGAGTGTATAGATAAGGTGGTTTTTTATAATTTTCTCTTATATATATCAACTATGAAGTAATCTGAAATTTATGCAGCTGCGTTTTCCACAACAAATGTTTATTTCATTGTTTGACAAACTTGTAAGTATAGTTTTCCTCAATTTCAAGCTTCTAAAACTGACAAAATTTAGAACTAGGCTTGTATAGATCCAACCAGTGTAACATAATTTGCCATCGCGATTTGCTCAAAATGCCCAAAAAAGTCTCCAAACCGACCATAATTCGCTATTTTTAATATGCGATTCGTTAGACATTGGTTCCAACTTCTATTTTGTCAAACGCTGGCTTAATGATCCTCCGAACATACCTCCTTGCCTTAACTGATGAGTGGGTAGTCTCCTCAATAAACCTTCAGCTGACAAACATACTAGGGGCTAGTTTGTTTCAAAAATGGAGTAACACATTATAGTGTTGAAACAGAGCAGAAGTGTAACCACATAGGATGATTAGGCTGGACCCAGATATGCTTGTATTGTTAGGAGTCAAGTCATGTAATATCTTATTGCACCCAGTAATCTGTTATGGAATTGGGACTGGATGAGTTTGTTTGGGTAAATAACGGTGATTTGTTAGCTTGGAGAATCACCCCTATGTGGATGAATTTATAGGGGAGGATTTTAGGATTTTGTTTTATTTTTTTTATAATTATTGTTTTGTCTTTTTATGGTGATTTATAAATCACGGTGATTAATTAGAATTTTCTAAGGACCGTGGCGATGGTTCAGACAGTCTGAACACCCATGTCATAATTCATTAATGGAGCGATTTTATTAATTGAGAAGGAGAAAAAAGGTCTATGTTAGAGGATATGTCAATTCATGCTTGTGTAATAAAGGTAGACAATCCACTAATATTCAACATCCCATTTAATTTGCTTCTGTTTCTTCGAGGAGTAAAGCACCATTCCATCTAACCTAAGAAATAATTATATCCCAGTGAGAATCGAGTTTTGTCTCAGTTGGTTACTAGATAATACCCGTGCGATGCACGGTTTTATATTAAATTTTCCAACATATTAGTATCATTTAAAAGAAAATGTAGAGTAAGAGTAAAAACTAGCTTTAATGGGTTGGGCTTGAGGGACGTCTCTTTGAGAGACGGTCTCTCAAGAAACCGGCTGATCCATAATAGGGTATAGGCATTTTAAATTCATTTTCTTCAATAAAATCTATAATCAAACTAATTATTACGGTTTTTTGTTAGTTAAACTCTTTACTCTACCTCAAGTATTCGAATTAGACCCTTTACACTTAGACATGAATAAGACACTTAGATATTCCAATTGGTATCTATATCTTGGGAAAATAGCCAAACGAATCCCTATCAGACACGAGTACTTGGCTAACATAGACCAGAATAGATTGTGTTATCTGAGCACCTATGGCTATTGGCTAATGGACAGTACAAAGTGTACCTGATCTAGATTAGAGATGGCTATCACTTTAGGTTCATTGGAGACACTCTTGTGCAGAAAAAAAAAGATTCTTTTATGTCGCTTTGATATAACATTAAAAAGAAAGTTAGTGCAAGAATATATGGATAGTCAACTTAGTATTCCGCACAAGTGAGGATCTGGTAGGGAGAAGGGCAGCGCACAAATCATACCTGTGTAAGGAGACACCGACGCATTTAGATTATCAGATTATCTCCAAAAGATAAATTTCTGCAAAGAGAAGAGTAAGTGAGACACAACGTGCTTGAAAAGGTAAGCAAATGTGAATAGTTCGTATTAAATGAAGAGGAAGATTGAATTGCGTCATGAAACTGATTGAAAGTTCGGTTACATGGATGAGAATTGAGATTATAAGAAAGTGGTAGGTTCATTTCCGAAAATGAATACTCCCTCCAACTCAATTCAATTGTCTCATTTCCTTATTTGGGCTATTCACTTCAATTATCTCATTTTCTTTTTTGTCTATCTTTTTTTTACTTTAATACCCCCACTTTTTAAATTCCCAATACCCAACTACCACCTTTACAATTAATTTAATCAATTACAATACCCGACTATCACCTTTTTGATGGACTTCATCCCATTCTTAATATCCGCGTCCAATTTAAATGGGACAATTAAATTGAGCTGAAGGGAGTATGACGTAAAATAAAAGAGACAATCTAAAATGAAAAATGACGCAAAATGAAAGAGATGGTAAATTGTACTAGTAAAAGCTAAGAACAGAATATAACAATGAATCAAAAGTGGGGCCAAAGGTAACATGTGAAGGTTAGAGTAAGATCTATGTATAGAGTTAGATTACATGAAGTTGATGGCAGAAAGTTACCCAAAGAAGAGTCAGAACCAAAGAAAGGAGACTGTTGATCTAACAATATGGTCTACTCCTACCAATTTGGTGGCATTTATTCATCAGTGAATGCCTGAATGCCAAAGTCAGTGTCAGTCTCCATTTAAAATATAAATTGACTGTTGAAAGAAGAATTTAGAATTTAGAATTTCCATTATTTTTTATTTTGAGTTGTACTATTTATTTTATAGGAAAAACTGTCTAAAATAATCTCATTTATTGTCCATCTGCTGTGAATAATTCCTATTACTATTATTGATTATTTCTACATAATCCAATATTTATATATTATTTGATGACAACATCACTTTTCACATTTTAACCGGCTATTGTAGGTACCTACTAGCCGTTACACTCACTTTTTCTTCCCCCTTATGCTTTTTCGTTGGTCTTACCCTACTCCTCTTTGGTGGCACGGATCTATATTAGCCGGTTAAAACGTGAAATAGGGTGTTGTCAACAAATAATATACAAAGGTTAGATTATTTATAAATAATCAATAATAAGGGTTATTCACAGTAGATGGATAATAGATAGGATTATTCTGGACAATTTTTCCTATTTTATATTATTCCTTATTTAGAAATGGATTTGCAATCTTTTAAAATAATTTATATTCTCTACTAAAAAAAATTAATTTACATTCTAACTATTTTTTAAAAATTTATCTATACAATATATTTTCTATTCTTAATAAAGTTATTCAAATTTTTCATAAACACACTCTAATTTCTCGTTGAATAATTCAAAAGGATGGATTAGTAAAGGACTAGGCGAAGATGATTTTGACAGTGATGATCTTGATAGTGATGCCATTAAGCAGTGACATGCTAATCATGAATTAGCAATATTTTCTATTTGTACGTTCCTTTAATTTGAAGTACACTATTTCTTTTGTGGATTTTTTTTTTAATTTCCATCCACATATTTTTTTTCTTTCTTTTTTAATTATTATATTCATGTGATTTTTGTTTTTTTCCTCTAGTTTTTTAATATTTATGATTTTTAAAGGTGTTGTAATTTCACGGGAAGAGATGCACTAGCAATCGACCTCTGGTGCATGTTAGCATCAGCTAGCATATACTTCCTCCGTTCTGAAATATTCGCTACATCTTCGTTATCGACACTATTCATCGTTCAAGCTTATTTTATATATTACGGCTAATGTATAAGAAAAAATATAGTCAAGTGGGATATTGTTTGAATCGTTTAATCGCATACTTTCATTATATTAATTTTTTTATAATTTTTAGACGTGTATAATTTAATAAATAAATAATCAAAATAACGCATTGAACTGCATAAAAAGTCAAATATAACAAGTATAATGGAACGAAGGCAGTATACTGTATATAAACTGTCAACCTCGTTAGTTAGCAAACTTTATAGGTTTGTGGGCTCAGGTTTCTTAAATCTACAATGTCTTTGTTTCATAGGGTAGTTCTTTAAAAAATTGAACATCCGGTTGTATTAAACCTTAACTAAACTAAAAGATGATAATTAACCGATCAAATTAACCCTTTTATTTTTTGTCGATTCTTATTTGCTTTCAACCAGCTGTTAAAAAGTACGCCCTTGGAGCACTCTGTCTCCCTATGAAATCATACGTATTTTCTATCTTAGTTTTTACTTTATACTATGTTCTTTTTTAGCAAAGATCTCAATTTCTCTTTTGATCTTATTCAAAAATTTATTTTCAAGTTTTTATCTCATTCACATACTCATTTAATTTCTCTCTCTATCTCATTTACATACTTTCTCCGTTTCATAATACTTGCTACCTAATGTGACATGTTATGTGAAAAAATGTCATAATCAATAGCAAGTATTATGAAACAGAGAAAGTACTTATTATCTTTTTCTTATCCATTTACTTTTTCCATCTACTTATATTTTTCTTTTCTCAAACCACACATTTGTATCCAAACTTCAAATAAAAGATGAAATTATATTAATACATCAAAATTACAAGAACATATGGTGTATGTTTGAGGTAGTGGAGTATATCGATAATAAAACAAACAAAGGAGTCATTAGAATGAGAGAAAAAGAAAACAACTACATTTATATATACTAGTTTGATTTTTATAAATTTTAGTAAGAGACGATGTATTTAAAAGAATATTTTTTAAGAAATTATGTATATAAAACAATAAGAGAGAATTATATTTTACTTTGAAGTATCACAAATTAGAAATGGACATTTAAAATTATAACAAATAGAAAAATGAGTGTAACATAGTATGTCTTTAGTACTGTTTCTGCTAAGAAACTGTCGAATTTGTGAAGGAGATGTTTAGAAGGAAGTACCTTGATTTGTAGAAAGGGTGATGACCTGACCGCTGCAAGTGGTGGACCTGCAACCACAAAGAAAGACTAAACCGGGGGCTGATGTCCCGGAAGAGCCCTCCGATGCCTAAGTCAAATCAAAAGGGAAGTAATATGTGTATAAGTGTTCCGGTAGTAAGATTGCGTAACCTGATTTAGGTGGTATAGTGTGGTATTTATGAAGGAAGTTCCCTGAGAAGTTGTAACTGTTGGGTGATTATTCCTGTAATGTTAACTTCTGGAAACTACTGTGGAGGAAGTGACATAGTGGCTGCACTTTTCCGGGGTAGTGGGCAGTTATGTGTGGAAGTGTCTTCTGAAGGGAGAAAACTGACTAACTGCCATATGGTTATCTATCAAGACTGGCAGCTGAATAGTGTAGGCGTTGACTCATACATTTGACCTTTGACCCGTTGACTAAGGATATCTTGGGTATTCAGAATAAAGGGGATTTATAATCCCTAACAAGTACATAACTTTTTCCGTAATTTTATTTTACATTATTTTTCATTTTTGGCTGTCCATCTCATTTTGCATATTTCTATTTGAAATACTGATCCATCACATTATTTTAACCTCATTTATACATTTTAATTATTTTTAATTTTATTTCATTCATATAGTTTATTCTCTTCCTTCATTTATTACTAAATATCTATATTAGTTGTCATAAAAATATTAATTTTCTCTTTACTACCATGGTTGTTAAAAAATCGCGATTTTGAGCTACGATTCTACGATTTTATGATTCAAAAACAAGAAAGCGATTTGAATCGCAGGTAGAATCTTAAAGTTGTAGAATCTTACAATTCTAGTTGGAATGAAATTTTTAGAGGTAGAATCATAACACGATTCTACGATTTAACGATCCGATTCTACTAATTTAGTATGAATTATTTTTAATTTTTCTTATGTACCATCTTTTACTAATCTTTTTCACATATATAAATAAATTCAAAATTTCCATAATGAAAACTTTGAAAAAATAAATTTCTTAATCGATATGAAGATTTACACTACTAATTATAAAGTTTTCGTTATATTTTTATAAATAAAGTCAAAGAACCTTAATTCATAAATTTAAACTTTTGAATTGGATGATAATGATAAGAAACTAGATATTTTTAATATATTTTAGTTTATTTGTACGATTCTACAATTCGATTCTGTCTCTCTAAACGATTTAACAACTTTGTTTACTACTATTCAAAAGGGACAATTACATGACAATCTATTAGGGAATCCTAATCAATCACCATGATTTGTAAATCGCCATAAAAGACAAAAAATATATTAATAAAATAAGTAAAACACAAAAAGATATATTACAATTTCAAAAATGTCACCCTATCAAATCCCTCCACATAAGTGTTATTTGCGAAGTTGACAAATAACAATTATTAACAATTTATTATGCACACTTTTTTTATTGCAGTATAAAAATTGTTTCAATGAAGAGATGCTCCCTTAGTGTGATGCAATTACCAGAGATTGGCCCCATTTTCTATGGTTGGATGCATAAATGATAAAGCTCTATCAAACAACAAAAGTTCTTTTTAATTCTTGTGTTGTGTAACAGATTACTAGTACACTGCTTACTGCTTCAGTACAATTTTTTTGGGCACTTTTTATCAATTGATATTAATTTGCATTTTATTTTTTATCTATAAATTTAAATAGTTAAATTTGAACTTATTTCATTTGTCTCAAAATAATAATTATTGCTATTAACTTTTTTTTAATGTGTATAATTAAAGATTATTATAATCATCATCCTACCCAGTGTATCCCGCTCATAGAAAACTATGTATAGGGTCTGGGGAGGGAAGGATGGCGGTAACTCATACCCATAAAGGAGAGCGCGGCCAAAAGAGTCTCCCGGCACAAGAAAGGTTAATATGTTTCTGCAACGTGGGAGATAAATAAAACGCATATAGATTAAATAAAAAAATAAAAACAATTAAAAAAATTAAAAAATAAAGACAATACTACTACTAATAATAATAATAATAAAAAATTATGTAAAAGCAAGAGTACAAGAACACCAGTAAGCAAATTCTTAATAAGGACAAAGAGGGTACTACTTAATATAGTGATTCCTCATACAAAGTTCCTTTATACTCGCAAATTACTTAAGAATGACTTGTGTTATAGATTTATCTACTTTTAGATGCATCAGCTGATCAACAATATTTCATGTGAAGAGGTCACTTTTAATATGCTTAGAGGCAATTTCATGATAGGGTATAAGGTGAGATGAACACTTATCTATATACGTGCTGAATGAATTTGATTATCATTTTTTCGGTTATGTACATAACTCGATATTAGTAGGGTTATTAAGGAAATTATTGAGTCTTATTTCATTTGGAGCAAGTACAACTTTTTCCTAGGAAGATTTTAGGATCGGTTCTTACATATTCATCGCCTTCTGTTAGCCTACATTGTAATTTAAAAAAATTTAATTGAATTTCACCCTAAATATGATATTTTTGTCTATAGTTTGCAAAACCTATTTCACATGCAATTTCATTTCAACTTTATAAATGTGTACATCTTGTTGAAGTGTCCATGTGTTACCCATCCACATGTGAGTTGTCCCACATCGGAGAAAGAGAAAAGTATGTATCACTTTATAAATTCAAGGAGTAACTCCTACTATCATCAATTGGTTTTAGTAGTGAACCTTCTTTAGGTTTATGAATGAATTGTTTTTTCTCCTTCTTGTTTGGGTTGCCCAGGCCCATTTTCTAAATTCTATCATGTTATCAGAGCCCGGTTTGTTGTTGGGCCTTAATACTGGGTATTTAATCTTACCACTAATTAAGGGGTCTTTAATTGGATGTTCATTCCCAATAGGTTTGTAATCTTTCTAGTGGGCGAAAATTCTAAGGACACTCACATGTGAGGGGGAGTATTGAAGTGCCAATGTGTTACCCACCCACATATGAGTTGTCCCACATCGGAAAAAGAGAAAAATATGCATCACTTTATAAACTCAAGGAGTAACTCCTACTATCACCAATTGGTTTTAGTAGTGAACCTTTTTTGGATGTATGAGTGGACTAATTCTTCCCCTCCTTGTTTGTTGTGAAATATACAAAACTTTGTCACATATAATAACAATGCTATTTCTAGTTAATCGCTTATTGCAGATTCTATACGTATGAGTGATTCAAAGTTTTCTCTTTCATCCTT
Organism: Amaranthus cruentus; assembly: GCA_019425755.1. Classification (NCBI taxonomy): domain Eukaryota; kingdom Viridiplantae; phylum Streptophyta; class Magnoliopsida; order Caryophyllales; family Amaranthaceae; genus Amaranthus; species Amaranthus cruentus. Next base: position 22,717,901 of record CM033454.1, read on the forward strand.
ATAATAATGGTTTAACTCTCACTAGTTATTAGGACTGTTTTGGGGGGTTGGCAAGGAGTACCGCCCTCTAGGGCCCAACATACATAGAGAGCCTACTTTTAGTGTAATCCGTGAGTCTACAGTAGACATTTTAGGAAGAAGCTATGTTTGAGAGAGGATGAAGAAAATAAATCTTGAAAAAAATAATTTATTTCAATATAAAGGGACTTGCCTAGGACTTACAAAATATAAAAAGCAGCTTTGCCAGTTATATAAAAAATTAATTTCCTCTACTCTTACTTGTAGAGATTCTTTAATGCAACCGACCTCAGAATTAAATAACTAGGACAACTCCGAAAATTTGAAATGAATAAGATTATTTATAAAAAAAAAAGCATATAATAAGATCAGAATCAAACTTATTCCAAATATAAGCGCCTAATACCCCAGAGCACAGGTTCGGGTCAGTTCGCAGTTATCAAGTGTGAACGGAAGCAAGCAGGTAAAAAAAAAATCAAGTGTCTGTTCGCACTTAGTAACTGCGAACATGTCAAACAAGGTCAACATTCTGATTTTAAGACAAGAAGTTGTTCACACTTAGTAAGTGCGAACATGTTGAAAAAAATGAAGCAGGATGTTAGCACTTACTAAGTGCTAACTGCTTGTTTCAGTTTTTCAAGCTGTCCGCACTTACTAAGTGCGAACAATCCAAACCTCAGGTTTGAGAATTACACGTTTAATTTTTAAATAAATTTGATTATGATCTTATTGTATGTTTTTTTTTTTATAAATAATCTTATTCATTTCAAATTTTCCGCAACTCCTCCATGGGCAATAATTACCATTTTATGACTAAAAGTTTATTGCATCACCTTTCTCAAGTTTCATTAAAAATGAAAAAAAGGAATCGTTATGGATGTTTTGCAACATTCAATAAATGCTTTATTCTTATAAATTACCCAATTTATGCTTCATTACAGACTCCCAAAAACCTTAGCCATAAATTCATAATTCCCACCACTTATTCCTTAAATTGAAAAAGAATCCTTTCACATATTATGAGTATTTGACATAACCTCTTTCTTCCCTAGTAGTAGTTGCCTACCTAGATTAATAATCATTCTTTTTTGTTTTGCCTTTTAGCATATTTGATTGTTCTTAGTATTATTCTTGTTTGATTAGATGGTAATATTATTTATTGTATTTATAAGTCGTTAAGCTAATTCTATAAATCAAATGTTATAGACAAACACAATAGGGATGCTTTCTTATTAAAAACTAAGAGTAGTTGTTAGTTGTTGATTATTTTTCAGAAAAAGGCAGGTTAGAAAACAAATATCAATAAAAAAACTACTTGTAGTTGCGTTTTTCTTTTAGGTTATAAATTTTTTCGCTAATTTAAGAGCCACTTATAAATACTTTTTCTAATTGTTTGACTAATTAAACTTTGACTGTAAAGTCCCATCAAAAGTTCATTAGTTTAATGCGTATATTTTATTGTTTGTTGATTTTTTCTTGTTAGATGGATGTTTAGCAAGTTAATAGGGGCTATTTATTTAAGAATTGGAATTTGGAAGAAGAATGTTTTTTCTAAATAAAGCTGGTTTCAAAGAAAAGCTCTTCCTATGCTATATAGGAGTGGTACTACTTTATGTAGTACTTCATGTAGTGTGATACCTAATTACACATTCTATTTTTGTTATACATTCCAAAATACTTTCCAGCTATCTCCAACTCCATTGGTTCCATAGCTTTGCGCACTCTCACTTCTTATAGGACTACAATTTTATAGACTTTACGTGTCAATGTTTCAAGGAACACTATAATAACTTATCATTTTTTTATTTTTTATTTTTTTATGTTAAGTATGTTAAAAATAATGCAAATCAACTGGGGTTGAAGGAGAGTGTACTTTATTAGATGAACTATTTAACCCAACTATAAGACGCGTCTCTAGATAAGACCGTTTGTCAAAGATTGATTGAGTTGATTTCTCAACATGGTATTAGAGTCGAAATCAATTTAACTTAAAATTGACCTTACAGAAAATATACGTCTTGACCTGAAATCCGGCTGAAGATTATTTTGACAACTCTATTAATAAGCAAAAGTAATAAGTTAGAAATGAGAAGGTCAAACTTAGACTTTCGATACTCAGAAACATAATCAACCTTATTTTAAGTGAAGTCGAAACTAAAATATATGATCCTAAAACTGTGATACACTAGATTCAGATTTAAAAAGAATTAATAGACTACTCATGGGAGCCCATTTGATAAGAACTTTACAGTTAAGCATGCGATACAAAAACCCAATAATATGTTTGTCTGTGAGGCCAGTCTACAGTCTTCAACGAGTGAAACCAAAGTGCGCTGGAAAGATTTATGTTGGTCTGTGGGGCCAGTTTACAGTCTTCATAGTAGTCATCGCGGTAATATGTTGAACTTTAAAATTCAACCCCATTGACCCGATTGCTATTTCTAACTTCTAAGGTACATTGAGGAGTTTTGGAATATGCTAAATGGTTCGTGAATCGTGACTCTGAATTTTCCAAGTCGAAAGGAGAATTCAAACCCGAGATTAATGGTAAAGTCCTTAATTGATGGAAAAACTCAATAAAAAAAAAATTGGATTTTAATGTAGGAAAAGTAAATAAATCAATGGAATCAATAAGGTTTATACAATATGGTGTGAGTGCTCCCATTGTTTTTTTTCACTTTATTTAATGTATTCGTCGATCTTAATTAAGTACTAGTATTTCTAATTGCGCAAAATGAAAAATATAAAGAATTGATATTATTAAATCAGTCGGTCTCTAGAGAGACCGTTTCTTTGAGAAACGTCTCTTAGGCCCAACCCATTAAAGCATAATGTCTATTTATTATCTCTTTAATACCTACTTACCGTATTCTTAATACCTTCCTACAAAATTTCTAATGCCTACGTTCATTATCATTAAATGTCTACTTACACTACTCTTAACGCCTACTTACATCATCTTTAAATGCCTACTTACTGTATTCTTAATGCCTACTTGCAATATCTTAAACTAGTATAGAAACTCGTACAATGCACGAAATTATTAATATAAAAGTATATATAAATATAAATTTTAAATCGAGATGTAATTACATGCTATCAGTATAAAAGTACTATAATATTAATTTCTTATAAAATAGATAAAAATTTCTTATAAAAGTACTATAATATTAAAAGAATAAGGTTGTTAATAATTATTAATTGAAGCCCTCATACTTTTTCAGACAAATATGAGAGAACTTTTAACGTCATCATAATGACTATTTGTCATTATCAAAATATTTTTTGATTATCATGTATCTTTGTTTCTCGATGAAATATTTTAGAAATTAAAATTTTAATAAAGAAACTTTGTTAATTAGTTTATACATGTAAAAAAACAAATATATTTAAAAAAATTAATTTGGAATTTATGTAGCTTTTAAATTCAAAAATTTAATATTTCAAAAAAAATTTATAAGAACATATCTTGTTGTGATATACTACTCAAATATAAAGGAAATATTGATATTAACTTTAGTAAAAATTTCTTTATATGGAAATTCAATATGGGAATGACACGTGAAATTTTACATTCTTTTTATTAGATTGTATGATGATTGTATGATATGATGCTTACTTACATTATCCTTAATGCCCACCGAATAAGAGTGCAATACTTATAATATCTTAGAATCATACTTACAATATCTTTAATGCCCACCAAGTAACTTGCTCTATATTTTCCTTTATAAGCCAAACCAGTTATATATAGTAGTGTAAGTAGACTGTATTTAGATGAACAAATAAAATTTTATTTGACTATATTTTAACTTATAGTCATAAATGAATTCATATATATAAATTAAAAGTGATTGATGACCATGTTAAAAGCGCAAATGACACAGTAACTCGGAATCAGTTGAGTATTATATTTGGTTTGAACCAAAAATAGGGTCAATTGTGATATTTTAGATATCAAATTATGTCATTTATTAAATGCCATCAAATTATTTAGTGATACTTGTAAAAAGTGTTATAAATTAAAATAAAAATATTAGGATAACAGTCACATTAAAAATAGTGACATTTGAATGAAGTATCAAAAATATTACGTCACAATTGAATAATTTTTTTTGTGTGTTCGTGTATAAATATTGTCGGTTGCTCAACTAATATCAGAAAGATGTAACTTATGTACTTGCATTATTGAAATAGATAGATCAGAATAACATAATGCTTATTATTACTATTATTTCGTTTGACTTTCCTGTCATTTTTATTAAATATACTCCTAAGTCCTATCATTTATTTATGAACACATGTTAATACTTCCTGTTAATAATACTTGCTATTGATGATGACATTTTCCCTCACAATACGTCACACTTAATAGCAACTATTATGAAACGGATGAAATATTAATATATATTCACCTTCAAAAGTGTTATCTCTTGACGCCAATTAACGACTTTTTTTATTTTATAATTTTAGTTAGTTACTCGGTATTAACGTAATATATTGACGGAAAATATCACTATCAGTACTGATTTCAAAGAGCGTGAATCAGATTAATGATTTAGCTTAGATCTATGCTAGAGTATGGATCAGATTAAAGGTGAGTTTCATATTAGATCAGATTAAAGATTTTTTAAATGATTTAGCCATGTACAAAGAAGAGTTATTAGCAAACCAGTAAAGGAGATAAAATATTGAAGCTCGAGAGACTTCAAAATAGGGATAGGAAGACCAAAGATGACTTGAATTACATGAGTGGAAAAACATATGAATGACTTAAACTTAGTAATTGACAAGTAAGAAAATCAGAATGAATGGAGAATAAGAACCCATGTAAACGACCATTATAATATATTGTTTCGTGTAATCGACCCTAATCTTTTGAGATTAAGAGTCTGACGGTATTGTTTTTGTTGTATAAACATGGGATTATCCTACTTCCAATTGGAATGGAACTTTAGTAGGCAACTAGGCATATAGAAGTATTTGTATAGTACCCATTTATATGTTGTGAATTAAAGGCTCTAAAACTTGTATGAAAGTGAGAGATCATGTAAGCATTTAAATGGTTTAGGTCCAACAAGCTAAGTACACAATTTTAGTGTAGATGATAATAAATTCTTCTGTATTTGTAAGAGATGTCATTTATTAAGGATTATTACATCAATCAATACATCTGAGCTGTTTTTCCTCTGCCTATCAGAAATATCAGTTATATGATACGCGTATGTTATATTTGCTACTGATTGTGACATTTTCCCACGCAATATGTCACACTCAGTAGCAAGTATTATGAAACGGAGAAAGTATTAATGCGATCTAGACTAAATGATCATGTTATATACAAAGAGATACGATCTAGACTAAATTGTGTTTAAGATGTATGAGAAATCATCCTATGAAAAAAGACGCATGAGAAATCAGAAAATATAATGCAAGAAATTTTGGATTTGAGGTTATATGTGCGAAAATATATCTGTAAAATATTGAGTGGATTTCTCACTCCCTGCGCTCTACTTCATAGTTAAGCATGCTGATTGACCTCTATAGAAAGTCTAATTCCTTTTGCCTTTAAAACTTTTAAAAAATTATCGTGAATAATATATTTTTAGTTATTTTTCTTATAGTAATACCAACTTTTAATTAATTATGTATAACATTAACTTAAGGGTTTTTTCTAGAATAATACCAACTTTAGTTTATTAACTAATTTTTTATTTTTTTTTTGTCATATAGTCTCCTATATAGTTTGATTTTTAACATCTTAGGGATATTCTAGGAAAAACACTTTCTAAGTTGATACTCCCTCCACCCCTTCTTATTGTCCACTTTCTAGTGGGCACGCTAATTAAGAAAAATGGTAGTGGGGTATTTTAAGTGATTATAATAATTGTAAATGTGGTAGTTGGGGTATTTAAGTGATTATAATAATTGAAAAGGTGGTACGTGAAGTATTTTAAATATATAAGTTTGGGTAGTTGGGGGTATTTAGGTAAAAAATCTTTGCCAAAAATAGAAAGTGGACAATTAGAGTGAACTGACCAAATAAGGAAAGTGAACAATAAAAAAGAAACAGAGGGAGTATTATTCATAGTTAATTAAAAATTGGTATTATTCATGATAGTTTTTCTTCAATTTTTAGTGATGAATCTAGCTACAAAATTACGACGACTTCAGTTCAACATCTATAAATCTTAGTGATGTTAGTTGTATCTAATGCACTATAACAAATCTAACTTTTTGCGACATTGAATTTAGTGGTATTAAAAAAATGTCACTGATTCATACTTTTAATGTAATAATAATTGATTTTTATTTTAAGTTCCACTATAAAGTGATTTTAGCTACACTTTTTTTGGTCTTTAGTGGCATATGTAATTGATAGTATAGTCTATAGTGGCATTTGTGAAATCATCACCATCCTACCCAGTGTATCCCGCTCAGGGGTCTGGGGAGAGAAGGACGGCGGCAACTCATAACCATAAAGGAGAGCGCGACCAAAAGGAGTCTCTCGACATTTGTGAAAAATGTCACTAAATCCTATGTCGCAAAAAGCTTTAGTGTGATTTTTTATTAAGCTGCTAAAGGGTATAATAAATGTCACTAAATCCTCCATATATACTATTAGAAATTTGAAATAGTGACATTTAAATTAAATTGGTTATTTACTATTATTGCTTGATTGTGGAATTGTTTTATTATTATTGAATTTGTGTGGGATGTGTGAATTGTTTTATTGAATTAAATAGTATAATTGATTAATTTTAATAGTATAATTGATTCATTTTTATTGATTACTCATGTTAGACGATTAAATAGTAGTATTATGTAGTTAATTAGTATTTACTTATTTATTTATGATTAATTTTGCTCATGAGTATTTTGTTAATTACTCAAGTTTGTCAACTTGTACTTGACTTTATTAGTAAATGGTGTAATTTATATTGCTTATCATGTAACAGTGAAGACGTGAACTCATAAAGTTTACCTTGACTTTTATTTTATCGCACGATATATTAATAATAGATAATTTTAAGTGTTTCTTTTACATTAGACCAGAGGGAGTATGTCGTAGTGATGTAGCAAAACATGGTCTATTACTCTATTCTATATCCCAATTGCTTGAAGCAGGGAGGCAATGTAAACTTTAATCTATAAGGGTTCCCCAAAGTGAATCTAATTTTAGATTTCCATCATCTCATTTTCCACATTGTCTCTTTCAGTAAACCTACGTATAATTTCCATAACTTTAAATTAACAACTTAATTAAAAAATTTTAATTGAGTATAATTTTAGATATAAGCAATCCGACAAACGCATTAGACTGCGTGAAAAGGTGTTTTGGTGCAAGTAAAAAAACGGAGGAAGTATAATCTAAGAAATATAGGACATTTTAAAAGTCTAATTAATTTTATTTTTTTCACAAATTTGTGACATCTTTGTGGTCAAGAGATGGATAATTACTGAAAAAACTTAGTTGATCTGTTGGTTAAACTATCTATTTTTAATAGGCACATAAAAAATATCTGTTATTGTCTTATTGGTGAGCTGGATATCACAGTTTCTTTATATCCATTAGTAGTAAGTTGTTTATTCAGTGGATAAATGTAGCTAAGTTCTTAATTAGTGTAGAATAGCTTATCTTCTATATCTAGAAGCTTAGTTGTTAAGTGGGCATGGGTTATCCCAAGAAGTATATTGATGTTCATTTTCTCAATATATATATTGTGATTGATTGATTGTGTGACTCCCATGGGTATATTATTGCTCTAGTTGTTTATTGCATGTTGATGATTTAGGATCCAAGAAGCTCATACTATCAAAGGTATTTGGCTAACCCAAGAAGGTTTATTTTCAATGATGTTCTTAATAGCTTTGCTATTTTTTTGTGATTGCATAATTATAAGTTTAATCATTTGGTTAGTGATTTTGGTTGAGTTTATAGCTAGATTTTGATAAATACAATTATTTGCACTCATTTTTATAACTTTAGACTCCTTTTTAATGTTTTACTAATACATTTTAGACAAGTGCGACCTTTAGGAAAATATAAGAAAGAAGAATTTAAAATATCTCCAGTTAGATAAAATGCAAAAACATGTAAAGACATCTTCTAGAAGATAGATTCGACTCGGTTCTAGAGAATTTGAAGCAAAGTCGAGTCGACTTGATAGACATGCATGAAAATCAGTGGCAAAACAAAAGGTCGGGTCAATTTTGGCTCAACCATATTCAAAGTCGATATGAGTTTTTTTAGATTGCTCCACATCCTATATGGTTTTATTGTAGTTTAATTTATTGTTTAAATATTTCAAGATTCAACTAATCTCTTGAGAGACCGCTTCTCAGGCCCAACCATTTTGTGATTATTGCCTACTTACTGTATCCTTAATGCCTATTTACATCATTTTTAATGCCTACTTACATAATCGTTAATGCCTACTAATCTTATCCTTAATGCCTACTTACATTATCTTTAAATGCCTACTTATAGTATTCTTAATGTCTAATTACGCCATCCTTAAATGCCTATTTACCATATCCTTAATGTCTACTTATAATATTTTAGATGCCTACTTACAATATCATTAATGCCCACCAAATAAGCGTGGAATACTTACAATATCTTAAATGAGGAGAAGGGTGGTAAGAAGGGGAGGTAACCAGTATTCATTGGGTTAATTTACATTTTTGAATTTGAAAAGACAAAAAATTATACATTTTTTTGTACTTCTGAGTTTTACATTAATTTATATCTAAAAAGACTTTTTTTTTAAAAGTACCTACAAATTAATTTTTTTTGTTGGATTACAGCTTAAGATGGGATTAGATGAGAATCAGACTTAATTTTTTTAATCTAAAAAATAATACTTATTTATTCTTCAACCAAGACAAAACTTAATTAATCCCAAATTTTTTCAATAATAATTTGAACAATTCACTCTCTAATCGTTCCCAATCAAAATTATTGTGATTCCTTTATTAGAGTAATACACTTATTATTTTGTTTGTCTCATTCCTATTTACACAAAATAGTAAGTTTTTTTTCTTGATAACTACAATCAAAAAATAATTTCTATTATTAGATTGATGCATACTAAAATAATGTGAACGACTTTATATTCGCAGTCCGTTTGATAATCGTTAGTTAGTAACTTTACTTGAAAAATACAAATCATTATATCATTGAAAAATGCATACTATTATTAAGTTGGTGCACACTGAACTAAATTTATAGAAGACTTTAATACTCCCTCCGAATCTTTTTAGTTGTCCCATTTTCTTATTTGGCAAATTCATATCAATTGTCCCATTTCCGAATCTTTTTTTACCTAAATACCCCCACTTTTACTATTCCCAATACCCAACTACCACATTTACAATTAATTTAATCAATTAAAATGTTCACCTACCACCTTTTTAATGGACACCACCTCACCCTTAATAACCGTGAAAATCCAAATGGGACATCTAAAATAATTCGGAGGGATTATTAGAGATTAAAGAAATAAATAATCAAATCCCAAGGTGTGAATGAGAAAGTACAATAAAATTTAGATGAAGGATTGACAGAAAGTAAAATTATAGATAGGAGGCTCCCAGTTAATAGAGTTGTAGACCACCGCAGCAGGCAGCAGCTGATGATCTGACCTGAGTCCTGAGTCCTGACCAACACTAACACAATAACTCTACTTCATTATTTGACTGCCCCACACGTGTGTTCTTTTTTTCACATCAATTATGCATTAATGGAGCCTACTCTGGCTATCCGTTGAAATTCTGAGCATGTTCTAACATGTTTGATCCGTCGACCGCACAAGGCTTTGAAATATTTGGGACATCAATGTTGAATTACAGTGTTCATGTTAAGTGTTTAAAAATATAAAATTGTTAAAAATTATTATGTTTTAAAATTGTACATGATTTTTAAATTTTTTTTAATTTTGCTATGCCCTACTTGCTAGTTGCTACCATCTTCTTCCTCTTTTTCTCCTATTTTTATTCCTTAGTTTTGTCGCCACTTTATTTATTTATTTATTTATTTATTGGATCCTTTATTTATAAATTTAATTCCATTCAATTATTTCTCTTATTGATTATGATTTTAGTACTATGAAGTATGATATTTTTAATTTTTTATATGAGTCGTCATCATCATCCTATCCAGTGTATCCCGCACATAGAAAGGTATGGACAGGGTCTGGGGAGGGAAGGACGGCGGCAACTCATACCCATAAAGGAGAGCGCGACCAAAAAAAAGTCCACCGGCTCGACAAAGATAAAGAGAAGCCCCTGCGTCGTGGGTAAAAAAACGCAATAGATACGATAAAAACGTAAAACAATTAAACTAAAGAGAACAATACAACCAATATAACTAATAGAAACGAGAAAAACAAGAAAATATGAACCCAAAAGGAATCCTAAAAGAAATCAGTAGTCTAAAACATGAATAAGACGCCTCCAACTATCCCTATCTCTAGTGAGGTCCTTAGAGAGGTTTAACTCATGCAAGCCAACTTTCATTTTCTCGGCCCAAGTTCTCCTAAGTCTTCCTCTACCCCTCTTACCCTCTACTATGATGCTTTCAACCCTTCTCACAGGGGCGTTGAAAGTCTTTCTCTGCACATGACAAAACCATCTCAATCTGTTTTCACGCATTTTCATAGAATAGTACTTTATATGCTTGTCAATGTAATTTTTAATCTTTAATATCTTCAATCATGCATAACTAAAGATCATATAAGTTGATATTTTTATAATGTGCACATTATGACGAATCAAACAAGATCGCACATGAGTACATGACTATATTTTATTTTAAATATAAAGGATAAAATACAAATTAACACATATTGATATCATGGACAATACTAAAATCACAAATAGAACTATAATTTTGGGGTGAAGGGAGTATATTTTGAGCCAATAGTTCCATTATATTTGCTACATTTGACTTTTTATGCAGTATAATTTAAAGTGTTATTTTGATCATTTTTCATTTATATATTGGATTATGAATAACCAAGAATTATAAAAAAAAACATTATGAAAGTATGAGAATAGATGAGTCAAGCAAATTTCCAATTTTTTTTCTTAAACATTAGCTTTAATGTGTATTTAAGCTTAAATAATGAACGGTATCAAATACCGTAATGTAGAAAAATATTTCTAAATGAAGGAAGTATATAGTACAAGATTTTTGTTTGATTAATTAGGATAGAATATTAAAATACTAATTTATAAATTGTGAATTGGTTATAAATTGATATTAACCTGAAAACAATTATATATACTTAAAAGAAATATATAGGTGTCGTCTAATTGCACATAAGTTAAATGAAAATTTTAAATTTCTAGGAAATGATAACTTGGTTTTTCTTTGCATTGCTTGTTGTTTAACAAAATAAATAAAATAAATCTATAAACTAAATAAATAAACAAATAAATAAACTAAAATCATAGAAAATCTAAATTTCTAAAAAGTGTAAATTCTTACACTTGGTAGGAATTCAACAATCAAGCCCACCCCTTATAATCAACATTACTAATTAAAACTACTTAGCATCAAACAAACAATTTCAATAAATTCAAAGAAATTAACAAATGCATTAGAATTTTGTAGAAATTTGAACTTACTATAAAAATTTAAAAAATACTACTATTATCTATAGTTCTAAAAATTTAAAACGTTCCAACTCAACCAAAAGCTTAAGCTGATGGTTGAGGTCCCAGGATATGTTATATACTCTAACACGCCCCCTCACACGAGAGCCCTTTGGGCTAGAAGTGTGGATGCAGCACATGCCCTCCTCATACATGGCGCTAAATATTTCACTTTAAATGAGGGGTGGTTGAGATTCGAACCTGTGACCTCTTGTCACCCTGGCTTCTGATACCATGTCAAGGAACCAACTCAACCAAAAGCTTAAGCTGATGATTGAGGTCCCAGGATATGTTATACTCTAACAAAAATGTTATACAAATACCACTATATAATTTTATCATAAAATTTTAATGTGATTTTAATAAATATATTGAAACCTAACACTATTGCAATTTAAGTCCAACAAATAGACTACTTGATTTAAATATATAACATTCACATGACAATTAGACAATATCTTGTTTTAAGTGAAATAAGTATATATCAGATCTTGAGCTCGATTTTTATCTTATAATTATCTTTTTCCCTTGACTTATCTTGTAATTCGAAAAATTGAAGAAGCTATTGCTTATTCTCTTGTATTTAAATTGATCAATATCCTAAAAAACTAACTGCTATAATTAAAATCATGAAATTATTTTAGTTACATAACTAAAGAAACTTCAAAAAGAGTAAGGACAATGGATTAATTAATTAATTAATTAATTAATTAATTAATCAGTCTCATAATTAATTAGCACACAGTACTTCTCAATTCTCATTAAACCCTAATTTGTGTTCAAGAGTAGCTTAGTATTAATTACTAATAACTAATATTAAAAATGGCATAATTAAAAACAATTAAGTATAATAATATATTAATTAATTCAAATAGAAAAATAAAATTACAGATGAAGATCCAAACTCACTTGCTCACTATTTCCACGGCAAATTTGATGAGAAGAATTCATATTTAGATTCATATAATTCATATTTGTAGAATGAGATCTAGCAAAAGGGTGCAATGAACGGTCACGATGAAGTGAACTTGTATAATTATGACCTGATGTAGGGATCCGCCACACTGTTAACGGGTTACCATTTATCATTGGCGGGTGGGTTGTGTTTCTTTGTAGGTGATGATGGTAAGAGTAACGGGTTGTATTTGTTAGGTAGTTGTGTGGGTAGTTGTTAGCTAAGCTGTAAAAATGACGCTGACCTGTATGGTCAGCTGTCATCATTGCAGATTGAAGATGGGCCCGTTTAGCGTGTTGCCGTTCTCTTTTGTGTGCATTTTGGTGGCCTCCAAGGGCTTGAGATGTAGGGAAGTTTCTATTACAATAATGACATTCAAATTTTCTATTATTTTCATTGCTTGTGGTGGTGGCAGTGGCGGCGGTGGTGACGGTGGCGGTGGTGGTGAGGGTGTTACTATCGCTGAAGTCAGAGTTGTCGGTGGTGGTGGTAGTAGAGGAGGAGGAGAAGTCAATGCCGAAGAGACGGATGGCGGCGGCGTTGGCGTTAGCCAAGGTGGAAGAGGGTTTAGTGGTGGCGGTCGGGGTGGGGCGGATGAAGGGGAGTTGAGAGAAGGAGTCTACATTCATAAAATCATGGGTTTGATCTAGGGAGTTGTTTGTAGTAGTATTTGAAGTTGTGAGTGTTATAGTTGATGAGATGTTCTCCATTGTAGGGGGAATTATAATTAAGATGGATTTTGTTAGGTTTTGTTGGGTTAGAAGGGTTTATTTTATGAGGGTAGTGGGGAAGGTAGGAAGGTTTAAAGGGTAAAGATAGAAGTGAAGAAAAAGGGACAAAAGGGGATTAATTGGAGAAAAAAATGTGTGAAACAAAGAAATTGAGAGGACTATCAACTATGGTCTATGTATGTGGAGTTGGGGTGGTGGAGGATAGGAAAGGGGCTAAAATGGTGGGGCCTAATTAAGTAAGGGTAAGATATACTTCTATGTTAAAGTGGAACAGCCGGTCTTGGGTGAGACCGTCTCAAATTGAAACAAGAGTGGAATTGTACATTTAGGGCCTCTTTTGTACTAGTATATTATGGACTACTCCCTCTGTCCCATTGAATTTGCATCATTTTTCATTTTGGTTCGTTCCACTTAATTTGCATCATTTTTATTTTTGGAGAATAGCCCACCACTTTCTTTTAATCTCATCCATTCATTTTAACTCTTTTTTAATTTCATCCACACAATTCATTCTCTCTCCTTATTTATTATCACTTTCTTAAAAATACACCAATTTATCTTTGAATCTAAAGAGGACGGAGTAGTATGTATTTTTACATTTCTCACCTTCTTTATACAAAAAAAAAAACAATAAATAAAGTTTTAGTAAATGAAATAGTTGTATTTTATAGGTCCATTTTTTAGAATTTAAGAATATGTTTCTTAAATAAAATTATGGTTGCACAATATGGAGTATAATAATGTGTTATATCATTATCTCTTAGTTTCTTGACTTTAATATTAAAAGAAATAACTTTTGACCGATTTGTAGTCACAGGTTATTCGTGTATATTTATTTAATTAAAGTTATTAAATATCAGATTATTATAAGCTATGCAATAGTGGGTTTTATTCTGAGCTAATGAAAAATAGTTGAAATCGTTTTCAACAATTTTTCCTACTTTTTATTAATTTATTGAGCAATTTAGTATGCAAATTTGAAAGAGAAATTTTCATTAATGTAAAAGGTATACAATTTATAATATTTGATAATGCTTGATTTAAGAAAATACTAATATAATGATATTTGACTACATACTTTACTTTTTTAGAATAAAAGATACAAAATAGAATTTTCTCTTCTGAATGCACTAATAATGAGCTCGAACGAGTACTTCAGGTGTATGAGTTAAGGTTCTTATTGGATCTTTTTACCTTATTCAAGATACCTCTTGCGATCTTGCCTTATTTAAGATACTTTTCTGTACCTCTTTGATCATCTTTCGTAATGATCCGAACCTCAAACTCCGATACTTTTCAGCACATTTAACTTTCTCCTAAATGTACAAGCCATAAAATAGACTATGAGAGGGTCAAAATCATCTCCCACGTAACAAAAGTTGGTATATACACTAACACAATATAATATTTGCAATGTTCTCATACATCATATTCTTATGACTTGTTACTTAATGAACACTCTTTTTGTCTTTCACTTGTATAAAGTACTCCCTCGATCATATTTTCTATAAGTGTCCAGGGCCGTCTCCGACATTTCAAAGGCCCTGAGCAAAATATAAATTATAGGCTCCTAATATCTAAAATTACGTTCTATTACATTTTGGTAATTGTAAATTTATTTATCAATACTTTAATTAGTACAATAATCTTTTATCAATATATTAAAACATTGCTAAATTTTATATTTCATGGAACCAACAACTATAAATCATAAATTCAAATTAAATAGCCATTCCTTTTAAGTTTAAACTTTAAACGACTATTATCACTTATCTTAATTGAACTAATAATAAAAGTTGTAAATTAAAAATTATCAAGAGAGATTATATTGCTCACCTAGAATAATTTATACTAGTATATCCTAATTATTTAATACAAGCTGATTAATACAAATTTATTAGCCAATTTATATAATTATCTTTTAAAAATAGATTGAATGCGAATACATTAAATTTTAACACTCTCCCTATCCATTTAGTTTTGCTACACAATACACAAAAGTCCTCATTTTAATTTTAACCATATAGCAAAAATATGAGGCCCTTCATAAATCGGGGCCCTGAGCGGGAGCTCATGGTGCTTCCCCTAATAGCCGGCCTTGTAAGTGTCCCATTTTACTTTTCATTATTTATTAAGTGGTCAAATGGGACTACATAAAAGAGAACGAGTGTAGTGGTTTTAAATTTAGATAGGGGTAAAATGAGGTTAGTAAGTATAAAGGTATAAAAGTAACAAATAAGATCGGAGGGAGCCATGAATATATACTAGCTAGTAAGTAGAGGTGCACTAAACATACTTGATGACTCGATATTTACCCTACATGAAACCGAACCTGACTTGATCCGACTTTAAAAAGAATTTAAAGCAAAGTAAAAATCAACGTGTATATAAAATCCAATTTTAAACCGACCTAAAAAACCTAAACCGAAATCGACCTGATGACCCGATTGAAGACCTCTACCGGTAAGTATGAAATGAAAGGGATATATAGTATGAAAGTGAAAGTAAATGGGGAAGCAAGATGGAAAAGTGAAAAATGAGGTTGATATTGTTGTTATGATTGCATTATTTGGATCTAGATGGCTAAGTTTCTGAACAATCATATTTATCAAAAACAAATTCATAGATTTGAACTGAAAAAAGCAATTTAATGATCCATTTTTAGTTATGACTGTGAACAAATCCTGTTGTGTTGGGATATTTTTTTATGCATATTTCTGCATGCTTAACCTGGTTTTGCAATTATTCCTGCTTTCACCCAACTGTCTCTTTTATTATAAATTGTACCCCACTTTTTTTTTGGGTGTTTGTTTTGCCTCTTCTATAGACTTGTCCCTTTCCTTCTTTTTAATCTTTCCCTCCTTCAATTCACTTTGTGTTTCACTTATACCTAAATTTATTTACAATTTCTTTTCAATATTAGTATTTAATTTACTTTTCTCTTAATGATTCAAGCAAGAAATTATGAGTTGTGTTTAATCAAGTTTGTAGGATGTAGGTATCAATACATTAGAGTTGGCCAAATGGACATATTCACATCACCGGATCAACTCAACCAAAAACTTACGTTAATGGTTGAGCTGGTCCCTTAACACGGTATCAGAAACTAGCGTGATAAAAGGTAAGGGATTTGAATTTTAACCATTCTTCATTCACAAATTCTTACTTGAAACCGTCTTTTGTAAAGACGACTCTCAAAAGCCAAATTCAATTCTAAATATATATTGTTACAACTCTATATTTTGAATTAGATTGGGCTTTTAAGAGCCGTCTTTACAAAAGACGATCTCTCAAGAGAGCACCTGTTCTTCATTTAAAGAGGAATATTTAGCGTCATGTATGAGGAGGATCTGTGTTGCATTTACACTTTCAGCCCAAAGGCTCTTGTTTGAAGGGGCATATTAGAGTCATCATCATCATATCTAGTTTATTCTGCTCAAAGGCTCTTATATAAGGAGGCATATTAAAGTATATAATATATTATGAGATCTTAACCATAAGCTTAATTTTTTTGGTTGTTTGCCACTTAATTCCATATGTTGATATAATATAATATATAGTATATTATGAGATCTGTATTGCATCCGCACTTCTAGACCAGAGGCTCTCATTTGAGGGAGCATATTAGATTCGTCGTCATTATCATCATCATACCTAGTGTATTCTACTCAAAGACTCTCATATAAAGGGACATATTAAAATATACTCTTTCCTATTCAGCCTAAATGTCCCATTTAGTTTTTTCACACTTGCCGAGGCAACATTTTAACCCTTAATATCTCAAATTATTCTTAATAAAAAATTATAAAAATTTAATATTAATAATCCTTGTATTGAGACGAATCAAACAAGATCCAACATGACTATGTTTTAACTTATAGATTAAGAGTAAAATATGAATAAAGAGTGATAAGTAAATAGTGCCAAAAAACTAAATGGGACACTTAGGCGGAATGGGAGGTAGTATTATATATTATGAGAGCTAAAGGATAAGCTTAAATTTTTTGATTGTTTGCCACTTAAAACCATATGTTGATATCAAAACTTGTATTCATAACAAGCTGATGGTTTTATCGGTAGAATCATGTGAAATATGAAGACACCACATATGACATAAGAATAAGTTACTAGTTTGGTGGGTAAAATCGTGTCGGGTGGACCGTGAGTGTAATGGATGGAGTGGGGACTAAGGTGTTTGTTTTATACTTCCTCCTATGAATAAGACATTTGAGTTTTGCACTAAAATGTACAAAATCAATAAGGGTGGAGGGTCACTTAAAAGTGAGTGAAAAACTCTCTTTTTTCATAAAGGGTATTAATATTTATGTGTTGTTGTGTTGTTGTAATAAGGGTAAAAGGGTAAAAAAGAATGACAAAAATAGAAATGAGACATTTTCAGTGAATTAGCCCAATAAGAAAATGTCTCATTCTCTATGAATAGGAGGGAGTGTTATACTTTATTTGTTCTTTAATGTTCTTTCCATTTACAATATTCTAATTTAAAAAGAGAGAAATTTAATTAAAGTTTTTGAGATATATATAAAAAGAATAAAATATAATACCCATGTAAGATCTGGTTAGATTCGTCTCAATGTATGTTTCTTTTTTAGTTAATGCTTTTTATGATTTTTTATAATGCGTATTCAGAGATATTGACCCTCAAAATTTACTTTGAAAATTGTGCAAAAAGTAAACGAGAAAAAAAACGGGGCTTAGTTCTAAACCCTAGCCGCCTCAATTTTTTCTCTCTTCTCTCTCTAAAAAAAACCCTAATATCTATAGTTAGTTTGGGGCTATCATCAATCTTTAAAGATTGATGGTAAGCCCCTAATTTTTCAATTTTAAGTTTTTTTAATATGATTAGAATAAATTTTTGTCCTCTCCTTGTAAGAGAGTTGTTCTACCCATTCATTGGGTTGTAACTACCCATATATTGGGTTTTGAAGTCTCTCCTTGTGAGAGTTTGGAGTTATGAATTTTGGTCTTTAGTTGATTTGTTGGTAGAGATTAATGCGATGATGCAGTAGACACCAAATTTGCAATTATCATCAACTACATCAAATTCAATTCTATCTCAAGACTACAACAGATCGAAAGACCCCCTCGTAAAAGGCTGTATCAAACAGCGATGTGGAAGAGGATATTCAGAATTGTCAGATCTCATACACAACGATCGTAGTTTTGTTCTTTTGAATTATATTTGATTTTAGTTGCTATGTACTTGCTAATTTTTATCTCTGATGTAGATGTCGTATGACTCTTTATTAATAAATCACGTATTATTCAAAAAAAAAAAACGAGAAAAACAAAAAAAATGACAAAGGGAGTATTGTTTATCTACCACTTTCTTAATATTGTTGTGTTTTTAATTACATAAATTATAAATTGTAATTAGAACTAGAAAAATTCTACATATTTTTAACTATAGCTGAAATCTTTAAAATAAATTTTACATTTTTATTATGAGGTTCTAACAGGAATTAAAAGTACTCGCTAATTATTAATTAATCAATATTATTTGTTCCGATAGGTGTGGAATTCTTTTATATTATGGCCCACATTTGGAATTTATTTATAGCTCAATAGATACTATTGTATTTTTGATTGTCACTAGTATTATTAGGGTTAGGAGCAATAATCAATCAATCCAACAAGTAAGGTCACAACAAATATACTTGCTTGGCTAGAGCTAGGGGTGTCGTATTCGACCCTATCTTGAAGTCTATCTTAAAGTCTTAACTATTAATATATTATATATTCTAATATGTCGGAATTTTGAGTTTTTATTATATTATATCATGTTATAAATATAATAAAAGACTAAAAATTTCTAAAGGCAATCCTCATAAATTTCGCCACATCAAACACAATTATTGGCTAAATTGAGATTACCTAACATTTAATTTAATCCACAAAAAATCTTTATTAAAATACAGTAACCAACTAATTATAATATTATTGATGTCAAAATGCAGTAAAATATCAATTACAATATAATGAATAAAATTAATATATTTTAATTAGAAAATGTTTACTTTTTATAACTTTTTTAGAATCATAATATACCATATTATTGTGGAAATTCTCACGTGCAATTTAGGAAGAAATCAAGATAAATAATAATAATAATACACATTAGATACTAAGAGAGATGAGTATACTATTCACATTTCAGTCTTAATTTGTATAAAGTTCTTAATTTATAAGTTTAAGTATATTAAGTTAGATGTTGTTTGATTCATCTCAATGTGATAGTCGTTATTAATATTAAGTTTTTATAATTTTTATTATAGACAATTAGAGATATTATGGATTGTAAAAAACGTATCTGTTGCTAAACATTTACTGCGATTTTCTTTATACGAAGCATTTCATAGAGAAAAAATTAGGAAAAAAAAAATGTTGCGGTTTTTAATAGGACCACATCAGCACATAACCCTAAAAAATTAAAATCAGAGAGGATTATTTGTTGCGATTGTATTGTTGCGCAGCATTAACTCTGAATTGAACATAGTATAAAAAAATAAGGAAAAATTACCGTTAATAATACAAACTTAAAGGGATATTTTCTTAGAATATCTAGTGTGGGACGAAGAAGCTAAGGTGACTATTGAGGCAAAGAGAGAGATCCATAAGAAATCTAGTAAGAAGCTAAGGTTATATATATATATATATATATATATATATATGACAAGAGTGTCTATCTAATTACGTCTAATTCTGAGATTAACAATATTAATTATAAAAATTTTATTTTCCTAATGTTTACAAATATTATATCAAAACAAAATCATTAAGTCTTGCTTGAACTATCTAGTATTTAATAAGATTCTTTTACATTATTGACCTTTAGATCAATTACTTTTCATATAATTACACAAATTGGTACTTCAAATTGTTACCATTATTTTCCTTGAATAATTGAATAATACTTTTTTAACAAGTAGCCAATTGTCAACAACAAAATTAATATCTGTGTATAACGATAAACTAAAATATGTTATTCACATTTCTAGTGTATAAATTATCATGTCCTTTAGACATTTAGTGCTATGTATGGAAGTATTAAACTTGATTTAATTATTTTTATGATAAAATCATATGTTAATCAGTTTATTTATAATGTTAAATATTTTCTTATTTTGCTCCTTTTACATAGCCCAAGGACTATGAACATCAAAATTCATTGTAATCTTTTCTTACTTATCTACCTTATCATCAAGTGATTTCCATTTATACGATGTTTTAGGAGTTAATATTATTTTATCTTATCCTTGATAGCGATAACAAAAAATTTAGTTTTGAATCACCATTGATAAAAACATTATTTACAATTTTTTTTGAGGTATATTATTTACAATTTCACATAAATTAGGTATTCAATAGTATTAATTATAATTCAATAATAAATAATTCAATCAAAAATTATACAATTGAGATTATGGGATAGATGTCATTATAAAAACAAAGACACATTTAGAGTGTTTGGCTAAATAGTTATTGGGCAATTTTAGCTTATTTTGATACAAATAGAAGGTTAAGTGGTCAAACCAATCAATGCTAAGCTTGGTAAACTAGCTAGTTACAATAGCTTGTTATTATAATAAGCTATATATTTTTAAACAAGTTGCTCATAGTAGCGTACTTAAAATCAGCTAGTCAAACTAATCAATAAAATCAGCTAGTCAAATCAACCATTGTAATCAGTTACCAATTATCAGCTATTTGCCAAAAACCCATTAACTAAATGAAATTCATGAATTACTCATTTTAAAGTTGGCACCACTTGTAACTTGTAAGGGCAAGCAAAGCAAGTAAGACCATAAGAGTAGTCTAGAATGGTTTAATGAGGTTGTTGGGAGTTTCCAATTGATACTTAACTCTTAAATTACCCTTTAATTCTCATATTGTACTTTTTTTTGGTTTATTAAGCTCCTCATTGGCCTATATTTAGTCCTTTTAATGGGTTTTAATGAAGTCCTTGATTACCCTTATAAATTTCCCTCCTGAAAAAGTAGGCCCTACCAAACATGACCTTACCTTAACTCCATATATATGACTAGCCTCAATTTGCTTAAGTTTGTTAATAGCAACCCTTCATTCTTCTCTACCATTAAAGTCTTAGTCATAGTCACAGTTGTAATGATATTGCTAGACTTGTTTAAAATTTGGATGGGACCATTTCTTGTATATATCTGTTTATTCCTCTTTCTTTTTTTCTTCTCCATTCATTTATTCGCCCCATCAAACTCTAATTTAAAAATAGTTCCTTGATTACAGATATAATGATAAACTAAAGTATAATGACTCTTTAATAAAGCTTGATATAAACTATGAACAATTGTTTTGTAAAGAACTAAGTAAAAATTCTCATCAACAAAGATTTATAGTTCCTTAAATGTCCATTATTTCGATGATGTTAAAAATTAATATAAACAATGAATAATTTTTAGGAAAAATTACCTAGAATAATTCTATCTATTCATGATTTTTTCCTACAATAATCTCATCTATTGATTAACCATGAATAATCCCAACTTTGAGGAGTATTTTCCTTGAGTAAACCCGGTGATCGGATGACTTGCTATATCAAGTTTTATTTTTATAAAAAAAGATAAATTAAAATAAATTAAAAAAAATGTTCATATAAAATTTATGATTTTTTTATTATTTAGAATTTTTTATGTAAATTTTTAAAATTTTTATCTAATTTTAAATTAATAGTCAATTTATTTTTTTGGTGAATTACCTACTATAACAGGTCATCAAGTTACCCAAGTTTACTCTAAGCAAATACCCCTTAAAGTTGAGATTATTCATGGTTAATCAATAGTTGGAATTATTGTAGAAAAATTATAAAAAGTTTGGATTATTCTAGGTAATTATTCCTAATTTTTATATAACTAGTAAACTGTGAAGTTGCATACGACGCTTGCTACATTCTAAACTCAATAAGAAACAATTTTTTTTGTTAAATAATGTATATATTCTAAACCTTTCAAACTCTATTCTTAAGTAAAACCAATTAATAACATTCTTGATGATGTATGTGATGTTTAATATGAAATCATGCATAAATCACATTCTCCACTTAGGGGTGATAGAAGTTAGAAAATGGGTCTGGGCAACCCAAATAAGGAGGAGAAGAAGTAGTTTACTCATAAACCCAAAGAAGGTTAATTCACTGCTAAAATCAATTAGTGATAGTAGGAGTTACTCTTGAGTATATAAAGATTCACTGCTAAAATCAATTAGTGATAGTAGGAGTTACTCTTGAGTATATAAAGTGATCATCTTCTTTAACTCCAGATTGGACATTCAGCATATGGACGTAGATTAGCTGAGCTGACAAGTAAATCAAATTTTGAAATCAAAAGATAAATAGGTCCCTACTAGAAGAAGTAAGAACAAGAATAATTAAATGCAATGAAATGTCCATCTCAAGTAAATATGTAGCCAAAATAAAAAGATGTTGAGTTTTTTTTTCCACAAAAAACATCCAAATTTTTTTTATCATTATCGAAATAAAAGATTCTTTCTACTTTTATTTTTTTGTTTTGACTTCATAATCATCCCAAAATTTAAATAAAATTTGGAATGTTCAATAAAACCCTATTTTATACGTAACCAAAAAAGTAAGGAATTTTCTTTTTCAAACACATTTAGCATCTGATGAAATGGGATTATTACAAAACTAGATGTCCTTGTTGTTCCAAGCCAGAAGGGTCACTATCCCTAAACTAACACTAGACTTCCTTAGAAAAAATAAATTATGTCGAGTATATTGTCTTTGTCAGCAATTTAATTAACTAATAAAACAATCATTTCACAAATTCTCTAAAAAAACGGTATTTTTAAGAGACACTCTTTTTAGACTGATCTGATCTATTAGTTTTTTAGAAAATTATTTAACTTAAAAAGTACGCGTTTACTATTTTCCATTATCAAATATTTATGGTTTTCATCTTTCTTCATCAAATCATCAATGACTTTTAACCTTATTGTACATCAAACAATTTATGGTTACCCTCATTCCTTTCCAATTTAATTTTCAATATTAAATTAAGAAAAAAGTTAAGCTAAGAGCAAGGGCGAAGCTAGGAATTAAAGTCAGGGGAGGGAGGGGGCCAAATGTCGACAAGCAAAAAAACTTTTGTGGAATGATCAATATGATATCAATGTAATTAGATCAAAATCACGTTCAACAATATAAGATTAATATAACCATCTAATTTAATTCTTGCAAAATTAAGCGACAAATTTTTTTTATTACAATGAAGTAAGATTTGCGAGTAAAAATTAATCTCTATGGTATAAAAATATAATTTTCAAAGTAAAAAAACAACGTCACAACCAAAAATATAAATTTTAAAATTCATATATTTTTTATTTCGATAGTTTTAACACAAAGTAAAATGGTGTATAAAGTTTCTACATTGCAGTTGTGCAAGTGATCGTGAATTATAAGTTTTTGTTACTTTGTTAATCGATATTACATATTATACACTATTATTGATGATATATTTATCGCATTCTTAATGTCTACTTATACCATTTTTTAATGCCTAGTTATCGTATTATTGACGATATATTTATCGTATTTTTAATGTCTACTTACATTATCTTTAATGTCTACTTAAATTATCCTTAAATGCATACTTTAATATTCTTAATGTCTACTTACATTATCCTTAAATGCGTGCTTACCGTATTCTTCTTGCCTGCTTACAGTATCTTAAATGTCAACTTCCAATATCCTTAATGCTCATCAAGTAACTTACTCACGAGAATTTGTGTTTATGGTCACTTGCTCATTTAAATTTACAAATTCAATGGTTTGTTCTAATGAGTAGGACTGAACAAAGTTTGGTCTAAACTGTAAACCAACAGGAATTTTAGTATTTGGTATGGTCTATGGTTTAAATGGTCTGGGCTGGTTTTTCAAATTAAATTACGGTTTACAGTCTGGTCTCGATTTTTTTCTTTTTCAGACCAGACCGGACCGCAAACCGTACTATGGTCGAAAACCATAATTTTGTATTTAAAAAATTAAATTGCTACCTAGATATTTTAAGATGTAGGTATTTTTATATAGCAATATATACTTGAATGAGTTAATGTTATCAACTAATTACAAATTATTATATTTATTAATTGTAGGTGTGAAATATTTACGCTAGATTCACATTTTAGAATAGTATAAGTTCTCTTTAGTTGCCTTTTTAGCCCTGACGTCTATCTGTTTACTTACCTACCCCTTTTTCTTTTTATGCATGGTCTTTTATGCTATCCCAATCTTTGTTTTAGCTACTGTAGTCCCTATGCAGGTAGTTAATAATCTCCAAACAACAATGCTAATCAATTCTTTTCTATACAGGGCTCTCACCTTCTGGGGGTAAATTGACTCCTTTCATCTAGTATTCCCTCTCAAGGGAGTACGGGTATGGATTGTCCGTTACATTTCCTCACCCAGACCATGCTTTCGAGCGGGATATTGAGTTGTTGATGATGATGATGATGTGGTGTGAAATATTTGTAAATATACATGTATTAATTTGGATAAAAATATAAAAATGAAAAAGTGTAGACCAGACCAGACTGTTGTAAAACAGTTTGGTCCAGCCCAGTCTGATAATTTAAACAGTCCGATCCGGTCTGGAAAATTTCCAAACCAGAATTTCTAATTTGATCTGATTTTAGTGTCAGACCAGACCAAATCGGACCGTGTTCACCTTTACTAACGAGGAATGTATGTATTACAGAATGACGCACAAAATTTAGTTTATGATGGGCCTGGTGATTTTTATCGAGAATTGAAAATCGCTCGGCCCAAACTTCAAGAATCCTTTTGTCTATTTTCAGGCACTCTCCTAAGCTACAACCCGTTTTGTATGAGACCGTTTCACGGTGAGACAACCTCAAACGAGAAATTCATGAGCTAAAAGTTTCTATTATTGGACTTTTTAACACAAATATGATATGTCGTACGGCAGAAAGTTTCATACAAGAATTTGTGCCTAAGATATAGTCTCTCTATTATTGGACTCTACACAAATTTTTACTTGAGACCGTCTTTTGTAAAGACGGCTTTCAAAAGCCCAATCCAATTCTAAATATATATTGTTACAACTCTAAATATAGATTTGGACTGAATTTTTGAGAGTCGTCTTTACAAAAGACGGTCTCTTAGTGGTAAAGTTAAAAAACTCGCAGGGCGCAGACGCGGATAGTATCTTTGAGTCTGCTAGAGAGAGCCCAAGAACTGTGAATTGGTGAAAGATCAAAAAACAAATAGTTGGTCTTGCGCGAGACCGTCTCAAATTGAGACAAGGGTGAGTCGGCCCAATTTGCGTGCCTTACATGCTTTCTCTCTCTTTTTTCATCTTCTAGGCATTTTTCAATTCTAATCTTAAAGGTATCAATTTTGACCTTAAAGATAATATCAATTTCAATTTAAAGTAGTACTTAAACATATCAATTAAAGTAAAAGTTTCAATTTGAACCTATAAGTGATCAGTTTTGATGAGTGATCAATTTCTACCTAATATATGGTTATGCTTCAAAATTTTAGAACGAAGTTATATAAAATGGTGTTATTCTATAATTCTATGATGAATTTCAAACAACAAATGAATATTCAATAAAACTATCAATAATTAAATTTGAACTAAATGTTATACAATATATCTATACAATTTGAATACTTATTTTTAAAACGATAATTGAATATTAGAAGTTCAAAATGGAGTTAGATTATAAAATATCATTGTCAAATTATATGTCATAATTTAACTATTAACTTATTCAATTTGAACTAAAACTTATACAATATCTCTATAGACTTTGAAATACTTATTTTGAAAACGATAATTGAAGCTTATACGTTTAAAATTGAGTTAGATCATAAAACATCAAATACTTAGGTAGAAATTGATTAGTTTAACGGCACAATTCATCACTTATAGGTTCAAATTGAAATTTTTACTTTAATTAATATGTTTAAGTACCACTTTACATTGAAATTGATATCTTTAGGTCAAAATTGAAAATTTTCCAGAAAAATAAAAAAACAAAAAAACCAAATTTGGAGGGCAAAGCGCGCGTGTAGTACACGCGCCTAACAATGGGTCGGCCCAGATCTCATCTTAGAGTAGGACGGTCTCATCCAAGTTTTTGTGAAAAACAAAAGTTTATTATGAATAAAAATTTTAAAATAAGTTTCGGGAAATTTTAATTCCTAAGCATCTCCATGCCAAAATTGAGGTCATATATGTTCACTGTTATTAACAGTGAACAAATAAATTGGTCAAAAAAGTCAAAATATTTTATTCGCTGTTACTAACAGCGAATAAAAGAAAGACTATCAAACGTTAAAAGGGACAAAAAAATGATACCAAGTTTGTTCTCTTTGTTCGCTATTAGTTACAACGAACATACCTAACTTCAGACTCGGACACAAAAATACTTATTTTGAAAATTAAAATTTTTCAAACTTTATTTTGAGATTTTTTTTGATAATAAGCTTATTTTTCTCAATTTTTCAGAATTGTTGACCTACTAAATAGTATCAGGGTTTTTCTTCAACAAATTCATTTTTGTTTCTATAATGAGCGCTGATGTGAGCTTTGTATTATTGATGCCCTGATTTTTGACCAAATTGACCAGAAAGTTTGAGGTTCGACCTCTACTGGTCCAGGTATTAGCTGGGGGTTTCTTGACTGGGCACATCCACTTGAGGAGAACATGAATGATTTGTCCGCATCTTTCAGAAAAAAAACCCACCTGCACCCTACATTGTGCAGGATACAGGAATTGTCCTTTACCTTTAAGTTTTGTTTTGAGTTAATCTCATGTGTCGCTGATTATGAGTCGATTGGAAAGTGAAAACATGCTCAGTGCTTTTACAAGGAAAACTTAGTGACTGTCCATTTGATAATTGGTATGTGGAAATGATAATGGAAAGTTTAGTGTAATATTAATTCGAATTTCTCTTGACAAGTCTAATGGTCATTCTTATTCTCCTTTAACAATCTCATTTTATTCTCAGAATTTATTCTAATGCATTACCATTTGAACATGGTGTATTAGGTGATAATGAAAAATAATGCAAGTTTTCTTTTATGATCAAACTTTCATTATCATCGGAATAACATAATTACATATCTTGAAAATTTACGCTACAGATTATTTACATTCCGAGTAAATGTAATTCAAATTGACTATTTTTGACCATAATGAGAGATATAAGTACTTGCCTAAACATAAGTTTAGGTTATTCATATTTTTTTTTAACTTACGTTCTAGTCATCTTCGGTTAAATAGATGTTCGTGAACTAAAATCTTTTCAATGTAATATTTTGAAACAAAGCACCACCTCCAAAATACAGGATAAGTAAAGTAGACATTTGGCTAGGGTCCAAAGTTAAAAAGGGCCTAAAATTAGAATATGCTCGTTAATGGAAGTACACACTTAAAAATTTGCAATTTATGAGTAGTTCTTTTATCATTTAAAAATTATATGATACGTCTACATTTTAAATGCTAATTATAATATATAGGGTCTATCTTTGTTATTTTTCTAAACTCCTGTTTATGTTCGGAATTGACCCTTCATAGAGAGGACCCACTTCTTTCAATTTGTCTAGGGCCCATATATGCCAAGAACGACAATGAATCCAAGTTAAATATAATGTCCCCAATCAATACATATATAAAACAACATAATGATTTTAGAGGCCAAGGTATCTAATAGGTAACATTTTCACAAAAAATGCATTACAAATCCTACAAAGTAACTAAAATAAAGATGTAAAACATTAGTGTTGAAGTGGTGATTACTAGCTATAGATGATCTGGGTTGTTTGTACTCAGTTGTGTCTTGGCCTAATTGGTTAAAAATATTAGACGGGGTGTTACAGTTGCCAAAACTTAACTACATGCTAGAATCAATATATTCTCATATATTCTTAGTATATTGTATATTGTGTAAATCTACATATCTTTAGTAAGTATATTAGGAATTATCTTGTAATTATTTAGCTTCCTAAATACTCTAGATTAGCCTTTGTATATATTCTCATATCATGGTAATAGAATGCAAGCAATCATTCATAATCAATCTTATATGGTATCAGTTGCTTAGGTTGCTTTCCTTGGCTTTTCTCCTTTCTTTTTCTCTTCTTGCACCGGCACCACAGTAGCTTTGTTGCCTACTGCTTCATTATTGTCCTTCTTTCTTTATCCTTCTTTCTTTATTTCTCATGGCTTCCTCTTCAAAAATTCACCCCGCTACTTTGGTCTCTAATATCAAATCATGTGTTCCTATTCAACTTGAAGAAGATGGTTCGAATTTTCATACTTGGGTTACTTTTTTTGAGCTTCATTGTTCGGCTCATCTTGTTGAATCTCACATTACTCCCGAAGACTCCTCTAACACTTCGGCTACTAAAGAACTCGATTGGAAACGTCTTGACGACGTTGTTCGCACATGGATTTATGGCACTATTAGTCCCTCTCTTTATAAATCTATTGTTCGTCCCAAAGATAGTGCTTATGCTGCTTAGACTCGCATTGAGAATTATTTTCAAAATAATAAGACTTCTCGTGTTCTTCGTCTTGAGTCTCAATTCAATGCGATTTCTCTTGATAATTTTCCAAATGTGAAGGCTTATTGTACTGAACTTGAGGATCTTGCTACCTCTCTTACTAATCTTGGCACTACTATTTCCGACAATCGATTGGCTCTTCAAGTGTTACAAGGTTTGACCTCCGAATATAAAACATTTCGATCCTTGGTTCAACATATGTCTCCCGTTCCTTCCTTTGATGATCTTCGTTCTATGCTCGAGTTAGAAGAACATTCTCTTAATAAGGACAAACCATCTCCTCAAGATTCGGCCCTTGTTACTCATTCTCGTCCGCAAAATTCGGAATTTTCAGAAAATTTGGAGCCTCTGTATTATTCTAATGGTTGTGGGGGTCACCGACCACCTCGCCGTGGTGGCCGACACCACCGCAGCCCTCACTCCGGCCAGCAGCAGCAGTACCGGACCACCCAACAACATTATGGGCCACGTCATTCCTCCCAGTAGCACTCAGGCCCACACGCCTCCTCACATGGCCCAGCAGCTTCCTCTTCTAAGTCTCATTGCCCTTGTTGCTCTAATTATTTTTGGGCCAAGCCCCCTTGTCCTCATCCAACTAAAAATTGGGCTCCTCAGAATAAGCCCATCAGAAACTCTTCTCCTGGAATCCTTGGGCCACGACCTCATCATAGTTTATGTGCTGATTCATCCACGGCTTATACTCCTACCGACATTGATCAAGCTATGCATACCCTTTCTTTGTCTTCTTCGGATGAAGAATATTATATGGATACTGGCGCCACCTCCCATATGACTCACTCTCAAGGTACTCTCTTGAATTATTTTCCTTTAAAGCATTCTCATTCTAATTCTATTATTGTTGGTAGTGGTGATATGATTCCTGTTAAGGGTCACGGTCATGTATCTCTCCCTTCCCCCTTCCAACCCTTAACTCTCAAACATGTCCTTCATGCACCTAAACTTATAAAAAATCTTATTTTTGTCCGAAAATTTACTCAAGATAATTTTGTTTCTGTTGAGTTTGATCCTTTCGGTTTTTCTGTGAAGGACTTGGACACAAAGCGCATAATTCTGCGATCTAATAGCACTGGCGATCTCTACCCGTTCAAATTGGCACATGGAACACCTTCTTCACCTTCATATGCTTTTTCGGCTCTTTCTTCTAGTATTTGGCATTCTCGTCTGGGTCATCCGGGAAACACTATTTTAGATTTTTTATCTTCTTCTAGTTCAATAAAATGTAATAAAAATCCATCTTTTTTTTGTCATTCTTGTCCTTTAGGCAAACATGTTAGTCTTCCTTTTAATAAATCGTTATCTTTTAGTTCTCGTCCTTTTGAAATAATACATAGTGATGTATGGACTTCTCTTGTTTCAAGCCCTTCCGGGTACAAATATTATGTATTATTTCTTGATACTTATACTAATTATTTATGGACATTTCCTTTATTTCGCAAATCTCAAGTCTATGATATTTTTGTCAATTTTTATTCCTATGTTCACACTCAATTTGAGCTTAATATTAAATATTTTCAATGTGATCACGGAGGTGAATTTGATAGCAAACTTTTTCACCAATTTTGTGCGACTAAGGGTATTTTATTTCGCTTTTCGTGTCCTCAAACATCTTCTCAAAATGGAAAATCCGAGCGAAAATACGATCGATCAATAATATTATTCGCACCCTCTTATATCATGCATCTCTTCCCCCGTCTTTTTGGCCTCACGCCTTAAATACGGCCACCTATCTCCTCAATATTCTCCCTTCTAAATTACTTAACTATCTAACTCCTACTCATCTTCTATTTAATAAAACTCCTACATATGATCATATTAGAACTTTTGGGTGTTTATGTTTTCTGTTAGTTCCCTCTACCAAAATTCACAAACTTCAACCTCGCTTCTCTCCATGTGTCTTCTTGGGCTATCCATCATCGCATCGCGGCTATAAGTGCTATGACATCGCATCGAGTAAAATAATCATTTCGCGTCATGTGCTCTTTGACGAGTCCTCTTTTCCCTTTACTAACCGTGCCAAACATACTCCTCACGAGTATGATTTTTTGGACATCAAAATCTCACAGTACCTACAGCAGCCCACCCTTCCACAAAGCAGCCCAACCCATGAGCCCTCTTCTGAAATCAACCCAAACCTGCCAGCCCCAACTTCTCTCCCCATTCCTTTACTAATTGGGCCTAGCCCAGCACCTTAGCCCAACACTTCTTCTTCATCAATTTCAGCAGCTTCCCACTCCCCTAATGGGCCGCCCACATCAAACAAAGCCCACACTCCCAATCCAGCAGCATCCACATCTTCCCCCCTCCTTACTGGGCCTGTCTCACGCAGCCCAGTACTTCACCAACCCCTATTTCCCCGTTCTCCTTTATCTACCCATCCATCCTCTCCACCTAAAATGATTACCCGAAGTCAACATGGCATTTTCAAACCAAATCCTAAATACTCCTCACATGCTCTTTCCGTTTCCTTCTCTCCCATTCCCAAAAATCCCATACATGCTCTTCGTGACCCAAACTGGAAACAAGCCATGCAAGAGGAATTTGATGCTTTAATTGAAAATAATACTTGGGAACTTGTACCTCGACCACCTAATGCTAATGTTATTCGTTCTTTGTGGGTCTTTCGGTTGAAAACTAAGTCTGATGGGTCCTTTGAGCGCTATAAGGCGCGTCTTGTTGGTGATGGTAAGACTCAGCGTGAGGGCATTGACTGTGATGAGACTTTTAGCCCTGTGGTCAAACCCACTTCCATTCGCATTGTTTTGAGTATTGCTGTTTCTAGATCTTGGTCCATTCATCAGTTAGACGTTAAAAATGCTTTTCTACATGGACATCTGAATGAGACTGTTTATATGAATCAACCTGTGGGGTTTCGCGATCCTGAATATCCTGACCATGTTTGTCTCCTTCGGAAGTCTCTTTAAGGGCTGAAGCAAGCCCCACAGGCTTGGTATCAACGTTTTGCTGACTATGTTACTTCCATTGGTTTTCATAATGGCATATCTGATCAGTCCTTATTTATTTATTATCATGGTTCCGAGATTGCTTATCTTCTTTTGTATGTCGATGATATTATTCTAACTGCTTCCTCTGATCGTCTCCGTCAGTCTATTATGGCTAAGTTGAATTCTGAATTTGCCATGAAAGACTTAGGTCCTCTGAGTTATTTCTTGGGCGTTGCTGTTACTCATACTTCTGCAGGTTTATTTCTATCTCAACAAAAGTATGCTGCTGAAATTCTAGAAAAAGCCGGCATGTCACAATGCAATCCGGCTCCTACTCCTGTTTCTACTTCAAGCAAACTTTGTGCTAATGCTGATTCTCTTCATCATGATCCCACTTTATATCGTAGCTTGGCCGGCGCTTTACAATATCTCACCTTTACTCGACCAGACATTTCCTATGCCGTTCAGCAAGTCTGTCTTTTTATGCATGATCCTCGAGTTGAACCTATGGCTGCACTTCATCGCATTCTTCGATACATTAAAGGTACAATTGATCATGGTTTGCAATTATATAAATCATTTGTCTCTTCTCTTATCTCATATACTGATGCTGATTGGGGCGGGTGTCCTGATACTCGTCGTTCCACTTCCGGTTATTGTGTTTTCCTTGGTGATAATATTATTTCTTGGTCTGCTAAGCGCCAACCTACTGTTTCCAAATTGAGTGCCGAGGCGGAATATCGCGGTGTTGCTAACGTCGTTTCTGAAACATGTTGGATTCACAACTTACTTCTTGAGCTTCGATGTCCTATTACTACCACTACTCTTGTATATTGTGATAATGTTAGTGCAGTTTATTTATCGGGCAATCCAGTTCACCATCAATGCACTAAACACATTGAAATGGATATTCATTTTGTTCGAGAGCAAGTCAAACGTGGTATTGTTTGAGTTCTTCATGTTCCTTCTCGCTTCCAGATTGCTGATATTTTTACCAAAGGTCTTCCTAAAATTCTTTTTGATGATTTTCGCTCCAGTCTCAGCGTTCGACAACCTCCCGATTCGACTGCGGGGGTGTGCTAGAATCAATATATTCTCATATATTCTTAGTATATTGTATATTGTGTAAATCTACATATCTTTAGTAAGTATATTAGAAATTATCTTGGAATTATTTAGCTTCCTAAATACTCTAGATTAGCCTTTGTATATATTCTCATATCATGGTAATAGAATGCAAGCAATCATTCATAATCAATCTTATACTACAATGGCTTAAAAATGAAAT
This sequence comes from Amaranthus cruentus, assembly GCA_019425755.1. Classification (NCBI taxonomy): domain Eukaryota; kingdom Viridiplantae; phylum Streptophyta; class Magnoliopsida; order Caryophyllales; family Amaranthaceae; genus Amaranthus; species Amaranthus cruentus. The sequence continues at coordinate 22,751,122 of CM033454.1, forward strand.
TCATCGACTCTAATTACTATTAGAGTACCAAATTTAAGTAGTTTCTTGATATTCATCTAATCTAATTAAATGAGAATTCAAGTAGTTTCTTGCAAATTTAATTCCTTTGTGATATTATACGGTAAATTAAACATAAAAATGTGAAATTATTGAAGTCAATTATGATAATAATAAGTTGAAGGTATATATAGGTCTAATTATAAAAAAATTGAAATTCATCTAATCTAATTACAATAAAATAGCAAATTTAACAACATAATTAAACAATAGACATAGTTTTAGTTAATCATGTGTAAGTTGTTAAATAAACTTTAGTTTCTATAGATAACATATAATGTAATTGTATATGTAATCTGCTTGACGGTGATTAAAATATAATAAATTTATGTATTTTGGTATAACGATCTTAGTCATTTGTTGCTGTTTTTGGTTAGATTCGTTAAATCCGATATAATTCGTTAAAACACATTGCAAGTTGGTTAAGGTTGTGTTTGGGAACTAACATTTCATTTCAAATTAATGATTTCAATTATGAATTCATGAATGTAGAATTTGAGAATGACAAGATTTGGAAGGTCATTCTCAAATCCTCATCTTTAAACCATTTTGATAACAATTGTGGAGGATTTGACTCAAATTCAGATTTGAAATTCTACTATTTGTCAAACACTAATTTTGACTCAAATCTATATTTTCAAATGAAATCCTCATTTCCAAACATAGCATAAGTTAATTCGTAATAATTGTATAAACGTATAGCAAGTTTATTAAGTTAATTCCTTATATATACACATATTTCAAGTTTAAGTTCGTCATAATTAGCTTTCAAAAGTTGTCGTCAATGGAAATAAATTTCTTTTAATTAGCTTGAATAAAAAAATAAATTCCAAAAACCACTTGTGAAAAATAATTTAATTTTCAGCTTCATCCTTATATTAATCACAAACCAACAACCTAAATGAAATCCCCAAACGCTACCAACATTTTGTAGAAACATTTACTGAAAAAGAAAAAGTAAAAATCACGATAATTGAACTTATTAGAATAAGTTCAAAGACCATATTAAATAATAGACTTGGATTTATTAATCATGTGTATAATTTTTTCAATTAATTTAATTTAGTTTCCGTTAATTGAATATAATTTTTCGATATGATCTTCTTGTCGGTGATTAAAATGTATTTTAGGACAACGAGTTAGCGAAATAATTATTTCCTAGATTGTTGAATTCGCTATGGTTCCTTAAAACATATTGCAAGTTCGTTAAGTTCGTTAAGTTCGTTATATTTACTTAACATAAGTTTTATTTGATAATGGAATATTTTATAAAGATCTTGCTAATGAACCTTCAGGGATTTTGTTAATAAGGATATAATTAATTTTAAATAATAATTAAACTAAAATATAATTTAAACTATATTATACTCCCTTTTTTTTCATATGTTTTTCTCAAATACAATTTACGAATTTTAGTGTCAAACTTTGACTATGATTTCTCATCGATCGATAGGAAAAAAACATATTTTGATTAGTTCGTCTCCATGTAAATTTTATTAACATCAACATTTCATTAATTTGAGAGAATTATGATTGAATACATGTATTGACAAACGTGCAAAATTAAATGGGACAATAACAGAGAATAAAAGGGAATACAAATTCATTTTCAGTCTTATTAATATGGATGACAATGGGTTGAAATTGGGCACACTTTGACTTTGCTCTAATGTTACTCTAACTCGGAGTCTTACCTAATACCTTTGGTGGAGTCGGATTCCGATATCTATTTAATTTTGATTTTTGTTTAATATATAATACACAAAATTGAAGTAATAATGTTTTTCAGATAGACTATAATTTATCCAAATTAAACTTAACAAATAATTTAGTTCGACAAATTTAACTTAATTACCCAATATAATATATAAAATTCTCCTAAATGAATATTTTTTAACAAAAAGCAAATTTTTCAGCAATAATATCTTTCGAATAGCCATATAAAACTTATGAAATTTACACTTATTTCAGTTTCATCCTTATTAATTACCATCCAACAACCTAAATGAAACACTCAAACATTAGAAACGTTTCGCACAAACATTTATTGTAAGAGAAAAAGTAAATATGACGACTAATTAAGAACATTATTATTTTTTTATTATTTTTCATCCTATAAAAGGAAAGGAAAAGTATATGTTAATAAGTTGAAGAGAAAGGGCTAAAAAAACTCACCTTATTATTTAACGCAAATTCTTGTGAGAGACGGTCTTTTTGATAGACCTCTTTAACTTGGTCAGCCTATTATTATTTTTTAGTTTAATTAAGCTTTAATAGGCTGGACATAAACGACGTCTTTCAAAGAGACGGTCTTTTGGTCAGCCTATTATTATTTTTTAGTTTAATTAAGCTTTAATATATATATATATATATATATATATATATATATATATATATATATATATATATATATATATATATATATATATATATATATATATATATATATATATATATATATATATATTATATATGTTATTAGGGGAATGCAAAACTTTTGGGCTCAAATCTTCTGTCTCCCTAAAAAGCTCATCAAAATGGTGGAGAACACGTGCAGATCATACATCTGGTCCGGGAAAGAGGGGCTATCAAAGAAAGCAGCGGTTTCTTGGAAGCAAATGTGCCTTCCTTACTCTAAGGGCGGCCTTAATTTGAGAGATATGTATGTGTGGAACAGGGCAGCTATCCTCAAACACCTGTAGAGCCTAGAGTGTAATAAGGAAAACCTATGGGTGAAATGGATTCATAGCTTCTACCTAAAAGCAAAAGGAACCCATGACGTGATTCCTTTCATTCATGCTTCCTAGAGCTTTAAAAAGATCATCAAGCAAAGAAGCCTCCTCGAGCGCCTAGGAGGTTGGGGGAAAGTCACCAACGGCATTGCCTTTGCTATCGGAAGAGCCTATGAGCTATTAATCACTGATGAGCCTCGGGTCCATTGGGGGAACATAATGATCAAGAATGCTGCAACGCCTAGTGCCCGTTTCATCACTTGGCTCGCTATCCAGGATCGATTGGCTACAAAGGATAGATTAGGTAAATGGATGAACCTCTTTGATGATTTATGTGTACTGTGTAACGGGACTAAGGAGACAGTCCAACATCTCTTTTTTGATTGCGCAAACGCAAAGGAAGTTCGTTCTCGTCTTTTCAATTTCCTTCCTAGGGGTCTAGACGACCCGAACTTCTTAGATGAAATCCGTCAAATGAGCAAAATAAACAAAAAGAAGACAGATCGGGCCAATTTGATCGTGGGTCTCTGGACAGAAATGATATACTGCATCTGGATGCAAAGAAACAAAAAAGTCTTCGATAAGCACACCTTTAATTCGAAGGAGGCGGTTGATTGTATAGTCTTTAGGATGGCTGGGAGGGCAAACAGTAGGATGCTAAATATGCTTGTAAACTAAGTAGTTAGCTTTTGGGGTTTTTGGGCTAGCGCTCTTATTTTTGTCTGAGCGGTAGCGTTTTTGGTGGCTCGGTGGAGTTAATTTCCAGCCCGAGCGTCTGTTTGTATCTTCTTTTGGTATATAATACAAATCATTTGCCAAAATATTATATATATAAAATATATATATATATATATATATATAATATATATATATATATATATATATATTATATATATATATATATATATAATATATATATATATATATATATATATATATATAATATATATATATATATATATATATAATATATATATATATATAATAAATAGATAAAAATTAATGTAAATTTTATTAATATGTATTAAAATTAAATAAAATTAGTGTTTTTTTTGATTACATGACATTTTGATTTAGGAAATAATATTGATTCAAATAATTAAAATTTTATAATAGGTATAATCTATAAGCATATTTTACATTTTATGTAATTAGATATTTCTTTTAAAACTGATATTTTTTTATGTATTTTTATATTAAAAAATTCTTGCATTGCACGAGTTTTTATACTAGTGTGTATATATATATATATATATATATATATATATATATATATATATATATATATATATATATATATATATATATATATATATATATTTATATATATATATATATATATATATATATATATATTATATTTGACTTTATAAGGTTATATTTCTATCCTTATTATTTTGAACACCATTCTTATAATTAGATCCCTTCATTATTATATATATTTGTAATTAACTTAAATAAAAAAATAAATTAACTCAAAAAAACACTTGTTAAAAGTTATTTAAATTTCCGTTTCTTCCTTATTAATCACATTACCAACAACGTAAAGGAAACCCCCCAAACAGTACCAACAATTTGCAAAACATTTATTGAAAACGAAAAACAAAAAATGAAGATGACGTACACAACTAGCTAATAACATTATAGGGCTGATGTAATAAAAGAAAAGGCAAAAGTCATGAAGACTGATGACAATTAATAATAACACAAAAACTTGCGTAAGACCGTCTGGGCCGGCCCATTGCTCCTATTTCCCTTCAAAATTCCTTTTTTTTGTTTTTTTTTTTTCATTTTCTGGGCATTTTTTCAATTTGGACTTTAAAGGTATCAATTTTGACCTTAAAAATATCACTTTCAACGTAAAGTAGTACTTAAACCTATCATTTAAAGTAAATTTCAATTTGTACCTATAAGTGATCAATTGTGGCGTTAAACTGATCAATTTCTACCTAAATTGAAATTGATACTTTTAAGGTCAAAATTGATACCTTTAGGAGTAAATTGAAAAATGTTCGGAAAATGAAAAACAAGAGAGAAAGCATGTAAGGAGCGCGAATTGGACCGACCCACTCTTATCTCAATTTGAGACGGTCTCACCCAAGACCAGCGGTAATAATAAAACTAACAAAACCTATCTGATTCAGGTTGCAACCAATCAGAGCCCTGATTTTTACTCAAATTCTTCGGTTATAGTTTGAAAATGAGTCACAATATTTTTATGCTTGCCAGGGTCGTGTCTTAAATTTTAGGGTGCTAAATTTTTTTTATATACTTGTATATCCTTTAAAAAATAACTAAATACCAATATATGATAGAATATTTTCATTGATTACGCTAATAATAATATTTTACTCTTTTTTGCTTGGTTATTCTCCGGGTAAAATAGTATACGTATAAGTTATTGAAACAATAAAATCAAATAAGTATAAAATTGGATTTTAAGGCCCCTCTAATTATGGGCCATATGCGGTAGACCGCTTTGCACTAATCGACAGCCATGCCTCCTGATTGTCTTAGGAGTTTGTTCGGCGTAAAGTAATTGTGTGAGTAATTGCTTGTGGTCTAAATAGTTGTAGCTATGGCAAACTCTAACTGTACAATTTTATTAGAAATTTGGATATCTAATTAATTCTGTAAACTAAAATTGACAAAAATGTTGAGATAAAAATTTTAAATCGTTACTTTTGAATTTAGAACACTATAAGTTATAACCTTTTATAAACAACTAGTATAAAACCCGTGTAATACACGGAGTTATTAATATAAGATATATACGTGCAATTTTTGAGATTTTCATTGAAGTATTTTCAAAATTTACTCTCCTAATAATAAACAGATTTTAAAAGGCAATGTTAAAGTTGACTGCAATAAATATAGTTTGCAAAAAATACTATTTAAATAATTTAGAAATTTTTTTCCCAACCAAAGATTTGAAATAAGTTCATACAATAATAGTGATAACATCATTCTAATCAAATTTGTTCAATTTAGAAAATTCTTTAATCATTAATTATGTCATTTATCAAGTCAAAACTTATGTTTTGATATTTATTACATTAATAAAATATACTCTAATAAAAGATTTTCAATGATATTGTTGTAATAGAATTTTTAGACGTAATTTTAATTAAGGATCCACATCAAAATTTGACATATATTAATTTTGATCTATTTGGCAAATGACTATGAGATAGTCGTTTATCATTTTACAACAAAATTATTAAATTGTATGATTATATACCGGTTGAAGCTAATTAAACTACTGCTTTATCGAATAATGATTTTTTAAAAAAAGTAGCTAGCACCGTTTTAGCTACCACTAATAAGTAACTACACAAACTTCTATGCTGAAACCCCTAAAAGACGTTAAGTATTTCCTCCACAAATTTTGTAGTCCTTGAAAAAATAAGCCTACGGATGGGATGGTAGAATATTGGAATTTATGATTTAACTTGGTTTGGCGTAAAACCCTATTTTTACTATTTTGGCTATTTTGGCTGCAATTAAAAGAAAAAAGATAAGTATGGCAAAATTTTAAAGAAAAAAGATAAGTATGGCAAAATTTTAAATGAAAAGTTATTTTAGATCCAATATAATAGGAAAAACTATTTTTAAATTTTTAATTAAACAAATTACATGTTATTTTTTAGCTATTTTATATAGCAACGAGAATTTAAAAAATAAATCTATGACCCATTGAATCAAACTCGACAAACGTGAAACCAACCCAACCGGCGATTGATCTGACAGGTCTAAATGTAGCTAAATTATTTCTATAAAGATGTAAATTTATTGCAAAAGAAAGTAGCTTTTATAGTATGTTACAAGATAAAAATAGTTTCATGCAATTTTTGTTTGTCATCTATAAAATAATTAATTTACATGAAATGGAAATTATTGAATTTAATTATGATAATAAGTTGAAGGTATAAGTCTAATAAAAACATGAAATACAATTAAATTAACAAATCCATCCAACATAATTAAATAGAGATAATTTTATATTAATCACGTGTTTAATTTGTTAAATTTATTAGTTTCCATTAAAAAAATAATATCATTGATTCAGATATGATCTTTTTGTCGGTGATTAAAATATATGTGTTTTAATATATCTAACTTAACGAATTTATTTTTGTTGTTAACTAGATTCGTTATAGCTGGTTAAGACATATTGCAAGTTCGTTAAATAATTATAGTTGCTTAAATTAAAGTTGTACACACCAATGAATTTATTTGTACATAATTAGCTTATGTAAAAAAACAAAGGAAAAACTACCGTGAATGTTAAAAACTTTAACTGATTTTCCTACAATAATACGAACTTTTGATTAACTCTGAATAATACCAATTTTAATGTGGATTTCCCTCTAGCATCTTTAACCTATTGGTAACCTACAACTGCATGTCAACTTGTAAAAAAAATAATAAAATACAAAAAAAATAAATAAAAAAATAAATAAAAAAATAAGAAAAAAATGCAATGAAAATCCACCAAAAAAATAGTGTTTGGGGAATTTTCTTACTTTTTTTTCTTTTTTATTGCATTTTAATTTTTTTATTTTCCGTTTTTTTGGCAAGTTGACCTACAATTGTAGATTACCAATAGGTTAAGGATGTTAGAGGAAAATCCACATCAAAGTTGGTACTCCCTCGTTCCTTTTTGTTTGTCCACTGTTAGAGAGAGAAATTTTAATTAGATTTTTAAAGTATATATTGATGATAAAATATATTCATGTGAGATCTTGTTAGATTTGTCTTGATGTAAAGTTTTTTAATATGTATTTTTTATAATTTTTTATGTTGCGTACTTAGCCATATTAAGGCTTAAAATTTGCTAAAAAATGCGTGCGAAAGGTAAAGTGGACAAATAAAAAGAAACGGAGGGAATATTATGTTGGAAATATAGACCTTTTAAAGGTCTTTTCAAAATCTTCTTATAGCTACAATCATCGACACATATTACTGATAATAATATGTAAACATTTGTATATAAGAAATGTGTTTAGAGTTGTGTTTAACATGTATTTGATATGGAAAAGTATGGTGTGACACGAACTTGTCGTTGCATTAAGAAAGTTATTTTCCGACTATCCCAAGTGTAAATAGACGGAACTTTCCCAAGGTTAACACACCCACCAATAGCAATGTACACTCACTACTAAAGGTGTAAAGCAAATACCACTCTTGCACAAGTGAATAGAAAAGAGATGATATATTGAGAATTGTGTATGTTCAAATGAATGAAACATCATCTATTTATAAGGATTTTCTAACAACTCTTTTTCAACCTTCATAAAACATGGTCAAAGAATATAAATGTATTTTAATATAGAATTAAAACACTCCATGAATGAAAATGTAGTTGTTGGAGAAAACTTTAAATGACCATTTATCCAACAATCCCCCACAAATGTCATTTAAAGAAAAATACTTGTGCAAGAGAAGACTTTGGCACATAACAACCAAGTGGACTAAGCCTTGAACTTGATGTTTAGTGAAATGAGGCAACAATCCACAAGTCCTTGTAAGTGAACTAAGTCTTGAACTCCAAGAACTCTTGATCAAACAAGTGAACAAAGTCTTGAACTAGTAAGATTTGAATTGAGACCCTCAAACCACATACCTTGCCTAGAGAGGTACTAACCCCGCTTAAGTTATATGGTGCATTTTTATGGCCTATGCACCTACCTTGATTTTCATGAACGCTCTAGTGGAATATTAGCCCGAAATTCCACATAGGAGGTGGCTAACCCCCACACTCACATAGGTGGATCATCTCAAGTAGCACACCACAAAGAACTACAAGATCCATTAAAAGCCTAATGACTCATTCCTCAAAATAGAGTAATGCCAACAAATGCCATAGGGATAGGTGAAATGCATGCTCTTCCACATTTGGGCTTTAGCACTATCCCCCTCGACACATCAAGAACCACTTATCTTGATAATCCTTTTGAAAAAAGGTATGTATGGTATTCACATTTCCTATTTAAGGACTTTTCCCCCATACGGAAATCTTGGTATTCTTTTCCCCCATGAAGAGAATCGTATCAAGAACCACTTATCTTGATATACTTTTAATAAGATAATGAATAATATTCTTACTTCCTTCTAGAGGAACTTTCCCCCATACGGGAATTTATATCACAGTATCATACTTATCTCAAAATAAACATCATTAAACAAATTCATATTATTACCTTATAGTTTGATGCTTACAACATAAGTATGATGTTCAAAACAATAAGAAATACATAAGTATTCCAAACTCATCATGGTTATAAAAGAACAACTTATTCATCTATAAAACAACTTGAACACTTAAAGCCTAAACTTAAATTAGGCACCACCTTCAAGTCATATGCATAATTTAAATAACTATATTTATTCCTTTCCATATTTCTTCAAGCAACAACATAAGTCACACAACCTATTATGAATACCTTGCAACTTTTCAAATGTAGTAACAAATATTCATATAACAAACAAGCGACTCAATCAAAATCATGAACAAAATCACAAAGGGACACATCAATTACTAAAGGTTTTACAAGTTCTTCAAAGCCAAAGTAGTTCCTAAAACTTCTTCCCTATTATTAAAAATACTTTTATTAATAATATTTTAGGGAAATACAAGGAACATCACATACTTAAAAAGGCTTAAGAACACAACAATTAATAACCTTTAGTACATATTTTTTAAAGAAATTCGTCAAAAATACTCAAATAAATATTATTTTGACAAGAGTATATTTATAATACCCCCACATTGCAAGGAGTTCAACCATACTTTAAGAAGATCACATAATGCTCACTAAGGGATAAATTCCACAATTTTAGTCCCTAGTTTTACGGTTCTTCTTATCTTCAAAAAGTTTTTACATCGTTTACAAGTCACAATGTTTACAACTCCAAATTTTATGAATCACTTTAAAAATTAAATAATTACAACATTTTTAACTAATCAAGATTCATACACAAGCAAGCTATAAAAGTTTTAAACCACATATTCAAAACCTTACGAAACTTGATGTTTTCAATCCACATGACAAGATAATATTTATAAACTTCTACTACAAGTCTTTATACATCAAGAAATAAATTATTTTGAATAAAACTCTCTTTCAAAAGAAACCCCTTATCAGTAACCATGAATAAACTCCAAACATGATAAATTTTTACTCAATAAGTTAATTCACGAAAGAGACAATTTAATAATTAACCACACTTTCCACTTAACACCAAATTAAGTAGAATTTAATTTTCACAAGTCAAACCACTTTCTAGACATTTAGTCATAAATATTGTACCTCATGCACAAAAATTTATCAACTCATGAAAATGGTACTTTGATCTATATAATTAGTATGTGAACATATTTTCAAAAAACATTGTAAATTTACCCAATTAGTAAATAATACAAATTACAACCCCCACATACACAACATATAAGACATCTCATAAGTCAAAGTTCACTCATAAATCATAAAAATCATACCACTTAGTCAATTTATAACTATCTTCCAAAAACAACAATTTTCTTAACAATCCACTAAAAATATGAAATTTTAACACTTGTTGTTAGGAGAAATAAATCAACATTTATGTCTCAAAATAATGATGCAATATTAATGAGACTCTACTACTCATATTCATGATCATATATATCATCATAAGTTAAAGGAGCTAATTAAGAATTAACAAACCACCACATTAAGGCTTGCAACTTACAATAATATACTTACTACTCCTTTAGATAACAAGATGACTTAAAAATTAGCAACTTTATTTGGCCATGAAATAATCCTCCTCATTATGAATTGAAAACAACATTTAACTCTTACACCATAAAAGCATGATTAAAACTCAATTTTAATTAGCCATAAAAAACTAGCCGTTATGAGCTAATTAACACGCGTAATTATCTAACATTTAATTAATCATTAAAGCGGTCCATGTAATAAAACTCTCATAACCCTTATAATAGATGACCAAATCTACTTTCTTAAAAGTAATTTTAACACCCATCATAAAATTAGTCATAATAACGGTCATATAATAAAATGTCACTACTCTTTCCAAATCCATATTGATCAAGTTGTAAATCACATTGACCTCAAAATTATACTACCATGTTCATCTTTTGACTGATTTTAAATGACATCAAATATATGCATATTAATTACAAAATTAAGAGGAATAATAATATGCATGATAGCACAATTTGACTAGTTCATCTTACTAGTAAAGGACTTTAAACTCAAAATAATGACTATATTTAAACTCACATAACTCCATGACACATAAGCCTCATATAAACTTAATTAACAAAGAGTTATAACAAATAGTCATATACTAACATTATGTTAAAATAACATAATTATATATACTACCAAAAATTAGGCATGAAATAATCAACTTTTTAACATGCACTTTTTTAACATGACTATCTAATATGATCATAATATCCAAACTATTTGTTTGGTGACACACATGATCATCATGTACATATATAGAAACACAAATTACTTGGTGATACACATAAACATGAATTAATAACAATTATCCATAATTTAAATTGCAAAATAAAACATGTCCACTTAATATCAGGTAGAGATATACTCATCAAGAATAAAAGTCACATGACATTCACCAATTTCAACACCCACAATAAACTAACTTATAAAAAATATATAAGTTTAGGACTTACCTCTTTTGCCAACACTTATAATTATATGAATAAAATTAAGAACCAATCTCCAATGTAACATATTACATATCATCCAAATAATTAAAGTAGTCAAAGAAGAATAAAATAACTTTCTTAAATTGTTGAAAATATAGACCTTTTAAAGGTCTTCTCAAAATCTTCTTATAGCTACAATCATCGACACATATTACTGATAATAATATGTATAACATTTGTATATAAGAAATGTGTTTAGAGTTGTGTTTAACATGTATTTGATATGGAAAAGTACGGTGTGACACGAACTTGTCGTTGCATTAAGAAAGTTATTTCCCGACTATCCCAAGTGTAAATAGACGGGACTTTCCCAAGGTTAACACACCCACCAATAGCAATGTACACTCACTACTAAAGGTGTAGAGCAAATACCACTCTTGCACAAGTGAATAGAAAAGAGATGAGATATTGAGAATTGTGTATGTTCAAATGAATGAAACATCATCTATTTATAGGGATTTTCTAACAACTCTTTTTCAACCTTCATAAAACATGGTCAAAGAATATAAATGTATTTTAATATAGAATTAAAACACTCCATGAATGAAAATGTAGTTGTTGGAGAAAACTTTAAATGACCATTTATCCAACATATTATTCAGGGTTAATCGAAAGTTCGTATTATTGTAGGAAAATCAGTGAAAGCTCGTATTATTGACGGTAATTTTTTCGAAAAAAAATTACAAAACAACTTATGAAATATTATACATTTTCAACAGAATAATTAATTCTCATTAAGCACAAACCAACAACCAAAATTTTTATCATAATTAAATGAGATATCACATACATCAAAAATGAACAGAAATTCTTGTGAGAGACGATCTTTTTGAGAGACCATCTCTTTTGGGCTGAATCATTATATATTTTTTAAAATATTATAAGTAGACATTAAAAATGATATAAGTAGACATTTAAGATATTGAAAGAAGGCATTAGGGATACGGTAAGTAGACATTAAGAACAATACAATGAACATAAATATTAAAATATGTCTTTTAAAAAAACGATCTCTACTAGTTGAAAAATAAAACCCTCAAATTCACTAACATGTAGAAACATTTATTGAAAAAGAAAAATTTGAAAATCACGATGTCGATGAAAATGACACAACAAAGAACATTATAGGTCTGATGTAATATAAAAGAAAAGGCAAAATCATGAAGATTCATAATTTATAATAAATCTAACAAAACCTATTTGATTCAACCAATCAGAGCCTTGATTGCAACACAAAATCTTCATCACTAATAGTTTGAAAATGAGTCACAACATTTTCATGGCGTAAAATAGTTGTGTGAGTAGTTGTTAACGGTCTAAATAGTTGTAGTTATGGAAAGCTGTAATTATTGATGCACAAGTTTAGTTGTTAGAAATTTTGATGTCTAATTAGTTGTGTTAATTAAAAAAGATCTATGACTCGTTGAATCAAATCCGATAAATCAAAAACCTATCGATTCGTAAATATTATGCCAAAAAAATATTGATTTTAGTTTTACGATTATAAATAGTTTCATGCAGTTTTTCTTTCTCATTTATAAAATAAATTTTACATGAATTGTGTAATTATTGAATTCAATTATAGGATAATTAGTTGAAAGTGTAAGTCTAATAAAAACGTACATGAACTTCATCTTACTAATAAAATGCAAATTTAAGTAACTTCATTAATTATAAAAAAGTTTTATATTAATCACGTGTTTAATTTGTTAAATTAAAATCAATCACGTGTTTAAAATTGACAAAGAGTTCTATATTTATCACGTGTTTGGTTTTTTAAAAAAGAGTTTTATAATTATCACGTGTTTAATTTGTTAAATTTATTAGTTTCCATAAAAGGAATATATATAATTGATTCCGGTATGATCCTCTTGTCGGTGATTAAAATATATGTATATATTTTAGTATATCTAACTAACGAATATATTGTTGTTGTTAGCTAGCTAGATTCGTTTTACAAATTCATTATAGTTCGTTAAGACATATTGCAAGTTCGTTAAAATCGTTATAGTTAATTATTATATGTTCGTTAAAACATAAAAGTTCATTAAATTATGATTACAATTTCTTAAAAATTTTTACCCCATTAATAATTCTTTTTTGTAGCTGCTTAAATAAAATAAAAAAACAATTCCAAAACAGTTATGAAATCATTAAACACAAACAAAAACCAAATTCTATTTCATAAGATGGGATATCACATACATCGAAAATAAAACTCTTAAATTCACTACCATGCATAAATATTTATTGAAAACGAAAAAATTAAAAAACAATGACGATGACTATGACACTAACACTGACACTGACATGACTAAGAACATTATAGGGACGATGTAATAAAATGAAAGGCAAAACAAAAAACACTAACATTCAATAATAAGAGCAACAAAAGCTATCTGATTACACCAATCAGAGCATTAGTTTTAAATCAAGTTCCTCATCAGTAAGAGTTTGAAAATGAGTCACAACATTTTCAAGTTTTCCTCCAATTGCTTCTAGAAGGCGGCTAGCATTCCCTCCACAAAGATCCAAACCCATTTTGTATTCCTTGAACCAAATGTACCTACGGGTGGGTCCAATGGGAAAGGATGGTGGATACAATTGTGTTTGACCTGATGCGTTATTACCTTCTTCAAATCCCGGTAGCCCTACGGTTAGATCCAGCGAAACCCTGGGGCTAGGTAGTGGAGGTTTTTTGTATCGTCTTTTTGCGGATGGTTCGCCGTCCTCCCCCTCTTTAAAACCTTGATCACGACCCTTTTGATTATTTTCAATTTGTTGAGTCACCAAAGGGTGCTTACCCTTACCCTTAGAATTAGGGTTCTCAATTTGTTGAGTCCCTAAAGGGTTCTTACCATGACCCTTAGATTTAGGGATCTCAACATCTTGAGTCACCAAAGGCTTCTTACCTTTACCCTTAGATTTAGGGATCTCAACACCTTGATTCCCCAAAGGCTTCTTACCTTTATCTTTAGGGATCTCAACTTGTTGATCTCCTAAAGGGTTCTTACCATAACCCTTAGATTTAGGGGTCTCAACATCTTGAATCACCAAAGCCTTCTTTCCTCTACCCCTACCCTTGGAACAAGGGTTAGTCTCAACATCTTCAGTCCCCAAAACCCTCTTACCCACAGATTTAGGGGTCTCAACATCTTGAATCACCAAAGCCGTCTTACCTCTACCCCTACCCATAAAACACGGATTAGTTTCAACATCTTGAGTCCCCAAAACCCTCTCACCCTTAAATTTAGGGGTCTCAACTTCTTGATTCACCAAAACATTCTCACCTCTACCCTTAGAATCAAGATGAGTCACCCCAACATCTTGAATCTCCAAAGCCTTATTACCCTTAGAATTAAGGGTATCAACTTGATCTTGAATAACCAAAGGGACATGACTTACTCCTCCTTCGGTAGCATAAATGCACTTCCCAACATGACAAGAAATAGGCCTCTTAGTGGGGCCATCTTCAAAATAATAACACCCCCAAAAACCACGTAAAATTGATCTTGCAACACCACTAGAAAATTTGGGACACCTTATAGGATGTTTCACTACACCATTCTTATCATGGTCCTCACTTGTGGGACCCTCAACTTCTTCCCCTAATTCCTCCACAACATTAGAACCTTGAGAACTTTGCACTGAATTTTCTTTATCATAAGGAGGAATAGGATAACGTTGGGGATTAATTTTTCGAATCGTCATTGAAAAAGAAAATAAAGAACGACTGACTGAAAGAGAAAATAGAAAATAAGATTTAATAATTTACTCTCATGAAAAATGAAAACTTGTGAGTTTGTGTGTGAAATGAGAGGGTTTGGGGGGGTGGTATTTGAAGAGGATGATTAAGGCTATAGATCTTTTTTCAGCGTGATAAACTGGGTATGATGATAAAATTAAGACAGAAGGGTATCGATAATCACTAAGGCGAAGAATTATTTTTGGGATTATTATTGCAAATTAAATTATTTAATTTGGTAATTTATTGAATGTGAGGAATTAATGATACTACAAAGATGTAATCGGATATGATTATTTTGCAGCGGGAATCATCTTTTGTTTTACGTTTCAAACTAACAAACATAGGTGGTTTCATTTTATTTTTTTAAAGATAATTAATTTAGGAGTAAAAGAGATATCACAAAGGGTGTACTCTATCATTAGTGCATGCATGAAATGGAAGAAAATTATGTTTGATATCTTTATTTTTAGAAGTAGTTTTTTTCTTTCCATAATTAACGATATCACATGATTTTTGGATCATTAATAATTATATTAATTAAATTAAATAAATAAATTGTAGGAACATATGAGTACTGGCGAAAATCTAAATGCTTCGATAGATGTGTGGGCTTACCTTAAGCGATAGAATTTGAAATGAAGATATAAGAAAGAATTTAGGCGTTGCGGATATTAAGGAAACGATAAAAGAGAATTGTTTAAGATGCATGGTTTGAGCAAGTGCAATGCCGAGGCATTAATTAGAAAATCGAACGTAAGGAAATTATAGAAAGTTGGAACTCAAAGAAATAAAAGAGGGCGGGACGAAAGACCTAAAGGGTAGAAGTGAAAAGAAATACTCCCTCCTATTCACCTTAGGTGTCCCATTTACTTAATTTTGGTACACTATTCATCTATCACTCTTAAATTGTATTTTATTATTAATCTAAGTTAAAATATAGTCATATGAGATCTTATTTTATTCGTTTTAATGTAAATCTTATTAATTACAACTTTTAATAATTTTTAATTATATATAATAAGATATGTTAAAGATGGAACAAGTGCATTGGATAGTGTATAAAAAGTAAATAAGACACTTAAAATTATTTTTTTTTTGATCAAATAAGACACTTAAAATTAATAGGAGGGAATATGAAGGTTTTAGGCTTTAGAGGTTGCAGATGAAAAAAAATCCAAATGACAACTAAAAAATGATACTTCCTTCGTATCTTTTCAAATATCTCATTTACTTTTGGGTTACTATTCATCAATCACTCTCGTCTTAATTTGTATTTTATTCTTAATTCATGCATTAAAACATATATATATATATATATATATATATATATATATATATATAATATATATATATATATATATATATATATATATATATATATATATATATATATATATATATATATATATATATATATATATATATTATATATATATATATATATATTTATATAATATATTATTATATATATATATCATATATATTATATATATATATAATATATATATATATATATATATATATATATATATATATATATATATATATATATATATATATATATATATATATATATATATATATATATATATATATATATATATAATATATATAATATATATATATATATATATATATATATATATATATATATATATATATATATATATATGGCAAATTAGATATCAAATCAAACTGGATCTTATATACAAAATTTTAATTTAATATAAAAAAACACAATTCAAACCCAATCCAAAAAATAACAATTTCATAAACTTTGGATATTCAAATTCCTAGATTTGGTATTGGAATATTCAAATCCAAATAATATATATTCAAGTTTGATATTTTGTTTTACAAAACTCATTATATTGATCATTTACATGATTTTTTTAAAAAAATTATTATATCCCTTCATTCTCTATCAATAGACTAGAATTTTTTTATATATATATTTTTAAATTGAGGACTTATAATGTGTAACAATATATTTTAGTTTCACTTTCGCCTTACAAACGTTGAACTACTTGTCTAACACTAACATTGATAAATAAAAAAAAACAAAATAAAAGAAGCACAAAACTTACGTATTTTTCTAATTCATTAATATCTATTTTTTCCTTCTTTATTCTTATTATTTAAATAAAATTAACGTTAATAATAAAATATTTCACTAATTTAATTTGGTTTTGGATTGGTGTTTTCAAAATGCAAATATGTTAGTTTGGATAAAAGATAGACTATGGTCAGAGTCTATGGATAAAAGATAGACGACAACTCATACCCATTAGGAGAGTGCGATCAGAGAGTCCCGGCATAATGCTACAAATAGTTGGGATTTAATTAGATCAATATTTTCTAGACTTCCTCTATGTGATAAAGTCTATCTTGTCATGAATCATATGGTCTAACATGTAAAGTCTATTTGATCTAAAGCTCTAAAATAGATTGTAGATTTTGAAAGAAATGACTCCCTCCTTTACTTGTAGCTTATTCCATTAGACGAAAAAATCTCATATAAATAAAATAATTAAAAAGGACAAATTCAAAGAGACAAAGTAGCGTAAATTACTTCTACTTTATAGCTACTTTGTAATTTTGAAGATGAATTTTAAAAAAATCCATTAAACAAGAATTTTTTTAATTTACATATAACCACGAAACATCCAACGTGCAAATTTGTATAAAAAGAAGCTAAAATTCATAAAATAATATTTAATTAAAATTTATGGATTACATCTCTTGTAACTTTATTAATTTCTCCTCCAAATAAGATTCGGGATAAGGAGATTCTCATTTGAGCAAAGGAAAGGGAAATTAAATTCTTCTCGTAGATGGTGATGAAATTTAAATCATTATTACAAATATAAAAGGAAAAAATCTCAACCAACCATTGACCAATGCATATAATTCTCACTACAATACTAAAGGTGATCGATTTGTATTGCTTATTGAATTCAAAATTTACTTAACATTCTCGATCATATAAACTCTTTTTATGCATTGAGAATCTTGCAGGGTAAATTGGATGAGTGGTTGAGTATTTTTCCGTTCACTCTATTATAGGGGTACGGACGTACGACTTGATTTTTACCATAACGATTGTATTTATTTTTTCTCTCTATCACAGATTCTTAAGCAGAATCCTGAATAAATTTTTTTTATAGCATTAAACTAATTTTTATTTTTAACCTTCCCAAACAAAGTGCATATAGCTCGCTCCATATGCAGAGTCAGCCCTATAAGGAGGCAAAAGGAGCCTATGCCTTAAGCCTAACCAAAAAAATTAGAAAAACGACGCTTTAATATTTAATAGCTATGGGTCTATAGTAATAATTATATATTTAGTAATTAGGTCATGTAATTAATGTCTTGCTCCGAACCTCTCAAATCTCAGGCCCGACCCTGGCTCCATGCCCCTTATACGCGATGGAACCCTAGAGCCTCAAACTCAAATCAAGATCATTACATGCACTAATCGGCAGCTCTATACCTTCCTTAATTACACATGCAACTTCACAATTCTTTTTAGGGAAAATATTAACATCATTATTGTGAGTTATTCCATTAAATTGATCTCCAAAATTTAATGGAAAAAAAGGATGAGCTTGAGGTTGTTGAGTTGGGAATTGCATAATGGGCGTCAAAACATGAGCAACTTGCAAGCCAGCAGAGAAATAATGCAAATAACCCTGAGTCGTCGACAAAATTGTCGATGAAGGAGGTTGCGGAATCCATCCTAAAGTTGGTAATTCATCGACTCTTTCACTTATCAGATGTTGTTGCATGGAACTGCATGAAGGATGACGATGAAAACGACCACGATTATTACTATAAGGGTGATGACTATAAGGGCAATTCTTTTTGCCCTTAATATCATTACCATTTACATGGTATTTTAGTTTCATATGGTAGTGTTTTTGTAAATTCTTTTCTTTCTTGTGAGCATTTTGGTGGCCACCTAGGGCTTGGATTGTGCTAAATTTTTTAGGGCATAAATGACATGCAAAAATATAATCAAGTTTGTCATAATCATGGTGAATTATTGGCTTTTTGGGTGTTTTCGAGGAATTAGTTTCCTTTTGTTTAAGGCGTTGAGTTTTCATTGATTTTGAGTCGGAAACAGAAATAGGAATGGAAATAGACGAGCTTTTAGTTGAACTGATACGACTTGATGAACAATTACAATTACTTACCATAATGAAAAAAGATTGGAAAAAATTAAAAATTTTTGGAAATAGGGATATATTTTAGCTAAGGATGGATTAAGTTGTAGGAAAAATTGAGCATTTCTTATAGAAAATAAAGAAGGGGTGTAGGTGTGGTTGTGGGTGTGAGGGAGGTTGACAAAGGTCCAAAATAGAGTGAAGAAAGTAGGGATAGACATGAAGTTATTATTAAAGGACAAATAAAGGAGACTTTCATGAGTTTGTTTAGGTTTTTGTTCTAGTAAATAGTTAAAGAAAAAGGTGCTTATTTTCCTCACAATCAATACTAGTTGTTAGTGAGAATCCCTAGGTTTAAGTTGAAATTAAATGTAAACATTTACCAATCAATGGAAGAAACACCAAAAATAATTGATGCCCAACCTAGTTATTAGAAGTGATATGTTCTAAACAATGTATAACCCACCCTAGTGTTGTCATCAAAGTATGTTTTGGGTACTTAAAATAATATTTATTTAGTAAATATAACTTTTAAGCAAGAAATATGATATGAAATAAATAAAATTAAACTTAGTTTGGAAAAACAACAAGTTTATTCAGTAAAAGATAAGGAAATAGAAACCGAGGTTAAATTATTTATCTACATCAAATTTAAAGACCAAATCAAAGATTTAGTTTAGCAATATATTATGTTATAACCGAATCTAATTAGATTTCTTTATTATATAGTTAAGCTCGTTTTCTACTTTGCACCACTTCATTTCAATTAATGTAAACTGCAAAAAATATTAAGAAAAAGTTTAAATGAATGTGTTAAGAAGTTGATTTGTCGAAAAGAGAAATTAATCTTAATGTGTATAATCGTTGAGGACTAGACCTTTTAAGGGGGTCAATATGATATAGAATCCGAAAACACCGATTGCATCAACACACATTGACGATCCAAATTCTCAACTAATATTTTGAAGTCCAAAAATCATGTCACCCATACAATGCAATATGTTAAAAGTATAGGATGTCATCTCATCAAATTAAGTCCCAAGTAATCTATATGTTATCATAAGTACACATTACATTCATAGAGCTAACACATGTACACATCAAAATTAATTTCTAGATGCTTTGTTTTCTTTTTTGTTAGAGTCTATTGTTAATGCATGTTGATTAGTTTTTCTAAGAAATTTCCATACTTTAGAAATATTGAATAGGGAGATATTATTTATTACTTCATATAAAAGCTAACTAGTTATTGTAAGTAATCGAAAATACGTAGCTTTTCCCCTTTTTTCCTCTGAAAAAGATTATATTTTACTTTCAAATTTATCGCTACCAATTACAACTTAAATGTACAATAAGAGTAACAACAAATAAAAAAACAACAAAAAAACATATAATCTTCATAAAAGTTTATGTCAGATTTTTAACCATTTTTAACCGTATGATCTTGGTAAAATTGAAGACACATAGGAATTTACTATGAACGGTTAGATAGTTATTTGGAACCTTCATATTTTATAGTTGCGACTGAATTTCAAATGTTTTCTTTTCTCATAGTAAAACGTCCTATTAATTAGGTGCTCTTTACCAGAACCACCAATGATCACTCCTACTAGTATGTTGATAGGTACATCGGACTATGGTCTATCTTACTAAATTCTCTTAATTTTCATGAATCATAATACTATTACACCTCTACTTAGTAATTATATATGGTATGCTTTAATGGAGCTTGTATTTTTTAAGGAGATTCGATTTAAAAGGGGTTTTAAAAAGAGCTAAAAAAGTTAGATTTAAAAGGGATTTAAAAAGTGTTTTCTAAGCTATGACTTTAATGATGTACTGATTTAAAAGTGTATTCTGAATTGTGGTTGTCACTGTGAGATCGCATGCTTTAATTCGCGAGCACGAAGTATACTTCAGATATATGATTGTTATTTGCTATTCATTTACTCTATATGTTCCCTAATGGGTCAACCCAATTAAATATGGTCTCTCAAAGAGACCGTCTCTCATAAGAATTTGCGCACATTTTAATAGAAAATACTACATCACAATGATATGATTTGGCAAATGCCTCTACAAGACTACAACCCTCTATTGCTTTACTTCTCTTATTCAAAAATTGGATGGGGTCCAGTTTATAGCCCAATACATTTTGGGCCCATTTATATTTTACAAGGTCCAACCCGACCTGATTCATTTTAGTTTGAGCCCGGCCTAGCTAGTCTATATTCGCGCGCTCCTTGAACACCTCAAGTTGAACATTAAGTGGTTTAATAATTTAACGAGTTTTGAAATACTTGTTACTAATAGTGATATGTAATATGGTAAAATATCAATGTCAGTTATAAGTATAATAGAACAAAGGAAGTACATGGCTTTAGGGCTGAACAAAGTTTGATTTGGTCTACGGTTTAAAAGGTTTGGTCTGATTTTTTGTCAAATTAAATTACGGTTTACGGTTTGGTCTCGGTTTTTTAGTTATTTTTCATACCAGACCGGACCACAAACTGTATTGTGGTTGAGAATCTTAATTTTGTATTTAACTACTTAGATTAGGAGTGTTCGAAAAAACAAACATATTAAAAAGTAACACTTTTTTCCGGAAAGTAATATCTTTTTATGTAAAAAGTATTTTTTAAGTAATATGTAACACGTTTCTATAAACTTCTTCCTATATATATATATATATATATATATATATATATATATATATATATATATATATATATATATATATATATATATATATATATATATATATATATATATATATATATATATATATATATATATATATATATATAGGTTTAGGATCAAATAAGAAGGGATGTGAAAATAGGAAGGAATTTCATCCATTAGATCTTAGATTAATGGTCCATCTTGCACGCGTTTTAGAATAGAAAAAACATTGTGATGCTGTCTTAATTATTATGTGATACTTTCTGTATAAACATGTGTCACTTGAAAGTGTGATGTTTTCTAAATTAATGTGTGATGCTTTCTTCATAAATATGTGTTACTAGATCTGCTGCTATGACAGATTTTTTCGACCGTTAGATCTTAATCAATCAACGGTAGTTACTCCTTCTTATCCTTCTTATTTAATTCTTCATTGGATCCTCCCCTCTATATATATATATATATATATATATATATATATATATATATATATATATATATAGATAGGGGAGGGATCCAATGAGAAGGGTGTTGAAAATGAGAAGCGTAAGAAGGACTCTACACCCTTGATTTCACTAAAATAAAAAAATCTATGGTCACGATTGAGCCAAAAACACATAATTGTAACGTAACTATGTCACACAGAAAAGTAACTATACATAAATTTTTATAATGTTCTAGTATCTTTTTTTATATATGGTAACAAAACAAAATCAAACAAAACTCCTTCCCATCCTTCTTATTTGATCCTACATATACACACACACACACACACACACACACACACATATATATATATATATATATATATATATATATATATATAGGGTCAAGTTCCGGTGAGAACCAAGCTTGTATGAGAACCGTGAGAACCAATTTACTTGATAATAACGTGTTACCTTTTAAGGAAAATGTGTTACTTTTAGGCAAAAAAATATTACTTTTTTTAAAAAAAATTTTTTAAAAACATTTTTTTTAAAAAAATAATCTTTTTTATAAAAGTAACAATTTTAGTAAAAACGTAACACTTTTTTATTAGTCAGATTAGTTCTCACAATTTTCATATATATATATATATATATATATATATATATATATATATATATATATATATATATATATATATATATATATATATATATATATATATATATATATATATATATATATATATATATATATATATATATATATATATATATATATATATATATATATATATATATATATATATATATATATATATATATATATATATATATATATATATATATATATATATATATATAAATGTTATAAATTATTGTGTATATTTCTTTGGTACTTGAATCCAAACAAACTAGGCATTTTATCATGGGGCATGTGGGTTATGAGCCCACCAAGCGTATTGGTTCCTTGAGATATGATGGGGCTTGTGGGTATAGGCAGGGCGTTTTCGATGGTAGTTTTGAGGTGTAATTGCTTAGGCTCCAACTTATAAAGAGATTCAAATTGAGTTAATCATTATTATTAAAAATTTTGTTTATGCATATGTACCTTATCATTATATGATCTTAAATTTGTATATTTTTTAACATTAATGTTATGGAAAGACCACATTCTTCTATATGAGTATGAGTTACCGTCTATCTTCCCTCCCCAGACCCTAACTATAGTTTGTCTATGAGCGGTATACACTGGATATGATGATGATTAATGTTATGGAAAAAAAGAAATTAGCAAGGATTGATCTCGCAATCCAACCTCATATAATTTTCATAAAAATTGTAATTAGCAAGGATTGATCTTGCAACCAAACCTCAGATAATTGTTGTGTGCATCTTACTTACTGAACTAAATATTATCACTGATTCTCTTAGTTTTTAATAATTATTATATCTATAAAGCTAACGCATGGATTAATAAGATTAGTGAGAATCGAGTTATAGTTAATTGATATACATCAGAGTTTGATAACCGGTCCATATATACTTTTCAAAGACTATAAATTAGATTATAAAAGTATATACCAACTTTGTAATTAATAATTTTAATGAAATTTTTTTTAACAAAATAAATGGATATATAAAATGGAGCAACCCAATAATGTTAATACTACCTTTTTATGTTAATAATAATGAGATTGAAGACAAGTTAATTACGAAATAAAATGCGAGAACAATTGAATAGGATTTCTTTGTAACATTTATTGAAAAGGATGTATTTTAATTTGTATTTTCTAATAATTTTATACCTTGTTTGTTTCAAGATATGAGAAATCGTCGAAATTAATTACAACAAACATTATTATTTTTGAAACTTTTAGAATAGGTAATGTTAAAATATATTTAACGGATTATTTCTATACCAATTATGCTCACTGAACCTAATTTCTAGATTCGCCACTGCTTGTGGGCATTGAATGAAAGGTCTTGGGTTTGAATTTCATTCATTCCTCATATCAAAGTAGAATATCTAGCATCATCTATAAGAAGGATATATGATGCATTCACACTTCTTACTCAACGGGCTCTTGTGTGAGTAAGTGTGATTATATATATAACATATCATGAGGCTTGTGAGTTATGGGCCCTCTACGCTTATTAGTTCCTTGATATTATATCAATGCTTGATTTGTTGTTGGTCCTTTATAATTGGGCATTTAATCCAACCACTTGTTTATGGGCCTTTAATTGGATGTGTATCTTCTTTTAGGTGACGAGAATTGAATGCTGGATCACAATTTAATGTTGGGCTTGTATGTAAATGTGCATGTATCAACATATATATATATATATATATTATATATATATATATATATATATATATATATATATATATATATATATATATATATATATATATATATATATATATATATATATATATATATAGGAAGAAGTTCCAGTGAGAACCATCCTTATATGAGAACCGTGAGAACCAATCAGCTTACAAAAAAGTGTTACTTTTTACTAAAAAGGTGTTACTGTATTTTATGATACTATTGGGCAAAAAGTGTTAAATTATTTTGAAAAAAAAGTTTACTTTTTAATATTTTTATTTTTTTGAAAAAAATATTTTTTTCTGAAAGTAACACTTTTTATGCTAAAAAGTAACAACTTTTTTTAAAACAAAAGTAACATTTTTTTGTTCAAAAGTAACACATTTTTATATATATATATATATATATATATATATATATATATATATATATATATATATATATATATATATATATATATATATATATATATATATATATATATATATATATATATATATATATATATATATATATATATATATATATATATATATATATATATATATATATATATATATATATATATATATATATATATATATATATATATATATAAACTAGTGGAAAAAAACGTATTGGTTGTTGCTAATTGGCTGCGGGTTTTAGTTAAATGTAGCTAATAACATAAATTTCAACAAAAAAAAAAACTCATTGGCTGCGGTTTACTCCCTGTCCGCAGCCAATAGTGTGTGAAATGAGACAATGGCTGCGGTTTTGCCCCTGACCGCAGCCTTTAACCCCTCTAAAAAAAATTAAAAACCCGCCATGCTAATTATAACGTTCACTTTCTCTTCTTCAAAACCTTATGTCTTCCTTCTTCACCGCCAAATACCACGAAATTCTCTTCTATTATCTTCTTCTTCAAAACTCCATAACCACTTGCTCTTCTTCTTCAACACAATAAACCCACGAAATTCTGCTGCTGTGCATCTTCTCGTTCTTCATTTTCGTTTGCTCTTGAACTCACAAAAGTTCGCTCAAAACCCTCAAAAACTTCTTCATCTTCGTTCTTCACTGTCTTCATCTTCATCTTCTTCATTTTCTTTACAAACCCACGAAAAATTTCAAGGTATTTCGGATTCTTTTCGTTTTTGTTTCTTGTTTTTGTTTTTTTTGAGAAATGGTTATGTATGATTACTAATTTTGTTTTTTTCTTGTTTGACTGTAGGTCACATTGTACCTATTCTTCATCTAGATTGCCAAGATAATTTCTTTTGATACATATCTTCATTGTTTTCCAAAGTTTTAGGGTTAAATGATGTTGTTTATTATTTATAGTTTAAATGTGATTTTTTAGAATGTAGTAGTTGTTATCTTATATTTGTCAAAGTTTATATTATTAGTATGTTAATTATTTTTTTAATATGTATGAATATTAATATGAATGCTAATTGATTAGTTGTCCAAATTAATGAATTTGATTATATTTTTATTGTTTTTATATGATGTTAGTATTAGTTGTTAGTATGAATGTTAATAATGTTATTAGAATAAACATAATTTGAACAATTTAAAAAAAGTTGTTTTTATTATTAGGGTTAATTAGGGTTAAAACAATGTTGTATAATATACATATTTTGATTACTTAATTTTGTGGTTAAGTAAGGTTCGTTTAGTAAATATGTTAAAAAGTTGTTATTAATTTTGTTTTGAATTAAATAATCACACTTAGGATGACAAAAGATCGTTCTTGGATGTATGGAAGCATTGAATCGTCAGAATTTATTGATGGTGTATTAGAAATTTGTAGTGTTGCGGTTGAACATCAAGTTAAGACCGGGGGAGTTGGTTTTTATTGCCCATGATTGATTCCGTAAGTATTTATTATGTTTTTAAATTATAATATTATATATTTAAAAGAGAAAATCTAATTATATATACATGTACTAACTTTTTAATAATTTCATATAATTTTATGTAGATTTTATACGACACTCCAAGGGAAACACGCGAAGTGACGGAAACGGAAATGCGCGAAGTGAAAGACAAAGTTGCGGTGTATCTTGCTAATTTATGTTGGTAGTTATGTTTCCTAGTGGTGTACGTTTATATATGTATATATGTATATTATAATATATTATATATTTTATTTTGGTGATAATTAATGGTGATTATAGCTGGTGCATTATTGTTAAATATTTATTAATGGTGATAATATATACAAATATTAATAAAACAAAAAAAAATTTTTTTAAATTGTTCCATTGGCTGCGGTTTTGTGGCTGACCGCAGCATTTAATGGTCTTCAAAATTTGCCTCCAAAAACACATTATTGGCTGTTAGAAATAATAATGCGAACCTTTGTGTATGGCAATGGACTCCTTGCTTTGAATAAACCATGAAATGAATAACACCGTAATGAAGATTAGTTTGCGACGAAGGCGTCACCAGAAATCTTGATATAGATTGAAGGCGTCTACAAGCTTTCCTTTTGTGATCTTTCCCCCACAAAGGTACTTGGGTTATGAGACCGGAAATTCACAACGAGATACAATCAATCACATCAACCGATTAGTACGAATCGATTGAACTAAACGACTTTGTGTTTTGTAGAGATCAAAATCAGAAAAACAATAAAAGAGTTGATCACTCTCCTTTACGTTTCAAGAGAATGAGAAAGATGACAGAATTTTGATTATAAGAAAAAGTCAAGTGATATCCATGCACTCACTCTTATTTATAGAGTTGAAGTGTCATATGGATTCATCCAAACCATACATCAATTGATGATGTAACACATTTATTCATAACAACACATTGGTCCATGAAACATAGCTTAGTTTCACGAACAATCATATTGTTCCATAAAACAACTTCCAGAAAGTTTCTGACTTCGAAACTTCGAAAGTGCTCGAACGAGCACCCAAGATGCTCGAACGAGCAAACACCAAAAACATCAAACAGAAGGTTCTAAACCAAACTGGCTGACCTGTGAGCATGTGCTCGAACGAGCACCATGTTGCTCGAACGAGCAAGCAATCGAGCAAGCCCATTTTTGGTTTGTTGTTACGTTTATGCTTAGTCTATGTATATGAACACGCCTTAAGCCTTTGGATATATCCTACATGCTCTAAATACTCAACATTGGCTGCGGTTCAGGCTATGTCCGCAGCCTTTAGTGCATTATCCTTTTTTTTTTAAATTCATCACAAGTGGTGGGATCCCAAACCACAGCCTTTGATGGCCTTAAAGCCGTAGCCATTAGGCTTTTTTCCACTAGTGATATATATATATATACATATATATATATATATATATATATATATATATATATATATATATATATATATATATATATATATATATATATATATATATATAGGATTTGGATCATGTGAAAACCAATTAAAATGGTGAAAATTGAAAATAGGAGTACATAAAAGCTCAAATGGAGTACATATTTGGATGGCAGTTCTATAAATAATTAGACATTTGTTAAAAAGGGTACATATATGCTTAAAATGGGTACATATTCAGATGACATTTTTGTAAATAATATGAACTTTTTTCTTCACAAAATATATGTACACCTTATAAGGTAGGATCAAGTGAAAACACTTAAAATGTGAAAACTGAAAACAAACAGGTATCATATTGTAGCAAAAAGGGTATATATTATCTTATAACGTGCATATATCTTGGAAGAAAGTTAACATATTTACAAAATGTCATCGAATATGTACCATTTTAGCATTATATGTACCCTTTTAAAATGTCTATTATTTACTAGAACTTCATCCAAATAGTACTCAATTGAGCTTTTATGTACTCTTGTTTTCAATTTTCACCATTTTAATTGGTTTTCACATGATCCAAATCTTTTATATATATATATATATATATATATATATATATATATATATATATATATATATATATATATATATATATATATATATATATATATATATATATATATATATATATATATATATATATAGAGGTTTAGGATCAAATAAGAAGGGGTGTGAAAATAGGAAGGATAGGAAGGAATTTCATCCATTAGATCTTAGATCAATGGTCCATCTTGCACGCGTTTGAGAACAGAAAAAAACTTGTGATGCGTTCTTAATTATTACGTGATACTTTCTGTATAAACATGTGTCACTTGAAAGTGTGATGTTTTCTAAATTAATGTGTGATGCTTTCTTCATAAATATGTGTTACTAGATCTGCTGCTACGACAAATGTTTTTCGACCGTTAGGTCTTAATCAATCAACGGTAGTTACTCATTCCTATCCTTCCTATTTTCACACCCCTTCTCATTGGATCCCATAATATATATATATATATATATATATATATATATATATATATATATATATATATATGTATATATATATATATATATATATATGTATATATATATATATATATATATATATATATATATATGTTTTGGGTGATGTGATAAGCAATTAAAATGGTGGAACCGAAACAGGTATACTTAAAAGCTTAAATGGTGTACATATTCCGGTGGCAATTTTGTAAATAAGTGGACATTTTCTAAAAGGTGTACATATATGCTTAAAAGATGTACATATTCGGATGGTATTTCTGTAAATAATATGTACTTTTTCCTTCAGAAAAATATGTACACCTTATAAGATAATATGTACATCGTTTACCACATTATGTATATCTCAGTCAGTTTTCAGCTTTTACACTTTTATTGTTTTACATGATCCCCTATATATATATATATATATATATATATATATATATATATATATATATATATATATATATTGACGACCCAATAAAAAGTGGTTATATACTTATATTTGGGAGATAAATAATTATGATATTGATTTTTGTCGCCATTAATGATGTTAAATTGATAATTTGGAAAATGAGGCTTGAAATGGATATTTTTGAAATATGTACTTGTAGGAAAAAAATTGTGATCATAGTATAATGTATGCTTGATTACATAATTGTGGGTTCATTATTAATTACTAGTATTATACCCGTGTCATGCACGGGTTATATACACTTGTGACTTCAGAGATATAAATAATAATTTGTAATTTATTTAGTAAAACACTTCTATCTTAAAAATAAATAATATTTTAGTAAGTAAAACATTCTGATAAATCAAATATAAGATTGCAATAAATGAATTGTAGAATAACTTGACAGCGATATCAATGCTAAAATATAATATAATATAATATAATGAGAATAAGAATATGGTCAACTAAGGAATTAGGCGTATTATTCTATTGACTAATATAAGTAGTATTGATGTATGGTCATTCTTAATTGACCGTTTTAATAAATTTTCCTAAGTTATAACTTAATTGAATATAATCTTAGGAATTAGGAATTAGGCGTATTATTCTATTACCTAATATAAGTACAACCTTAAATTGAATTAAATCTTTTACATATTTTATAGTTTATTTTAAATATTAAATCTTAGGAATTAGAAATTAGGCGTATTATTAGGAATTAGGAATATATAATATTTGGTGATACAATTTGCCAACTTTAGTGATTTAAAGTATAGCCTTAGTTTATTTTATAGAGATATTGTTTTACATTATTTATACTTGTATTATAATTTTAAAATGTCAATATTATATAGAATATTGGTGATTTAATTTGCCAACTTTAGTGATTTGATTATTCTTACAAATTATTATTATTTATACTTGTATTATAATTATATTAATTACAAATTATAATAATTACAATTTGGTATCATATAAAATATTATAATTACAATTTGGCATACTTGTATTATAATCAAGTATATTCAAGTCACAAGTTAATTTCCGGTCAATTTAAGATTCTAAAATTATAATAAATTACCAATTTGGTAACTAACTTGATTGAATCAATCAAGTAGATTCAAGCACAAGTTAACTTGTAAGAAGGACATTAAGCATGAAATTAGAGCGGCAAAAAATTTCTTGTAAGAAGGACACGTGGCAAAAATGCTTTTGTATTAGATAATTTATATGATTAGAACTTTGTATTAAATTACTTAAAGTGAAATATGAATGAAATGAAGCCCTCCTACTTGTTGTAATCCAAGTATAGGTGTTGAACAAGTTTTTTTATTGGATTAATATTGTTGCTGATAAATAGGGATGCAGACCCTTAAGTTAGGGTTAGGTGAAATTTATACCCTTAGGCACCAAGACCCATCCCATCTCTATTGACAAAGTGACATGCTTCTTTCATGATACTTTGTACAGACGACGTATGACCTTCTTTCTATTTGATGCGATATAAGTAGGAAGAGTGTGCACACTAAGGTTACTTAAAATTACTCAGTTGGCCTTGATTATTTGAGGTAACGACCTCTAGTTGAAGTATAGGTATAGGGTAAAGCCTCCGCCACAGGCATACTTATTCCCTCAAATGAAAAATTGTAAAATATGAGTCATTATAAAATATCAAATTGACTTATGTGATGTTATGCACAAATTAATTTTTAACTCAAACATATATTTGTTTTCTTAAATTATTTTTAAACTTAATTATTTTATGGGATGAGTTGAAATTATACTTAATTTCCTAACTTTGGGAGTTTATCCCTTATCTTTTTTGCATTCTTATTATTGTAGGTTACAATCGATTTGTAATTGAGTGAAGTCCCTAGAAAATTAGTTTTATTAGTCCGTTATTAACCTTTAAAAAAGAAAAGATTTAGATTTTGGATTCACAACTTTCTTAAACTGTAATACTTGTATAGTTGGTTTAATCTAATAAATTATTTTACAGTTGTCTACCCTTATATTTATATCTTAGAAATAAATGTGACAATTATGCTCCCATAAGTAGATTTTGATTAAATTTTTTCCCTTTAAATGTAACTTCAAAATTGATCGTAATTATAAAGTCTTACATTTTCGGTTTTAACTTTTAACTTTTTCCATCTGTATTTATAAACAAAATAAAAAATAAACATTAATGTTTTAATGGAAAAATAAGATTCTCCAACCTACATAAATCTTTATTTTTAGAAATTTATCATTAAAAATCAAGATGATAGCTTCAAGGGAACGTCTCTTCATCTTTCTCGAGCCGAGGGACTCTTTTTAACCGCACTCTCCTTTATGGGTATAAGTTGTCGCCATACTTCCCTCCCCAAACCCTATCCATAGTTTTTTATGAGCGGGATACACTGGGTAGGACGATGATAATGATGATTTTTATTAAAAATAAAGTAAAAATCAAAATTTGTTAAGATTTGTGAATATTTATACACCTTAGAAAAATTGTTGAATAAAATCGACATAATGTGGCTATTCATACGAAATACTCGTGGCACAATGATGCAATACCCAACCAAAGCCAGCCTACTCATTTTTCTTTCTATCTTTCTTCAAAATCTCCATTGACCTCCATTTTTAACGCTTTTCCAATTAGGTTAAATTTCCTGCTCACAATTTTCACTTTCACCTCCATTACAGATTTACAGTTGAATCTTCATCTTAATTCTTCAATGAATCAATAAATCTTGATTTAAGTTTTTTTTCTGATTTAATTTTCATTTTTTTACCGCGCAGATTCTGCTTCGTCAATTTTGCCATTTTTTCTTTCTATTTTTTTTTTGTAATTACATATAAACAATATTTATTAGAGAGAGAAACGCAATACCCAAATCTCATCACCGAAAACCCTCAGCCCCCTTTTATTCTTTCTCTCTCTTCTTCTCAATTACAATCGATTCTGATTTTAATTGATTCGATTTTCAACCCCTCTAAAGAATTCTATTTGCATCGGAATTTTATTGGGTTGTTGATAAAATTTTGATTGATCCGATTAACTATTTAGATTTAATAAAGTGGGTAGGCTGGTTTTGATTTTCTGGATGAAGAATTTTCTGGGTTGTAGATAATTAAAATTTTGAATTAATTAGATAAAAGGGATGCCAGGTTTACAAAGAAATGATCAATTATGCAATGGGAGTTCATCTTATTATTCATTATCAATTAATAATAATGGATCAGTTTGTTCATCCAATAATGGATTTTGGTCTAAACATAGCGATGATATTAATTCTAATCGGCTTCAGAAGGTATTAGCCTCATCTTTTTCGTGTGGATGAAATCTGATCAGTTTTTAGTTTTGATTAGTTTGAACTGGATCTTAGTATTAAACTGATAGTTGTAGGGGTTTTAAGTAAAGTCTGTGGGGAATTCAGATCCCCTTTTTTTAGAATTATTTTTTGTATTGTTTACTTTGGTAATTTTGTTGTCGGAATATTAAGTCTGTTGTTAGTGTTTTGTATCAAATTTCTGGTAGAGGTGTTCATTGTGGAATTTCTGTATGGGCTATGTGCTTTTATTGTTTGGGATATTGATGAGGTGGCATTTTTTGTTCATAGTACTGAATGTGATGAAAGTTGAAGTTAATGGATAGGAATTTATGTGGATGACCATTGGGATTGATCTATTGGTTTATGTAGTCGACTTTGATCTTTTGGGATGCTTTGACATTGTTGTTCAGCTGGAATGTGATGTTGGATAAGTTGTTTATGCAGATATAGGCATGATTTTTGAAGTTTTGGATTGAAATGGACAGCTTTAAATGCATTATTGTTGTCAAGTAGAATGCTAGTTGATCGTTTTTGATTTGTAATTGACTAAATACTACTTGGTCCCTAAATGTTAGTGCCCAACTTCTCTAACCTACTTGCTTATTGTGAATTGCAAATTGAAACAAGGGAATTTTAGGCCATTTTTGAGATAATTATGGGACGTTTTGGATGAGTTGAGGTTCACATAGAGAACTAGGTAGCACTAGAGGAACATTTGGGAGGAGTAGGGAGTACAAGATGTTTTTTAACTAGGGAGTTAGCTTATGTGTTTGACCTGTTTATTGCATATACATGTATTGGGTTAGAGCCTTGTGATGATAGGCTTTGGATTGATCGTTTCCTTTTAGACTACTTTTTTGGTGTATAAGTAATTTTGTGTAATTTCTAATGTGTATTTATTCATACCATAGTTCTGGAGTGATCTACCTCAGCAAGCTCGTCAGAAGCTCGTGAGGATTGAAAAACAAACTCTATTTGAACAAGCTCGGAAGAACATGTACTGTTCCAGATGCAATGGCTTGTTGCTCGAAGGGTTTGCGCAAATTGTTATGTATGGAAAGTCGTTGCAGCATGAAGGAGCAGGTGGTCGTCTTCCTTGCAGTAGAGTTGGAGGAACGAGTAAAGATCAAATGAATGGTGGGATGTGTACACCACCAGTTTGCCAGGATGAAACTCAAGATCCCTCCGTCCACCCTTGGGGAGGTTTAACCACTACAAGAGATGGGGCACTTACACTTTTGGATTGTTATTTATGTTCAACATCCCTTAAAGGACTTCAAAATGTGTGTCCCTTTTTCTATTGAAGTCATGGTTGTTTTACCCCATTTCATTCTTTGTTCAAATCTTGGAAGTTTTAATTCCTTGAATTTCACCAGGTATTTGATAGTGCTCGTGCAAGGGAGCGAGAACGTGAATTGCTTTATCCCGATGCTTGTGGAGGCGGTGGTCGGGGTTGGATAAGTCAAGGAATAGCAAGTTATGGAAGAGGACATGGGACTAGGGAAACATGTGCTCTGCATACGGCCAGACTGTCTTGCGACACATTGGTAGATTTTTGGACGGCACTTGGAGAGGAAACACGTCATTCTCTTTTAAAGATGAAAGAAGAAGATTTCATTGAAAGACTTATGTATCGGTATGTGTGAATTTTTTTTATGAGTATAATACATTCAGATCTCAAAATGCGATTGTTTTGCGTGATTCCTTATGTAGATTAGTTTGCATTTGAACCAATCATATTATACCATTCCGTTTTGCTATTAAGGAAATTTTGGGGCTAATAATTTCTAAAAATATGGGATATATAGTATGACATCTGTTTACCTGGTTTTAGTTGATTAAGTGATTTGAAAAGGATTATATTTTCTATTTTATTATTTACTTTGCTTATATTAGGGACTAATGGTGGGCATATTTTGTGCCATATTAGTTGTGTGTCTGAAGAGGTACAACTCGCTCAATTGCTGTTGTTTCTACATTTTTGGGAGCTTCTTTGCTTTGAGAGGAAAGAAAATGACTAGTTTTTATGATTAGTTTACCTATTACATGTGCCACTAAGCTGATATGATTACTTTTGTACTTTATTTGTAGCATTAGTGCCTTGTTGGCCATAATAGTAATAATTCATGTGACAAGGTCAATATGAGTGGTTTTTAGAAAATGAAATATGCTAGGAGATGTACCTTAATCAGTCCGTTTTAGATCAAAAAGTTATTCTGTGGCATCACTGAAAATTTCTAGATGCTGCCCAATTTAGTATCTAGTTGAGCACTAATGGGATTGCAAGTTGGTAAGATGCTTATATGCTATGTCAAGATTAATGAACGGAAATATCTTCAAAGGATAAATTTTGAATTAAAAAAGACATAACAAAGGGTATTGGAGCCATATATTCTAAAGACAGTAGGAGAAAACTGTTATGATGGTTTGATCATGTGCAAAGAACACCAAAAAATATTCTAAAGACGATTGGAGCTGTATATAGGCTAAAACTTTACGGAGCTTATAAGTGCCTAAGATAATTGGGATTTTTGGGAGCATATTATTATACATAATAGTGAATGGAAGAGAAGAATAGACATTGATGATCGTTGGAATTGAATTTCTTCATTGTAGATTGAGCTAAATGAACTATAGTTTTTATCATCCACAATCTCTAAATTTCATTTGTGATGATTCGTGTAGCTAATCAAGGCTTTTTCATTGTCGTGTGTAGTTGAGTATTGATATTCTAGGTGTTTATTCTTGGCCTTTGCTTCACAGAAACATAATTGAAAAGCTGAAATGTAGGAATGAGGAACCATAATGATTCTCTACTTTTTAGAAGATATGAAACCTACAATAATATTTTATTTTTCCTTTACTTGAAAGAATTATATCAAAATTTTATTTGTTCACATAGTTAATTTTTCCAAAATTTGTCATTGAATTATTTGTGATAAATTGATAATTAATTTGATAGTTTTTGTGAAATTTTTTGGTAGAACTATTTGTATTTTGTATATTTTAGGCTTCAAGGTTATTACCTATTATAGATTACCATATAAAGTATAAACTAATATAATAAGCTACATTAAAAAGTTAACACCTCCATAATTATTCATACTATGAATATACATATCTTACAATTCAAATAATTTATATATCAAATTCACCACTTGAATGAGTGGCGTTGAGGTTGTGGTTGTTGTTCTTCTTTATTTTTATTATAACGATGATGTGGTTGACCACAACCATACGATTCATATTCTCAAAATTCGACAAATCGCTTGATGGTAGGTTGTAATGTATTAAATGATTGTAGTGAACAATCCACAATCTGTCGTACCCAGGTTTATTATTTGGGTGTGAGTGGATTACTCTTGAGAACTAGTAAGCCATAATTGCTTCCAAAATGTTGAAGGATTTGGATTTTGGTTTGGTTTATTACTTGAACTTGCAGAGTCTTTACAATTTGAGGCAAGATTTGGGTGGTTGAATTGATGTGTGTTGCTTGTGTAGTTAGATGCCAAACCATACCCATAACTATTCATTGATGTAACATTCCATTTGTTCTCATCGCCATTTGATGAATGTTCAACTACAGATTCTTGTTGCTGCCTTGAAAATGTTTGGATATAGGTAGGTCAACATGTGTTAGTTGGTTTGATGAATCCCTTTGTCGTACTTCAATTCCCTCGATGATAATGGGTAACCCTCACTGTGATAAGGCTCATGCAAATCATTCCCACCTCCATCGCCATCATCATTCAGGGGGGATTATGCTATTTCTTTTTCGCATCAAATTTCTGTTGGGTTGTTGCATTTGACTTTGTTGCCTAATAATTTCCGTTTGAATATCACCATCGTCATCATCTTCATAGCCACATTTATTACCTCACTTTAACTCATCTTCAAGCTCGACTATTCGGATGATCTTATCCTTTTTCTTATCTTTATAAAGCGCAAGCAATTTGTGGGAGCAATTGTAATCAACATCTTTTTTGAGTAATTTTACTTATTGACAGTTTCAATATTTTACCCTAGAAGATTTAAAAAGATGCAATGTTAGCTTTCAAATACAAAGTCATTAGCACCCATTCTTTGTTTTTCTAAAAGCTTTAAAGTCTCATTTTTTTGAATTATTATTGTTGCGTGTCACCGGGTACCTATAGTTTGCAATATGCGGCCCATGACTTGACCTACCTTACAACTTGCACAATTTGCTAACCGACAAAGAGTTCTTCTTTCCACATGAATACCTGCGATGCAAGACTTCGGTAGATTTATACGGAGTCTTTAGAGTTTTTCAAAAAGAGTGAGAATCTCCTAGGTATTCTTACTTCATACTATCATTGTTGGAGAGTAACAAAGATAGTATTATCTAGTGGCTAACAACCACTTCTCTACCTATCTTAAGTCTTAACACCATCGATTAAACCCTTATCAACTCCACGAGAGATCAACTAGAAAGGGCATCTCTCTTGAACCTCTACTAGTATTGAACCAATCCTTTGGATGACCATTCACCACTATGGAGAAACATGAGGAATCTTAGGCAACCTTTCATCCATTTACACCATTTATTCCCCAGACCCTTGCATTTCATTGTCTTGAATAAAATTTTGTGTTAACTCAGTCGTAAGCTTTCTTGAAGTCCAACTTCAAAAGTTTTCCTGTGTCTCCTTTCCTCTAAAAGTTCTACCATTTGAAAGCATAATCTTTACAAAATTTGAAATAATAAATATAGATGCTAGAAGATGACTATTTAGCTTAAAGATAAAACTTGACTGTTTCTTCTCTTCTTTTCTCTCCTTCTAGTAAATAATTAGTAACGGGATTGATTTGGTCTATCGAAAAAGCAAATTTATGTCAACTGAAACTTGATACACATGAAATATTGTGATTGTTAATGTTCAGGTAGTTTGACTTGGAAAGTAAGGTTGAGCTATAAGTTAATGTTGCTTTTGTAGTTTTTAGTTCCTTGGAGACCATATTATTGTGATTATATCTTTAATGATTACGTTATTTCTGTTTTCTTCTTTTAATGTGAGCATATAGTGCAAAAACATAGATGCATTGTATCTAGGGATATCAATAGGTTTGACTCGAATTCGATTATGTACACTCTGGCTTTGCTCCAAATAAAAGTTGGACATTTCTTTCTCCTCTACCTCTGATTCAGATTCAAATTTTTTTTCCTTCGACTTTGTTCCGACTCGAATAATTGGACCTCTGATCTAATTGGATTATGACATACATTTTTACAATGGAAGAGTCTCGAGGAAAATCCTTTTATGATGGGTCTAATAACTCTACTACCAATAATTCCTTAGAAAGTATAGTCAAAAAAGGGACATTTATAAGTTCATATCAGTCCTGAAAAGTGCGATTTGTCTTAAACAAACTAGAAATATAAATATTTGAATGAAGTCGGAGTTGAATGTTAAAATGTAGTTGAGTTGGAATCGAGTTAGATTGTTGGTTTTTTATGAGATATAACTTCGATTCGACTCAGAGTCAAAGTATATAGTAGGATTGGAGTCATACTTCTTTTCTTTGGATATTGAATTATCTTTCTCGAATCGAGTTGGACTAGGATCGTATTCGGACTGGTTACCATCCCTAATTGTATCATGTGGATGAGTTGTAAAAGTTTACGAAGTTATCGAAATGATAATATTCAAATTATCAAAATTTTAAAAACCTTTTTTTTGGGCTTTTCAAGAGATTTTCTCATGGTTTTGGCCGATATTTGGAGGTATGAGTACAACAATATCACCTATGTTACCGCATCATCGTGATTTTGTTACCATAACTGCAACAAAAATTGCATTTTAGCACTATTGTTTGTAGGCATAGAGTGCGATGAATATTGGGGTCTTTCTTGCTGAGCATGGGATTTCTCTATTGATAGCAAGTGTCATGATGGTATACCTCCATTCAGCTCGAATGTCTTAAACTTATGCCATCCATGCGGAGATTTATTATTTAGTACGAACAAGGACATAACAATGTTGTCTTGCCGATATGAGATCTATGAGGATGCTGTTTAGCAATTATCTTTTGAAGGGAGGCTAGGCTTAAGTATCTTGCAAAATAGAAGTCTCAACTCTCATG
Source organism: Amaranthus cruentus (assembly GCA_019425755.1). Classification (NCBI taxonomy): domain Eukaryota; kingdom Viridiplantae; phylum Streptophyta; class Magnoliopsida; order Caryophyllales; family Amaranthaceae; genus Amaranthus; species Amaranthus cruentus. The sequence continues at coordinate 22,790,215 of CM033454.1, forward strand.
TTGGTGTCTTTAATGAAGTATAAATGTATCTCTTGTTTCACCATATTTGTCGCATAGTGCAAAATATTGCCTATATTATCGTATCACAACCATATTGTAAAGGTTTTTGAGCTTGCCGCGACTAAAATATAGGTTGACTGACTGAAAAACTATATGCACGACCGTAATTGAAACTACAATCTTACACTATAAATGATCTATTGGGGGTGGTATGGTTGAGATTGATTGTTTTTTATAATCAAGAGTATTATCAATGCTCTAATTTGTTTGTGGATTTATTTAGGTTTGGGGTGATCATTATGTATTCATGCAATAGCCATCTTTACATGCAAGTTAGATGAAAGTGTGGCCACTTTTTTTTTTTTTTTTTTGGCAACTAACCCAAAAAACCTTTTACAACCTAGGCTTTTAAACACCTAAACACGAAAGGAAGGCACCAACCAAAACAAACCTGTTGGCGGTCAAACAAACCAAGAAAAGACAAAACAAGGCTCCTATACAAAGGCCTAACTACCCAACCTTCCCAAAACCTAAAGCAACCAAAAAGGAAGAAGCTTAGCATTCCGTAGAGGCCAAGCCTGAAAAGCACCTTAGCCTGTACTGCCACTACAATACTAGCATTGGTAGACTAACATTTACACAACTAATTCACCAAAAGTCCTAGATCTCAAGAAGGAGAAGTCCAAGGAAAGAAAAAATGGTGGTACTGATATTCAACCCAACAGGCACTTATGTTGCATATCGTTGCTACTAGTAGCTTCACTACATATTTCTTTGCCTTTTAACTTCTTTTTGCTAATCACTTGGACACATTCACACTCCACTTCATTGGAAGAATCACTCAGAGATCTCCTACCAGTGGAAAATTTTAAGTCGAAAATTAAGGGGAATTGGTGTGGTTCTCAAAATTGAGTTAAAAAAATAAGGGGGCAAAGAATTTTTTTTTGTATTGCAGGGTGGGTTATGGGAAGGGGGAAGGCTAGGTGAGATCTGAACCTAGGATCTTTCATGAAAAGTAGTACTTGGCTACTTGCTCTTCAATTGAGATAAGACCCGATTCTCATAAAGGGGCAAATGATTAAACCTCAAAAGTTAAGTTAAAAATAATGGGCAAAGGTTTGAAATCTTGACCTCTTAATTGTAAAAACATTAAGTCTACACACTAATATGAGTGTTGCTTATGATTTTAGAAGTCATTATTTCATATAGATTATAATAGAAAGAAAAAAAGTTTGGCCCCTCCCGCTTTACTTAAGTTCGGTCATTGGCTTTTATGAAGCCTTTTTATATATAGTTTTAGTTAAGAAGTTTGATTGCATGTCACAGGTTTGATAGCAAGAGGTTTTGTCGAGATTGCAGAAGGAACGTCATTCGCGAGTTCAAGGAACTCAAGGAATTGAAACGCATGCGGAGAGAACCTCGGTGCACAGATTGGTTTTGTGTTGCGGATACTGCTTTCCAGTATGAGGTTCGCATCCAAGTCTATCTTAGTTTTCTTTTTATCGGCAACTTTCATCCACCAACACTTTCTTCTATACCTCTTTTGTGTTTTAGACTTAATCCTTTTATGCAGATTCTGTGTTGTGCCATTTACCATTCTTTCTTCTTTGACTATGTTAGGTATCAAATGATACAATCCATGCTGATTGGCACCAAACATTCATTGATTCCTATGGGTCATATCATCACTTTGAATGGGCAGTGGGCTCAGGAGAAGGAAAATCAGACATTTTGGATTTCAAAAATGTTGGGATGAGTCCTAGTGTTGAAGCAAGTGGCCTAGATCTTGATGGTTTGACTGCCTGCTATATCACCTTAAGAGCCTGGAAATTGGACGGTCGGTGCTCTGAGTTTTCTGTGAAAGCTCATGCATTGAAGAAAAGGCAATGTGTTCATTGTCGGCTGGTTGTTGGAGATGGTTATGTAACAATTATGCCTGGGGAAGATATACAAGAATTTTTTGAGCACGCTGAAGAAGCTGAAGAAGAGGAAGTATGTTTTTGAGCTTCTCCTATTTGGTGTTTTGTACTTTTGTTATGTTAGTTCCTATTTGTTGGAAGAGTTCCTTTATGCCTCTTTTCATCTAGCAGATCCAATGAAAAGAAGTATTATGTGGAGAATTTTCTCATATTGATGCATTTGTGTAGCTATTTAATTTATTTATAAGAAAGAGCAAAATGATCTAGTAATGAACTTATTCCAGCAAGATCTTATTTTAGCTTTTCTTGAGCCTCAAAAAGCATTTGGTATAAGTTATCCTGTCTGAACTGTCAGGATGATGAATCCATGGACAAGGATGGAAGTGATTTGGATGGTGAATGCTCTCGACCACAGAAGCACGCAAAGAGTCCTGAACTTGCACGAGAATTTCTCCTAGATGCTGCTACTGTCATTTTTAAGGAACAGGCATGTTCTATCTGCTAATCTTGTGTGAACATTGTTAGCTTGTAACTTATCAATGTGTATTGTGATGATGATACTTATATGCTGGATCATAGATGTTTTGCATTTTTCCAAATTTTAGCATGTGGCCTCTTCTATGACATTACATAAGTTTTGGGTCTTGTGCGTATAGCCTTGTAGTAATTGTGTTGCCTGCTCTGTTGGATGTTATGGCATGTTCTTTTAGATGGAATTCATGAGCCAGCCCTATAGATGTTACTTTCTTTAAATACTTTAACGGCACGTTTGGTTCATGGTACTAAATGGTGGTAGATGGTAATGGGAATGATTTATATTTTATAGTGTTATTAGTGTAGAATTTCATCAAAAGTTCCATGTCATTCCCATGGTGATGAAATTTTGATCACAAAAAGTTTTTTGTTCACAAATTTCCATTACCACATGATACCACCTCTTCTAATGGTAATGCATTGGAATGATTTTTATGAAGAAAATGAGATGATTGAAGTTGGACAAGCATTGCCATCAAGGTAGCCAAGAGATTGTTCAACCAAAATTAAACTAGTTTTCATTCCCATTGCCACCGTTTATTGTCACCTACCAAACAGGCCGTTTACCTCTTATGGCCAACTCTTTACTTTTGTGGTGAATCCTTTGTCCTTATTGTATGGTTCGAATTTCACTAAGTAGGGCTTTGGGGAAGATTTCAAGTTATTTTTTGTTTATCGTCTTTCAATTGTTGTAATACATATTGTGAAAGGAAATTTAAACAATGGAAAAATCGTAGTAGAAAATGACAGAGGTTCGCTTGGATGCTTTTCTAGTTTTATTGCTATTTTGGAGATATCATATGATGTTTGGCTTGTTTAAAATTCCGTATTGGCCCTTATTTATTGGGATATTATATGTATATATTTGAAAGTTTTGTTTAACATTACTTTCATCATTTTGTTGAATTTTCATGTAAATCAAATGTATACTTTCCCTCTTCCATCTAGTAATTTGCAGTGACATTTTCATAGGTTGAAAAGGCTTTTAGAGAAGGTACTGCTCGCCAAAATGCTCACAGCATTTTTGTTTGTCTTGCATTGAAACTTCTTGAAGAACGTATTCATGTTGCTTGCAAAGAAATTACAACATTGGAAAAACAGGTTAGCGTACTAGACCGAATTTTATTTTAATACAAACTTTTCTTTATTTAATAGGACAATTTGTGAGAAGTACCTTGCATAACACTTGTTTTACCAAAAAAAACCACCTTTTAATTTGGTGACTAGTGAGAAACTACCCTTAATGACATTTTCATTGTGCAAGATTACTTTTTCATAGAATCCAAGTAATTGCCAAGACTAGTTTATCCTTTATTTTTGGGAGATTTCATGTGTTAATCCCGAGATTTTGGTTTTTTCACAAATATTTTCTTAAATCCGCCTGGTGACCTTAAGCTTCCAACTTTTTCATGTGGTAGACAAAATGTTAAGTTTTGGTTAAATTAAGTACTTATTTCGACTGGATTTCGAAGTATGTGGTCATTAAGGTGATCACAACATTTGTTTTTTTTGAAAAAAATGTCATTACGTTGGGTAAAAAAATAGCGTGAAATTAACAAAAAAAAAAAACTTCCATTGTCTACTATGGGAAAAATTAAAAGGTTAAGGTCTCACGTGGATTAAAATAAAGAGTTGTCTACCATGTGGAAAAGCCAAAAATTCAGGATTACACATTGAATTTCCCTTATGGTATGTTTGGCAACTTGGAATTCATTTTCAAATATTGAATTGACCCAAATATTATGTTTGGTAAATCTTGAATTTGAAAATGTGGAATTGAATCAATTCTACATAAAAGTTCAATAGTAATGTAAAATTGGTCAAGTAAAAATTTGCAAATTCCAAGTGTTTAGGTGTCATTTACAATTCTTGAATTTGAATGCCAAATTTAAATTTCTTATTTTCAAATGAATTCTATGTTGCCAAACACTACCTTATTTTTTTGTATAATATTGTTTATATTTTATTTTATTTTTGCAAAGAAATGATCTTGAAGGTACGCCCTCTGTCCCAAAGATATGCTCAACCTGTTTATTCATGAGTATCAATCCTAATCAAACGAGAATATCTTTGGGATGGAGGTGGTATATAAAAAAAAATTTAGTTTTCGAAATCTGAAGGTAGTCTTTTGCAAAAAAGTTAGTTTGTCTCAAGATTTTTCAAAATGATGAAGGTTTTTGCTTAAGTACTACAAAAGGTATAAGCAAAATTAAGAAAGTGGGGTGTGCCTAGTTTCAACGTTTCTGATTCCCGAGGTTGTGTACAGATGAAACTTCTTGAAGAAGAAGAGAAGGAAAAGCGTGAAGAAGAAGAACGTAGGGAGAAGAAAAGAAACAAGGAAAGAGAAAGGAAGCTGCGAAGAAAGGAGAGATTGAGAGGAAAGGACAAGGATAAGCAATCTACTCGATCTAGTCAAAATCTCATTCCATCTGAAGTTTCTGACGAAACTGTGTCAGCATGCATTGATGATGAAACCATTAATGGCGTTAGAGACTCGGTAAGCGAAAATGGAGATACTAACGTATCTGAGTCCGCCTCTCCAGGATTTCTTGACGAATCATCGTCAAACGACTATACAGCCTCTGATTATCTAAACAATACTCTCAATGGTGCTGATGAGGAGCTTGATAATGTCAAAGAAGGAAATGGAACATACAATTCCGATAACGTGAATGGTTCACAATGGAGGTATAAAGCTCGAAGGGATTTTCCTTTAGAGTCATCTGTTGATTGGTCTGACAGGCTTAGGCGTTCAGATAATGGGGCTGTGGCATACAAGTCTGAATCAAGATATTATGACGACCCCGCTGAAAACAAGGTAGTTAATTTTTATAGTAGGCAACCCAGAGCTACTGCGGTGAAGTTCTCTGCTAAAAATAGTGGCCCTCGGTTTAGTCACAAGGCTCAATGTTCCAGCGTGAGGATGACCGGCGACAGGAGTGACCTGCACTCTTGCGGCTGTAATCAACAAACTGACTATATGGCAAAGACAGAACCACATATGTCTGGAACAAGGCCAAATCGGGAGACCAGATGTATTACAAAGACGGAATCAACTTCTGACGTGCATAAGCCAGTTCATCGAATCAACAAGTTTAATCAGACGGATTTTACGCGTGATAATTTTGGAAAAATTAGGATTAAGATCTCAAATTATAGTAGTGCTTCAGCAAGAGATTCACCACATACGAAGAAAGTCTGGGAACCTGTAGAACCACAGAAGAGGTATCCTCGTAGTAATTCAGACTCGGACGTTACCTTGAGAATGAGATCATGTAGTTTCAAGACAGAGAATGATGAGTCTGACAAATGCACACCGGAAGTTTGTCCCAGTGAAACTGGTGAGAACTTTGCTACGAATTCTCAGGTGGATGATAGTCGAGGGAACTGTCGGGTGCAGAAAAATAGCCCGAATGGATTTGAGACGGAAGCCACGTATCATCCCAAGGAAACGGCTGAAGCGGAAAATGATTCGTGTTTAACGGCAAATTCTAACCATAATGACGTTACTGATTTTCCTGTCAGCAGCAGTTCAAGTTCCGATAACTGCTCGTCATGCCAAAGCGAGGGAGACACTAATACACCATCCTCGAACCATCAAAATCTTGAATCGTCATCTATTACAGATTCAGAAGATAGTTGTGAACAGTCAGAAGGACGAGATAGCACAGAAGGTAAAGGAATTTCAGCATGTGTTAATGGCTCATTGGATGGTCATGATGTTGTGAAGGAGAAAAGCGAAAAGGCTGTCGGTCAGGAAGATACCCCATCGACACAATCAAGTTTTTTGTCTCAGTTTGCGAGGAATCATTTTCCTTGGCACTGCCCTGCAAAAGCTTCTACGCATACTCTCGACAATGGCAGTGTTGCATCTATACCGCAAGGCTTGGTTCCATCCGTGCACAACCCGGGCATTTCGTTTCCTGTTTTCCAAGGTCCATCTACCGTGGGTTACTATCATCAAAACTCAGTTCCATGGTCAACAGCTTCGGCTAATGGGTTGATTGCATATCCCCATGTAAACCCTTACCTTTTGACTAGCTCAATGGGCTATGGTCTAAATGGGGATTCAAATTTCTGCATGAATTATGGGCAAATGCAGCATTTGGCATCTCCCTTCATCAGCAGTCATTCGATTCCCGTCTACCAGCCAATTCATACAGCTAGTATGTTGAAGCCACAGGAGCAGACGATTCCCCTTGAAGTCAACGGAGTAAGAGATCTCGGGTGTGAATCTAGAAGAGAGAATGTCGTCACTCGACACCATTCAACAGGAGGGTCTGATCAACCGAGCATACCCAAATCGGATACAAAAAACGCAGGCTTCTCATTGTTCCAGTTCGGCGGGCCTGTGGCTCTTCCAACCCGTAAATCCAGCGAGCAGTCTTTGGACGAGAAGAAAACCGGTGAGCTTTCTTCGTGCCATGTTGAAGGCGAGCAGAAAGCTTGGAGTAAGAAAGGAAATACAATCGAAGAATACAATTTGTTTGCCGCAAGGACGGGGATAGAGTTTTCGATTCATTAGTATAGTTGAAAAAGGTATAGAGATTGCAGTTTGGAAGTCAGTCTCTACCTACTTATTTCATAGTTGAAGTTTGTGTTCATTGTAATTTGGTACATTAATAATGCTTTGAAAAAGATCCACATAAAAAGTTTTTTTTTTTTATTTTTTTTTATTTTTTTTTTATTTTTTTTTGATTGATGTGTACTTTATTATCAGTTTTGGTACTGTTGAGAAAGATACAATTTGAGAGTGCCTTAATTTGAATGATTTCCTCTTGTTTTTCATTGTATGATGGTTCATACTCTTGTTTCCTCCACACATTGTTAGTTTCTCATTCTATTTTTATTTTGTTTAGTTTTAACAAAAGAGAATCATTGAAGAATCTTGTGTATTTGTAATAATGAAATACTAGTTTTTGGATAATAAAGTTGGTGAAAACTCAAAAAATGTGGAGATCATAAGTATTGTAAAAACGTTATAAAAATGTATACATCGGTCACACCTTGATACTCAACCTCAAAATCTAGACCTAGAAGAAATAGGTTGGTTTTGAGGAACATGAGAGAGGATTATACTCATTAAAAAAACTGTTGAAATAGATTTAATTGGAAAAGAGGATCGGAAGTCTTTTTTTAGGAAATTCCTTTCAATAAGAGATTACAAATTCTTGTGAGAGACGGTCTCTTTGAGAGACCATCTCTAATTCGTTTGACCCATTAGGAAATATGTAGAGTAAATATAGGCAATAAATTTTAATGGATTGGGCTTGAGAGACGTCTCTCAGAAAGACGGTCTCTCAGGAGACTGCCCGGTAAGAGATATAGTGGTGAGGAAGTCTAAGGAAGTAGTCAAAAAACTGTCCATAAATACGAAAAATATAAGAAATGATATTCCCTTGATAAGTAACAACGAATCCACAAAAAATAATGTTTTGGTTCACTGTGTGGAAAATTCAATAGAAGAGACCTAATCAGTAAATCGCTAATACTTGGCATGTGAAGTTTGCTTTGCGCCATTGAATGATTATACAATACATGACCATAAAATCAAGATACACATGCCCACTAAACCCCATCTATAATAGAAGTAATAATAATAATAATAATACCTATTACTAAAACAAAACAAGCTCACATAATCGCTGTTTATGTGTTATAACCTCAACAAAAAATTTCTCTCCAAAACTCAATGATGACATCAACCCTAATTAATATATTTGACTTAATTGCTTTCTAACTATGACTATAATAATGTTATTCATATTGATGTTATACTTTGTAAGTCACATCATTTAATATATTAAAGATCTATAAATTTAATTTCATTTTTTTTCAATTATTTATAAAATCTTATCAATTTTATTTATTAAATAAGTATTATTTAAGTGTATTGAATATTTTAAGTTGGTTAAAAGATAATATACTTTTATGAGGATTTTTTTTATTTATACTCATGAAATTGGTTACTTAAATGAAATGCATAAGTCTAATATGATTTAGGTTGTGACTACCTTTATGCAAATCACTTATATTTTTTATGACAAACAATTTTTTTTTTATTTTATAAAACAATTTTACATAAATATTTATGTTAAATCTATAACTAAATTTTCACAATCATCTACGCACAATGCCAAGTATGATACAAATTAAACAAGGTATGTAAGGTATGCAACTATTCAAAACGAAATGAGATATAACTATAATGTAAAATTTATTTCTTAAATGATATGTCAGTAAATTTAATAAAGTCGTGCATCGCACGGGCACTATCTAGTAGGTTGATAAGGTCATGTACTAATGCATTTTTAACATCTAACTGGTGTAATGACCGATCTTTGGATTGATCAAGATCAAGAATAGTGCAAATAGTTGTCCACTTAACCACTAAGACTAAAAGCAGTTTTATAGTCCACATTAAAATACTGAGTCACGCCATCTCCAGTAAAGTGAGTTTTTCCTTTTAAATGAATCATCAAAGTTAGTTTTGTACCTTAGAGTTCAAAAATAATGACTTACATTCACATTATTAGGACGAGAAACTAACTTCCATGTCTTATTTTGAACAAAAGCAATGTATTCAAATGGTTGTTATTCATATTGTGCAAGACAAAGACTATATTAATTACCATTAGACCTGGAAAAACGGTTGGTCGGTTTTTGGGTCGGATCAATTTCGATCGGGTCGGGTCACTTTCGGGTCGGTCACTCCGGGTTCCAGATCGGTTCGGATTGACCCGACGGGTCATGACTTATAAAATATTTGAAGAAATATTTTTTATATTTTATTATTTTTGACAATAGTCGTGCTCGTATCTATATTTTTAACACTTGATTCGTACCCAGCCCGCCCCATATCCATAAAAACGGATCAGGTGCTCGGACACAGAGTGGGTCCATTACCTATCACCATCCCCAATCATGACATAAGTTTCAAATATAGTGGTTATGATGTGTAAAATAACATTAAATATCTTCTTAATTTTCATGGAAGTAAAATAGGCGAAAGAATATTGTAAGATGCGCGCTTTAGAATAGGGATTGTGTCATCCTTTTTCAGAAATATTTGTAACAATGGTAAAAACGATATGTTAAAAATCTTCTCAGTTTACATGCTTGATAGATCGATGAATAACTAAGAACTTATTCGACTTATGGGATACCATTTTTATAAGTGTAAATGTTAAATATATTTGGATTTGCATGCGAGGAAAATAGGTGATTACAACGTTCTTTTTTCGAAGAGAAAATTACGATGTAAAAAAATGTTAAATGTTTTTTTTTGCGTGTTTTTTGAGATATTGTACCAACTTTTGAGATTCAAGGGATCTACTCAAAATGTTGATAAACTTTGGAAATCAAAATTAAACTTTGAAAGATTTTGAAAATTGTGATTTTTATAATAAACTGATAATATTAAACCTGTCAAAACAGGTCGATCGGGCCAGTTGTCGGTTGGATCAATTTCGGTCGGGTTATTATCGGGTCGGTCATTTTACGGGTTAATTCATTATCGGGTCGGTCGGTTTCGGATTTTTTGGTCGGTTTTCGATTCATTTCCGGGTCGGATCAAATATTTTCAGCTCTAATTGCCATTTACCGGCTAGTAAAAAGGGAGTGACGATAATAAAGATGTTCAAAGGTGATTTAGGTTGAAATATTCTTGGATTCCAATATATGGTTGGGTTACATAGGCAAACCTTAGTATTAACTTCTTGAGCAGCATCTCGAAAAAAAAAGTTAAATTCTTAAACTTCATATAATGATTTGTATCCTACTTGTTAAATTTTCCTGTAAAAATCCCATATATCTTTAAAGTTTCTTAGTTCTTTAAAAAGTATTGAGTTACTCATCCTTATGCAAAGACCAAGATTGTGCCATCTTTTCAAAAAGGAAAAAAAATCAATACCTTATAGGATATGTTTGTTTTAGAGGTATTTAAAACAGACTCGATGATCCAATATTTACCTGACCTTGGAATCGAACTTGACTTAACCCGACTTCAAAATGAATTTAAAATAATATAAAATCAATGTGGATACAAGACCTGATTTTGAACTGACCTGAAACATCTGACCTAAAATTAACCCGATAAATAAACACCTCTAGTTTGTTTTAGAGGTATTTATGTTTCTCTTAACAATACATTTAACACTAAAAAAATCTTAGTATCAATTATCAAATCTCATTCTTCATGTTCTTTAAACAAAACATTCCATGTCCTTTGAACAAATACTTCCTTTGGGTTGTGGGCCTTGTGGCCTTGTGCTATCCTTTGGAACAAGCTCTAATATCTTTGGGGTTATGCTTACTTTTTCTTTCCTGTTTATGGATATAATTGTTTTTTAGAAATAATTTTAGTCTTTTGGATTATGTTATAATAAATATTTTTTACTTACCTTTTCTGCGTAACTTACGTATATGTCTTACAAAAATATTTTTAGTTAATTTTATTTAGCTAAATGTACTTGTTTTGCAGGAATCCTTTGTGGTAATGAAAAGAAGCATTTTAATTAACAATAATATACTATTTTTTTTTTCCATTACTTATCTATGTAGCAGGTGCAAAGTGTAGCACTGAACAAAAATAACAAAAATTACAATGAAAAAGAAAACAAAACAACTTGCAATATCAAAAAAAAAAAAAAAAAAACTAAAATGCAACCCTAAATCTTTCATGCTATCTATTCATCCTGATTTCTATTCATTTCTTGAACTTCAAAACTGCCAGGTATAAGCTCGAATCGTCAACAAACTCATCCATCACAAATGAATGATCAGAAGCAACCTTTTCCAGCATCGTCTTCTCGGGTAAGTCGGAGACAACAATATCCGGGTACTGCCGTTGTTGCTGCGCCAAACCCTGTCTGCCTTCGAGATGACTGATCACCACTCGTGCACCTGCATGCACGACTGATCAGAAGCCCTTCAAACTATTTCTTGTATGCATTTGCAAGATGCATCTTGAAGATAAAAAAGAATTTAAAGGGCACACCGGTGCACAAAGTGCCCACAGAGGGTCCAGGAAAGGGTCCCACCACAAGGGTGTAATGGAGCCGAACCTTACCCTACATTTCGGCAAAAGGATGCTTCTAGGACTTAAACCCATGACCTTCCAATCACACAGCGACACCTAAACCGGTGTGCTACGTCTTGCGATAACAGATAAGAAAATGATAATAGAAAGATGAACAAACCGAACTGTACCTGGTGAACAAAGATTTGTAAGAGCTTTGAAGATCTCTTCAAGTGTAAAAGGCAGTCCGGGCAAGAAATACAGAAAAACAACATCCAAGGGTGCCCATTTTTCAGGTACAAAAATTAATTCCCCTTGCCAACACTTCACTTTGTCGTGTCTCTCTTTTATACAAGCAAGTGATAGGAGGGATTCATGAACAACAAGCAAAAGTTGGCAAGGAGTAGAGTCGACCAACCGATCGATAAATTTATCTGAACCTAGAGCGACCATAACCTTTGAGGTTCCCACGACATTTCCAGCAGAGATAATTCGGTCAGTCTTTCTGTCAAGTTCCTCTTCAGAATTTGTGCCGTTAGATTCGAGGAATGACCAATCTTTCTCTACTAATTCATCAAAATTCATTACAGCAACGACCCCTTCTTGTGGTGGAGTTGCAGCACAAGCTAGTGAACGCTTAACAAGAGATGAATGAAATTGAACAGAAGAAAATGCAACAGAGAGACGATGATGGCCGCATTGACTATGAGAATACAACTTTAGTCTATTAGAAAGTGGAGGCTGTTGGCAGGTTGAAGGGCTAAAGAAGAATGAAAGAGAAGTCATAATAACAATGTATTCTATATCTTTCTGACAATGTAATATGCCAAATTGACGATGATTAACAATCTTGTGTTATATTGATACCAATACACTCAATATCCAGGTTTCTTCATCTTCTTGCTCAGCAACACTATACAGAAAAAAAATACATGTTATCAGCACACTGTGACCGTATCTAGCAGTCGTTACAACACAGCGTTCTACATTCTTTAACAAATGCAGATTCACTTAAACCCAGCAAGATTAGCTGAAACAGAGAAACTAATTTAAATTCTATTCAGAAGGTAAGCACATTTCAACTGAAATCATTTGCTCAAACAAGTAATGCAGCGACTCATCTAGCAACTAGTTGTTCATTAGTTGAAATTAAGTCCTAAAGCATTGGACGACCCTACTTTATGAGAGTTTCAATAAACAAAGTGGAAGTAGAATTTGAATTTTCATTAAAAGACAGGTTTTTAATATGAAAATCTTGACTTAAAATTATTGATTGATTTCAGAGTCGGGATCATAGGATATTAAATGGGAGAATCAATTATAGCTCCTACACGATCCTTAAAATAAGGAAAAAATGATGATTAATGTTAATTTATGATGGAACTTCTTCCAATCTAGTTGGCTGCTTAAGGAACTTGCCCTCCATTGAAATGATTGCATTTAAAACTCTATGCAAATGTTGGCTCACAGTTTCACCAGATCTCTTAAACAAAGAATGTAAGAGAAGTTTCTAGAAATATGTTCCATAATATATAGGATTTCACTGCTTGCTCCTTTACGGAATATCGTCTAATATCTGATAAATAAGCATCATCTCTCAAATTTAACAAAATCAACAAATGTAGTTGGACTCGTATGAATCATTCCTCGTCAAGTTTGAATCACTTTGAGGTCATCCATAACTTCATTCCTTCACCTCTCTCCATATACACTTCTAAACTTCCTCTCTCTTTCCATATACACTTCTAAACTTCTCTTACGAGTGAATCTTCCTACGCTCCTTGATTGACTATACAAAGAAATAAGACATAGTGCATAAACAAATATAACCCATCACCTTGAACGGTTGGGATCAGGTTTTGTGGTGATTGGGTATTGTTGTCCCCAGATCGGAGAACGTGGAACTACGTTCCACGTTCCATATAACCATGATAATAATAAAAGGGTCACTTGACTATTCTATGCTCTTGTGTAAATATTGATTCATTACAAGTTCTCACCAAGGCTCTCACTTAAAAGGGTTTGTGGGTCAAATGTATGCACCCTTATCCATGTGATAAAAAAAAGATTGTTTTGTGATTCACTCTCAATTACAAACATCATTAAACAACTTAACATAATAAAAAGTACACATGACTTACGCCGTGAAACTTGGCTCCAAAGTGGAGACAATATTTGCTAGAATTAATTCCAAAACATGAAAAATTGCTAAATTTAGAAAGAGAAACTTCTTACTAAGCCAAGGAAGAAAAATATCATTGAAGGTGTTATCGAACTCTTACCCACTTACACTACGTGCCGTTCTTGACAATGTTTTGGCCCTAGGCAAAAATTGCCAAAAAAAATAAAAAATGGCCCTAATATAAGTAAAGTTTCGCTTATTTTTTCACTAACTCTATAGTTCAATAATCATGCGCTTAACTGAAAAACCTAATGCTGCAAGTTCGATCCATGATAAAGGCTACTTATGCTAAGACTAACTTTTAATTATAGAGATTAACTCAATTTGGGCCCTTCATGAGATGGGCCCCAAACGGTTGCACCTCAAAACTACCCTTAGGAAGGACCCTGCTTAGGAGTTTCTAATGAGTGGAAAGTGCATAAGATGAATTGGGACCGAAATTGTTTGAGGATATATGGCTACAGATAACAAGCATTTTAGTTAGCATCTTTCAAGCAGGATACAAAAATGCTTAATTTATGTGATCATGTCACTCGTAGTCCATGTCTCTAAAGGCAATGACCTTGTTTGATGATCGGCTTTTCTTGGTTCTTAAGCAGAAATGACAGTTGAATTCCTTAGTTTTTGGCTCACTTTTTACCCAATTTTAAGGAACATAGTTCGCATATCCCTCTAGCTTAAACCCCAATAAAAACAATCAAAACTTCCTGTTGGTCAAACAAACCTAACTCTTCTTACGTAATGGCCTCAAAAACCCTAATTCTCCCACAGAAAAATCAGTCTAATAAAAAACATTTGTGACATGATTAGCACTCCATTGCACATAAACATTAATCAAACCAAGTTATTAACACCGCAAAAACCAATCAGAATCACAAAGCTACTAGATTCAATTAACCACAACAAATTCAAACTTCAATGTAAAAAAAGAAGAAACAGAATAAAATTTGTATGTTAATGAAAATAACATTGATAAAGTTTTAAGAGTGAATAAAATTACCTAAATTAGAAAAAAAAAACGGAAATTAGACTTACAAGAATGAACGAGAAGAAATTTGAGTTCAATTTAGAACCAGATTTCGAATTTTCGTTCAACACCGCCAAATAATTTAACCATCACAATCCAACTTGCAAGTGAGGATATAGGAGTTGCAAGAGAAAATGTATCTATTTAAACCGAAATTTGAAAGAGCTTGTGGTTGCCATTGTTGCAGAGAAGATTAGAGTTATGAATAGAAATGGAGGAATTGATGAATTTTCAAGTAATGGATGAGGTTGGAGGTCTGAGTAACTAATAGAGTAATACTATAACCTCTTTTATTTTTTACTCTTTTATACTTCAGCTGTTCTGTAATACTGTTACGTTTTAAATTATAAGTTATGTGCATTATTCATATTCAAACTTATTTTATATATTGCGATTAATATATAATAAAAAATATAGTCAAGTGGAATCTTATTTGAATCGTCTAATCACATACCTTTATAATATTAACTATTTATAATTTTTAGATTTGTATAATTCAACATATAAATAAACAAAATAACGCATTGAAATGCGTAAAAAGTGAAATGTAGCAAGTATAATGAAACGGAAATATATTTAAACAATGTGCTATTTTAATCGATTTTATTTTATCTGACTCCTTAAATTCTCTATGCACAAAGTATTAGAGTACTTTTTTCAAAAAAAAATAAAAAATATTAGAGTACTTCTCTATTTGTTAGGAGTTATATTGTCCTTCGAATTTTATTGAATATAAATTAATTATCCAAGTAGCTTCAATCGATCCTAGACATTTTCATACCTCAATAATTTACCTTAATAAACTCTGCATTTTTTTGGAAAGTATGATTATATCTCAACAATGTGAAGAACAAAATGGAAGAAATAAGGTGAAGAACAAGAAGAACAAAAATGAAGAACAATGGAGTTTTTTGGAGGAGAAGACATGGAAATCAATGGTGTGAGTTTATAAAAAGAAGTTTGGAGAAGATGACCTGCAAATGAGACTTAAGACCTCCTACAGCAGATTGCAATTCGGTTGGGGGCGCCACGAGCAAACAAACTGGAAAGGTAGGATTATTCATAAATAATCAACAGTTCGGATTATTCACAGCGGTTTGTCAATAGTTGGGATTATTCCCGACAATTTTTCGTAAAGTAAACTATTATTACATAAAGAAAAATATTTCTTCAATCATTTACGAAATTTTTGGGTTTGATTCTCTATATCACCTTCTAGATTTATAATGTCCCATTAGCTAACTGATGAATGGCTTAAAGCTTACAATCTCTTTATGTTTCACCTAATACCTTTACACAATTGCCGTGTGAGAGGCTATCACCGTGACACGCTATTATACACGGGTTGGGTAACCCTTATAATACAATTATGAGGTCCTTGTTTTCAAAGTTGACTCACCAAGATACGATTTCTCATAAGAACAGCTCGTAAACAGGAAGTATACCGAATACCCAAGCTAGAAACACCATATTTTGGATGCTCCCATGTTTTTGAAATAACTAATGTGTTGTGTGTGCACCCGTTAAACTACCAAGATCTATGTTTAGACACAAATCTGAAACTATAAACACTCAATTATATACTCCATTCAAATTTAGAAATCAAATATCCTAAATGTACCATTTTTCATATACATATACTAAAAAAAAGATACAACTATCGATCGATCAGTTAATCTCAATACAACATCGAAACGTTAAGGCTGAGTATTAGGTAATTTGTTGAGAACCGAATGCTCGGGTTTATGATCACACTCGAAATCGAGATGCACGAATGCCCTCTCAACTTCTGGGAGCATCTCGATCTTTATCTGCAATGACTCCCCGATTGCATGGGCTTCTTTCAAGGGCAAGTCTTCTGGTAGCTCAATATCAACCTTATTATTGATCAAGTCACAATTCACAACCATTATTAGATGTTCTTCATACAAACATAGCTAAGATAAACTTATGATCTGCCTGAAAATGAAGCACAATAGAGCCTAACCTCGACGAAGTATAGAGCCCCGAATGTGTATGCTCGAACGGTATCAACTCGTTTTATTTGAGCATGATGCCTTATTACAAGGTATGTGAGTTTCTGCAGGACTTCTGGAGGAGCTGCTTGTCCTACTAGAGATACTGCAGAAGGATAGTGAAAAGAACTCTTAGAAATACTTTTGCACAAATACAATCCCACAAATAATTTTAAAGATGACTTAGAGGGTAGGAGTGGAAAGGGATGTGAAAAACATAGACTTACAGGATAAGATGATAGAAATAGAAATGAATGGAGAAGAATCCATTTGGACGAATACTAAATATGATCTATCGACTATCGGTTCATGTACCCGATTCCAATCTTTGAAATTAAAGCTTTGACATTATTATTATTGTATTCAGATTATTTAAGTCCATTTTGATGCTGCTAAACATTTATAGATCTTTGATTAGAAAAAGAGTTTTTTTTGCCAACTATAACTTTCGAGTTTAGGCTTTTCACAAATATTAGCGAACAATTGCCTTCTCATTCATAAACAAGAAGACGAAACAACCACTTTGCAGGTGGTGGTGGTGGTGGTGGGGTGGGGGAATGGTGGTGATCGGGGAGGGGCATAGAGAGGTTGGGGAAGAGGGGTATAATTGGGGTAATTACATATGTTGAATTAATGAATTTATTGAAAGTCAAAGGTCATTACCTCGGTCAACGGTCAGTTAGCTGGTTATCTCACCTGAATCCGGTAAAGTGGTTGTATCATTGTCATATTTATAAATGTAAAGAGTGAAAACTGTTCGCAAAAATAAACTTCGAGGCTGTTGTTTGTGAAAAGCCTAAACTCAAAGGTCGTAGTTGCATAAAACTCTACAAGTTATAATGAAATACTTTAAAATGACTTGTTAAATCACGTGCACATGTCGACGATTGTTATCAATGGTCGATTAGAAACAACATTTTTGTTATCACTTTCAAGGGTAATGTTGTGTACCTTCGAGCTCCCAAACCTCACCTAAATGGGAGCAACTTAATTCCTTTCAGATCAAAAGGATCATAATCATCAACTACTTATGACTAGAAAACAGAATGCTGTAAAAAAGTGGGAATTGGTTAGGAAGGAAAATAGAGCATATGAACCTGCATTTTCAAGAACTGTTCCAGACCAATTGGTAATGGTATAAACTGCAAGAGCAATAGCACCAATAGGATCTATCCACCAATAAAATCGGTCTCCAAGAATGGCAGCAATCAAACCCACAACATTTGTCACCACATCAAAGTAATGATCCTGTTATAGGTCAAAACAGAAGCGAGTTAAAATTTGACGCTTTTGCGAATCACAATCTTAAAGTTTATTTTTTTGCGAATTACAACTATCAAAGAATCAAAATCTACGGCGTTCATGCGAAATCACTTTCCGAACATTTTAGTTGTTGGAATTTTGGGATTTGGCCGAAATGATGTAGATTTTTATACTTTAGTGTTTGTAATCCGCAGAAAATAAACATTAAGGTTGTAAGGTCCCAATTGTTAAGGCTGTAATCCGCAAATTATTCTAAGTAGAATACATGTATACCTTTGCATAAGCGCGAACAATCCTATTCCCGGAACTTCTGCAGTAAACCCAAAGTGCGAGTTTTACAAATGTAGCAAAAAGCATGATGGAATAGAGCCATATAAGCTGTTCATGAGTTAACTTTGGAAAAGGTTCATTCTTTATCAGCTTTTCCACAGCTTCAATTAGCACTTGAAACCCTGCATCAGTAATATTTGCAAGTGAGTCAAACAACAAAAAAATGCATTTTCATCGACTATTGATGTTTTAGGTCGACTTTTTCTCCATGAAACAGCCAACAACCAACTTTTGCCAAATATTTTGAGAACATTTGACTTGACAACTAGCAAATCATTCAATGCTTCCAACAAATCTAGTCAACAGATATTGTCGCATATAAAAGACTGATATTGTTCTTCTACACTAAGGAATATACTCAATGGGCAATTTGGCAAATGTTTTTTTGTTTTTGGTTTTTGGCTGGTGAAACAACAAAAAAATGCATTTTCATCGACTATTGATGTTTTAGGTCGACTTTTTTTCCATGTAACAGCCAGCAACCAACTTTTGCCAAATATTTTGAGAACATTTGACTTAACAACTAGCAAATCGTTCAATGCTTCCAACAAATCTAGTCAACAGATCGATTATCTCAATATTTGTCACATATAAAAGACTGATATTGTTCTTCTACACTAAGGAATATATACTCAATGAGTAATTTGGCAAATGTTTTTTTTTTTTTTTGGTTTTTAGCTGGTCAAACAACAAAAATTTGCTTTTTTATCGACTATAGATGTTTTTGGTCGATTTTTCCCCATGAAACAGCCAACAGCCAACAACCATTTTGTACCAAACATTTTCATAGCATCCGACTTAACTAGCAAATCATTCAATACTTCCAAGTTCCAACAAATCTAGTCAATAGGTCGGTTATCTCAATAATTGTCACATATAAAAGACTAATATTGTTGATCTAGAATAAGGAATATACTCAATGGGTAGTTGACAAATGTTTTTTCTTGGTTTTTGGCTTAGTCAAACAACAAAAAATTGCTTTTTGATTGACTCTTGATGTTTCTAGTCGATTTTTCCCCATGAAACAACCAACAACCAACAACTAATTTTTACCAAACATTTTCATAACAACCGACTTAACAATCAGCAAATCATTCAATACATCCAACAACTCCAGTCAATAGGCTGATCATCTCAATGATCGTCACATACTCACATAAAAGACTAATATGTTGAATTTAACATCACTTAAGACAGCTTACCTAGAGTGGCCATGACAGCAGCAAATATCACAATTCCAACCGGTTGAACCCTTAGTTTTCCGATAGGATACTGGTAAATATTGATGTTTTTCATCGACAAATGCGTGAACCAAAGAATCCCACCGGCCATCAGATCTAACAATGAGTCCAGTGTTGATGCTGCTATAGCTAAAGACCCACTTCTTATAGTTGCATATATCTGTACTTTTATGTGCACCCATTTAGCCAAGCCTACTTATGTATAACTCATAGTACACAATGCTAACTTATAGCTATATACAAAGGAAATCTTACCTTTAGTACAAGCAAGATAATGTTGGCTACATTGGAAATGTTCATTGCTCTTTCGTGTTGGGCTTGTTCTCGGTCTTCTTCTTCCTCGTTGATGTCTAGTGGCGAATCTAAACCGTCTACCTCCTCGAACGACTTCAATGTTGCTACTTGTCTTTCATAGTACTCCTTCTCCGCTTTAGATCAAAGATACATTAAGTATAAAAGTTATGTCAATAAGTAGCTAAAACAATACAAGTAGCATTGGATTTACCATATAGTTACCTCTACCTAGGCTCTCATCTACCCGGAGTTTAGGGGTCAGATGTATTCGGCATTACCCTTGTACAAACAATAAAGTTTAATCAATATTTCTTAAATGGATCACCCTCAAGAATTGATTAACTAATAGGGATTATTGTAGGGAAATCAATAAAAAGTTAGATTATTCTGGATAATTTTTCTAAAGTTTATTTCTGTCAACTCTTGGAGCAAGTATCTTGTGCAACTTCATATATAATCCATCACTAATCTTTGCATCAATCAACAATGAATTGAATGTCCTAACTTATTCAATTGATCACCCTCAAGAATTGATTAAACAAGTTCATAGTACATTACTTCCCTTGCCATTTGTTCATAGTTGAGAGCATATCTTAATAAAGGTTTTATAAAATACATCATCTAACTTTAAGAATAAACAATTGTCATTTTTGTGAAATAAACAATTAGTACATAGCCAACCCCAATCTACACGGATTGTTGTTTTGACATTGTCATTTTTGTGAAATAAACAATCATAACAATAATTGAGTTCTTATTAGTAGCAATGTAGCAAAACTCAGAGTTATAGTCATCTACCTAGTATCCCGCACAAGTTAGCGTCCGGGAGAGAAGGGTGACGGGCAAATCCTACTCGTGCACCTCCAAGAAGAGGGCAAGGAGAAACGGGCGCACTCAATTCATCCCAAATAGAGGTGCTCAAAACAGACTCGATGATTCGATATTCACCGACCTTGTAACCGAACCCTACTTGACCCAACTTTAAAATGAATTTAAAATTATATAAAAATCAATATGCACACAATACATGATTTTAAGTCGACCTGAAACATATGTTCCGAAATTGACTTGATGACGGAAGACCCAAATGAACAATCTAATCCCAAAAAGATAGGTTCCCGTAAAGATAAGGAAAGTAGCACAAAGCGTGCCTAAGAAGACACATACAATTTACAACACACCCTAACATAAATAAAATAAAATGTTTATCATGATTATAACAGAATCAAGAATAAATTTTACCTTGAATCAACCCAGAAGTATTGGAAAGGTTAATATCAAAAGGGGATTCAGGATCCAAAGCAATTTGCACTTTTTGAGGGAGCTTAGAAAGAAAGTCATTCATCAAACTTGTAAAAGAGTATTGACAATGCACTTCTTCATCTCTTCCATTCACAATCTTATCCAACAATGGCTTCTTAGCATCATCCAATTCACTTCCTCCTTCCATATTTTTCTCTATTTTTCCCAAAATAAAAAAAAAACCCAAAAAAATTCAACAATTAAAATCAAGATTACAATCTTGAAAATTACATAAAATGAATTAATTTGAGAGAAAATGACAAATCATTCAAGAGAAGTACAAATACAAAAGAGAAAATTCTTTATGCATTATGCATGATTGGACCATACCATACCCATTATGAAGATAAAAGGATAAATAATAAACTTTTTCAGAGCCACTCACACATAATTATATATATGGATCTAAAAAACCTAGAACAACAAATGCATACGTTCGAACAATAAACAGTCAATTTTACATAAAAAGAATAAGAACAAGGATGATAATGACGACAAGGACAATAGACATGTAATTATACTGGAATCCCAGTGGTAGAGATGAAAGAAAACAACTCTTATATGAACAAAATATATTGAAGATTATACTTATACCATAAAATTGATTTAGAAGAGACAACTCTCTATGCAGGGCCGTCTCTTTCTGGAGGTAAAATTGACCGCTTTCTTCTAGTAATTCTAGTATGAATATGGATTGTCCGTTACATTTTCTCACCCAGACCCTATTTTCAAGCGGGATATTGGGTTGATGATCATATATTACTTTCTCTGTTACCTAAAGTTGTTCAATAATTCTTTTTTAGCTCATCTTATAGGCCTTAATTGAGTTAGCTCAAACTCTTTTAAAAAAAATTAATGTTTTTTGTATGAGTGCAAATACAGATTTTATTGGTTTCTTATTTTTATTAATGGGTTGTTCTTGTTTGTATGGATTAGTTTCACTTGGAGGCGGTCTCATATTACAAGACTTACTGAAAATTGTTTTATTCATGAGAATTAAGATAAATAGGAGTATGTTGAGACTATTTTTATTGGGTTGACACTGTGTTAAAATGATTACTTATAACTTTAAAGTGGTTAATTATAAGAATAGTTTAATAATATGGATCTGTCTAATAGTAACACATTCTTATACAATAAAAGTTGGAAATTACATCTTTTAGATGGTGGATATATTATTTTATTAAATAATAAATTTAATAAGGAAAAAAATGAAGATCATAAGCATTAAAAAATATAAATAAAGTTAGTATACTTCCACTGAATTCGTAACCTTTCATTTTCCTTAGTCTATCTTATTTATTTATTTATTTTTGTTAGAATACAACAAGGACATGTTTTTGCGTTGGCATTGCAATATGGCTATGAGATACTCCCTCCGTCCTACTTAATTTGCATTATTTTTAATTTTGGTAAGTCTCATTTAATTTGCATTATTTTTATTTTTGGACAATGACATATCATTTTCTTTTAATCTCATCCATATATTTCAACTCTCTTTTAATTTCAATCGCACAATTCATTCTCTCTATTCATTTATTACCGATTTTTTTAAAATTTACACGCTTTTTCTTTGATACAATTCAAAGGCGACATATTGAGTATAACTTTGACCCTTTGATTGTTTACACAAATCTTGGATTCTTGGTAGTTAGATAGGACAAAAGGGCAAAGCATAAAGGTTATAAAATTTAGGTAATTAAATTTGTACTTAAATGGCTATCTAAAATAGGATACTAATTTCTAGAAGATTCGAGGTGTAATGTGTCAATACTAGTCTATATTTATTTATTGATTATGTCTTTATGCATGCATGATTGTAGTTTTTTAACCTAAGCAAGCTAGGCTAGGTTCATGATGAGTTTTACCACCTTTTTAATGTATATATCATATATGTATTACAAGAATATAAATATGATTAGCAAAATAAAAAAAAAAAGCTCTAGTTTTTAAAATAGGATATTATATATCTAATAAGATTAAGGGCTTCTACTACAACATAATTTGCTTTTAGTGGGATATATTTAGCGACATTTAATTTAAATGTCGTTATTTCAAATTTCTTATAATGTATATAGAGGGTTTAGTGACATTTATTAGAATCTTTAGCGGCATATTAAAAAGTCACACTAAAGCCTTTAGTCACATAGGATCTAGTGACATTTCTCACAAATATCACTATAGACTATAGTGACAATTACATATGCCACTAAAAACTGAATTAAGCGTCACTAAATCACTTTATGGTAGAACTTAAAATAAAAACTAATAATCATTACACTAAAAATATGAATCAGTGACATTTTTTTATTGTCACTAAATCCAATGTCGCAAAAAGCTAAATTTGTTGTAATGTTCTTTATTTTTTTTTATATATTATAAAAATTAGTAAAGAAAAAAAAATTAACTTAAACAGTAGAATACATATAATAATTTATTGTGAATTACATGAAAATAACAAATGACAATATATTTTGTGTACTTGTATTTTGATAATATATTTTGTTTTAACTTCATCTTAACTTATAAAAAAAAAATCACCCATACCAATAATTGTAAGTTTGTAAATCATATTATATTATACACATATTAAAATGCACACATATCACCATAAAAAAAATACTCTCATACTTTCATACTTCCATTGCTATACAACTATATTCATATAATTAAAAACAATCGATCAGAGTCAAAAAGATAAAGAAAGCAAATTTAATTGAATAGACTAAAAAGGTAATTAAGTGTGACATATTTAATAATTTTATCATACAATAATTTCATACCTCCATAATTCTTTATTATAAATAGGAAAAATTATAAGAAACTACCTAATTTATATACTATTTTTTAAAAAACTACCTTATATAAAAACTTTTGTAAAAAACTACCTTATATAATATAATTCTTTGCAAAACACTACCTTCTACTGATTTTCGTCAGTTAGACTGTTAACATTAACATTGACCTGAACAAAAAACTACCTTATATAATACAATTCTTTGCAAAACACTACCTTATATAATACAATTCTGTGCAGGCCAACTTTAATGTTAACAGTCAACTGACGAAAATCAGTAAAAGGTAGTGTTTTGCAAAGAATTGTATTATATAAGGTAGTTTTTTGCAAAAAATTTTATATAAGGTAGTTTTTTAAAAAAAGGTAGATAGATTAGGTAGTTTCTTATAATTTTTCTTTATAAATATTAGTGACCTGAATACGTGCAATTTTATATGTTCGTTGTATTATTACATCCTTTTATTCTTTTTACTTGTCTCCTTATTTTTTTTACTATTTAATAATAATTATTATTAATTAGTATTTTATTCTTAATCCATAAACTATAACTTAAAATATAGTCAGGTGAGATTTTATTTCATGGGAATTCTATATGATAAGCATCAGGTTAAGAGAAACGCCTGTAATAACTAAAATTGTTTTCGATTCTAAATGGTAAGCACCAGGTTAAGGGAAACTAACTGCCGTAACTATATTGCACAAAAAACGTTTAAAAACCGTTAAATATGAAAATTACAATTTTACCCTTGTTTAATTCATCATCTTCTTCTTCCTTTGCATCCATATCCATCTTCTTCAATTGTGTTAATATATCAGTAATAAGCTTTAGTACCTTGGTTATATTTTAGCTTTAGCAAAATATTGTTTTGGTAATTGCTCTAACAAATCTTTTTACTCTTCCTATTTTGTTTCTTACTCTATTTAAATAGAAGAGATTGTAAAGCTACAGTTGTAACAAATTTGTTTTTCTTTTGTTTGGCATTGCTTCTACTGTTTCATGCATCCTTCAATGGCTGCCAATGGAGGTTATAACAAATTGCTCTAACAAATTGGGATTTAATTAAGACAGAGAAAGATGATGCTAAGAAACTAAGAAAGAAAGTAGTAATCAAACCCTAATTTGTTAATCTACAAATTGCTCTAATTTGGTAATCTACAATCTGGGTTTCTTAATTCTAGTTAATTAATTACTCTAATTTTTACTTATTTTACTAATGGGCATATTTATTATTATTCATTTGCATTTTTAATTTTCCTTTGATTTTCTTCAACGAATGACAAAGATGATGCTAAGAAACTAAAAAAGAAAGTAGTAATAAAACCCAATTGCATTTTGAATTCCAGTTAATTTTTATTTAGTAATGGCAAAGATGCTAAGAAGCTAAGAAAGAAAGTGTATTACTTATCTAAATGGAGCCCCGGATTATAATCAAGATGGGCATAGAAGCAAGGATTTCAAAGGATTTGAAAGAGAAGAAAAGCAAAGGAAGAAGATGATGATGGAGAATTAAACAAGGGCAATATGGTAATTTCACCCTTTAATGGCCATTTAAACGTTTTTTAGCCCATATAGTTACGGCAATTAGTTTCCCTTAACCTGATGCTTACCATGTAGAATCGAAAACAAGATTAGTTATTACAGGCGTTTCCCTTAATCTGGTGCTTACCATGTAGAATTTTCCTTATTTCATTCATCTCAATACAATATAAAAATTATTAATATTAATTTTTCATATATAATTTTTAATCATACACAATTAGAGATATTAAGTATTAAAATATTATCTCGATAAATATAAAACAGGTAAATGAAACAACTAAGCTGAATTGGAGAAAATATAATTTTTCACAATTCGAGATATTAATTAAGTATAATTAAAAGAGACAAAAAACATTTTTATCGGTATACAATTATGTCCTTCAAGATAAACTACTTTGATACATTGATATTGATATTACCTTGGAATTATTTTTCTTTCTTAATATAAAATGAAATTATGCATAACAAAAATGGAAAACTACGTTGATATTCTTCACGGAGTCAATAAATTATCTCAAAAGTGGTATCAATAAGTATTCCACGCTCATAACCTGAAAAATAATAGAAATTTTATTCTTAATAATTGGTTCACATTATAATATATATCTTAGATATCGATTACACAATATACCGATTTATCTTAAACATACATTTTAAAGGCTCTGTTTTAAAAAATTTAGTGTAAAATCACGACTTAATAAAGTGATTTCAAAATACCTTAAAAAGACACAAAAAAACACATTACTTAAATTAATCGTATTATTCTTTCTGTTCTATTAAATTTACAATGTTTTTTTATTTTAGTCCAACCTTAATTTTTCTCAATTTTCTCCGTATTTAAAACATACAATAAAAGATTAATAAAATTATTAGGAGGAGATTATTCAATTAAAAAGCCACTTACTTGCCACAGTAACATATAAAAGGACTCAGCGGCAACACTGCTACGTATGTCAATGCTTTTGGCACGGTACCAAACATATATACCCAACATTGAATGTCCAACGACCTAGAATCCAATATGATATATACAAAAATAATTATTATATAAATTTTTTAATTATAAAAATATACCTAATATATGTAAACACATAAAATAAATAGATATTATAACAAAGTAATCAACAGAGTAAAAGTTTTCAGCTAAGTGTCTTGCATAAGTTAGTGTTCGAGGAGTAGGATAGCGGACAAATCATATCCCATGAAAAAGGTTAGAAATCAACAATTACTTAAGGTTGCGTTTGGGAACGTCCTTTTCATTTCGAGTTGTAGATTTCAATCATGTATTCATTAATTCTAATTTTGAGAATGACAAGGTTTGAGAAGTCATTCTCAAATTCTCATTTTTAACCACTTTTATAACCATGGTGGATTTGACTCAAATTCAAATTTGAATTTTTTTGATTTTCCAAACAATAAATTGAAGTCAATTTTAAATTTTTAAATGAAATCCTTGTTTCCTAACATGGCATAAAGTAAAATCACTCATTAAATCATGTGCACTTTTTCATAAATGTATAACGTTTGTTAACAAAGGTCAATGGAAATAAACAACCACTTTGTTAGTTTTGTTATTAATACAACTGGTAAGATTATATATATCTAACCCTCCCAAACTAGACCCTGAATGAGTGTCACTTAATTAATATATTGGGATAAAAAAATAAAATATAATTTAAATTATGGAAGAAGACACTCTTACCATTGTGCATCTGCTCCAAATTGTTGAAGCTTGAATTCCTCCCACTAGAATTCCAAATATGAAAGTTGCTTCAAGTAGACATACACAGATTTGAAACATCTACAACACCATACATTAGTCAAAGTCAAAGGGAGGAGGAAGTTCAGTCATTGGTTTTAAAAGTCAACTGTTATATAAATAATCCCGACTATTAATTAAATGGCAAAAAACTTAATTACAATTTATTTTTTAACTTATTTCTTAGTTTTATTGGAATTAGATGAAATTAGATCAGATAAAAAAGATTCAAAATTAGTTAATGAAGTTTTAAAATAAACCTTTTTGTCGCCCAATTTAACCGCTAGAGTTTTGATTCCGTTCCTCCTATCTCCTTCAATATCAGGTATATCCTGCATAATTTTTAGAACAATTTTATATCAATATAATCTCTAATTTAATACTCTCTTCGTTCTTTTTTGATGTTTCATTTTAGTTTTTTCACAGATATTAAGAAATATGGAATCTTTGGTGGTAGTGGATATTATATTAATTATATTGTATTGGAATTATGAGAGAAAAAATAATTAAATCATCATCATCATCCTACCCAGTATATCGCTCATAGAAAACTATGGGCAGGGTCTGGGGTGAAGGACGGCGGCAACTCATACCCGTAAAGGAGAGCACAGTCCCCCGGCTCCAGGAAGATAGAAAAAATAATTAAATAATAGTGTGAAGTAATGATTGTATTGAAAGTATGAGGGAGAAAATAATTAAATAATAGTGTGAATTAAGGAAAATACGGATTTAAGGGGTAAAAGTAGGATGAAAACTTTCCAAAAATAGAAAGTATTCTAAAGTGGAAGAACTTTTGAAACTAAAGGTAGAAAAACTTAACATGAATGAACTTTTAAAACTATCCGTTATAATATTAATTGTGTAGCAATACAATTCTTACCTTAAATAGTCCAGTTACAACGGAAAAGAAACCTATAATCATAATCCCGAAAATCAAAGTATTTGAGAATAAAATTGGTCGTCCAAAGAAGAAAACCTACCAACAGAAAATGACATTTATTGTTACACTAGTATAGAATATAGAATTACTATAAAACAACAACCATAACCATTAGAATATTGTCTAACAATATATTCTCTTTGTCACTTTGATATTGCAACAATTTTCGTTTTAGATACTCTATTTCGTAAAATTTTCTACTGTTAGAATTATCGATGATTCGGTTTAGAAAGATGCAAGACTTGATAAAGAAAAATAATTAAATTGTTAGTATTTGTAGAGGATGCCCCAATATATATGCACTTCGAATTGGTTGAGAGAGAAGAGAATTAACCTAGTATACTTTCTGTAAGAGTATATAACATATTTTGGAATCTTAATCATCAGCTTAAGTTTTTTATTGAATTGACTCTTTGATATGTTATCAGTAGTTAGTGTAACAAGAGGTCATACAATTAATTATAAATTTTTCGAAGTGAAGAGATATACCTGTATGTGCAAATAGAATACAGTTTGCACTGTTGCGCGAGCTCCGACAAAAGACAATGTTGCAACGAAAGAATATTTCTTCCATCTCAACATTGGAAGCTGTAATCATTACATTTTAAATCATGAAAAAAAACTTCAATTACTAAATAATCACATGATAAAGAAAGGTTAAAAAAGTATAAAAAAAGATAAAATAATATTGTTTCTTTTCAATTTGTTTTTCCACGTTATACATCCAACCGAATAAAATAAGATGTCACATGATTATGTTTTAAGGTGGATTTTTTTAAATAAATAAATAAATACAATAGTCGAAAATAAAAAAATTTTTTTAGAAAAAAACAGGTCATTGTCAGTAAAAAGTAAAATCAAGTATATATGTTAAGTTGTTAACATGTTTGTACGTGCTTTTAAGAACAATCTAACTAATATTAGAACTATTTCAACCAAATTGAAAGTTGACACGTTCTATTTAAAGTAAGTGTCTTACGTAAACATAATTAGTTTAGTCGATTGTTTTTTTTAAACAATTAAAAATAAATAAGTACGTAGAAGTTTTTTTTTTCGAAGATAAAATAAGTAGAAGTTGAAATTAGTGTCTTACGTCGACTGAGTATCCAAACCCTGCAACAATGTAGACTACAGCAATCCATAATAAGTATGGCGATCCTGATCTCCATGCCAGTAACAAACTCTGTAGCAACAAAAATTATTTAATCAATTTATCAAATTAAATAAGGATAAGATTGAATAACAGCGCTACGTACTTAATATAAGAAGGATAAGAAGAAATTAATATATGTAATCTAATATATTAATCGATAAAAGCTAATTAGATAATTATTATTCATTCACAAAAAATAAATTTAAATTATATATTATTCATTCACAAAAATTAATTAAGGAAATTAGTATACCATAACAGCACTAGTTGTAGTTATCAGAATCCCGTCTGTAATAGATAATTCACCAGAGGCCAATGGCAGATATGGCTTGTTAATCTGTTTCAATAAAGAATGCAATAACTTTAATTATTATATCTAAAACTAAAGTCTAAAATTTGTAACATAAATAGAATTTTTTTTTTTGTAGAATAACAAATAAAACGACCAAAAATATCAAATAGGTAAATTATTAAAGAACAAAGTGTGTAACCAAGGCCGATCCTAAGTTCCTAAGATGGGGCCGGTGGGCAAAAAGGGCCACCACCAGAAGTTAATAAGTGACAAGAATTAACAAAAAAAAATTATAATTAACTAAAAAAACACACCTTATCAATCTCCATATCGCAAATTTGATTTATACCAACGGCATAAATTACGCACAATATTATAACAATAATTCCCTATCATAATAAATTACATATATTAGAAAATAATTAATTTAGTTTAGAGAAAAAAAATTTTTAATTAAAAATGTAAATATACTGGTAATAAGTAATTACCTCAACAACTCTGGCAAAAAACGATGGACTAAAATCTGAGAGATTCTCTACCGCAACTAGTGACGTTGATAGTAAAAAAGCAATCTATTACGAACAAGATTGTTATTAGTTTCGTCGATTAAACATTATGCACATATGTTTAGACAATAAAATTGTTTATTATTTATTTTTTAAATTATTTTCTTAAATATTATTACATTTATTTAAATTAGAAGATATATTCTATTGAATTTAATATAATTATCATAATTATTGTCTAAACTCTAAACCTATACACCACAAGCTTAAGTTAAAAAATCGAAATAAAATATGCAATGTTGCGAGAATTATGAGTTAGCCTGGTTTAGTTTTACACCATAACAATATACTACTTTTAATTTTAAATACTAATTAACAAGTTATTTATATTAAGTGGGTTCGATATGATAGTGCTATTTTATTTTTCTTTTATATTACAAATAGAAAAAAACAAGATAAATATATGTAAAAAGTGGAAATTGGCTGAGAAGAGTCAAGTAGGATCAAGGTCGGCTCTATATATTTTGGGGTCTGGGCGAAACAGCAAATTAGGGCCCTTTTCCTTTATAATTTATAACCTATATGCACCTTATACAACTATTAATTTTGCTTTTTTGACATAGGACCCTGTGCGACGGACCCTCTTGCCCACCCTTAGGGCGGGCTCTGAGTAGGATCAAATGTCCAGCCGACACGTTAATAATGGGTTAATTAATAAAAAAGTAATTAAGATTAAAATAAAAAAGTTACCGTTGCATAGATGGAATAAGGACGGGTGAATTTATAGAATGCATTAAGAGCTTGTGAAAAAGATTTGACTCTTGTTTTTGCTACTTTGACTTTTTTTTCAGCTTCAATTTTGCTTGCATCATGCACCCTCTTTCCATTAACCCTTCGGCTTATTTGACTGTCTACTTGGGTTAAAATTTGATATTTTGTGTTCTCCATCTCCACTTAATTACTCTTCTACTTTGCTAAAACAACAACATTCAAAATATATATTAAATAACTATTTTTAGTATTTTTATTGGGTTTCGAGTAAAGTTAAAATATGAGTTTTTTTTTTAATATGTGCATGTTTAAAATTTTAAAACGACTATGATAAACTATTAATTTATTTTAATTAAACGAACTATGTACTAATTTACTTAACTAATCTAATTAATGTGAAAAAAACAATAACCTAAGAATAACCCTGCTTAATTACCTTGATTCAATTAATACCAATGAAAAAGTAAAATAAAAAATATAAAAAAATCAAACGATAGGCATGCGTACTAGCTAATAATTCAAACTCATATAATTAAAACACAAGTTCTCATTATAAAGGTAATTAATCGGCATTACCTATGAAGATTTACACGTGTTGCTGTCTAGTGAAAAAAATTTAATTAAAAAATTCAAATTGAATAAAAAATTTAGCCTTCAAAATAAGGGTATAGTATAAATTAATAAGAATCAGGTTAAAAATACAATAGATCATAATATTTGAGGTGGGCCAAGTGTGCCTTTGGTTGCATATATGAACTATATTGTATCACACTACAACATAATTTGCTTTTAGTGGGATATATTTAGTGATTTAGTTTAAATGTCGCTAAAATACTTTATGGTGGAACTTAAAATAAAATTCAATAATTATTACACTAAAAATATGAATCAGTGACATTTTTTTAATGTCACTAAATCTAATGTCACAAAAAGCTAAATTTATTGTAGTGCATCATGTTTTATAGTAGAAGAATTGAAAATACAAACCAAAGATAATAGAAGATTAGATCGCACTTACAGGAGGTTGATTAGAAATTAATAGAGATAAAAGAGTATATTTTTGTTTAAGCCAATCGGAATATGAGGAAAAGTATGAATGAAGTTTTAGTCTCGCAAGATCTATATATAGCTAGCTATTACAAGGAAACTACATATTTGTTATTTGCAACTTTAATGTTTTTTTAAAAAATTTCAACCAACCACAAAAATATTAACGTCTAGTATGTTCAGGCCAAATCACATGATTCCGAACATTTTAGCAGTCGAAATTATAAATCTTCAACTATAAATAATAAAAAAAGATAATGATATTTAATTTGCAAGTTGAAGGTTTGGAGCGTTAAGACTATACATAAAAACTAACACTATTTTTATAATCAATTACAATTATTTTAACTTCCTATGAGAGAATAAAAGGTAAACATAATAAATTATATTTAAAAATCTTATATTTTCAAAATAAGTATAATATTAAATTACATTAAAAAATTCAAATTATTTTTTATATACAACAACAAGGAGTACTGTATATGAAATTTTCTAGTAAAAATTAACAAATTTTTATATATATATATATATATATATATATATATATATATATATATATATATATATATATATATATATATATATATATATATATATATATATATATATATATATATATATATATATTAAAACCTATTAAAATAGTGTTTTATATTCAAGTGACATCTTAAATAATTCGTTTTAATATATATTTTTATAATATCAACTTGAATTTATTGAATACTTTGCTTTTCTTCCATATGAATATTCTTAACTCACCTACTAATTTTAAAACATTACATAAGAAATGATCAAATATCACAAATATCACAAATTTAAGTAAAGTTTAATAGTAAAAGTAGTAGAAATGAAATTAAGTTCTAGTCTTTATACATATGCTATGATGATGCTAATTAAGAAAAATTAAATTATGTTACAACAAATATTATTTGAGACCGTTTCCTCATGAAACGAGTTCATATAAACCTTTTTAACCAATCACTTTATAATTGTTTTAAGACTATAAAAATTATTATTTTAATAAGTAATCACAGTGTACGAGTCAGTTTAATAAAGAGAGTATTACCATTAAACATTCACATTTAAAAACTTGTATTTTTTATAATTTTTTGTTTTTTAAATGTGAGAATTAAATCCTTTATCATCAATCATTATATATCATCATATAACATTCTCATGTTAATTTAAAATAAAAAATTTAATGTTTGAAAATCTAAGAATTGTGTCTGATCAGTCCACCAAAGATTTTAGATATTATATAACAAAAGTTGTTATCATCACTAATCACTAATCACTAACTATCACTTTGAACTTTCACACTTATTTGAAAGAATATACAAAAGATTTGGTATGAAGAAAATTAAAATACTTCTATTGTTTCACAATAATAATTAATTTTAGTAATAATATCACATGCAAATTTCGAAAAGGTGAGTCGTGGGTAGGAGAATACACAAGAGGAGAATCTTTCGTCCAGACTTGGTTCGCAGTATTTTTATGTGGAATAATTTTAAATGTATAAATTTACTGAGTATTTTTATTTTGAGTATTTTTATTTAACGAGTATAATCAAATACAATTGTTAAAAAAATAGTTGTCATTTTTAAGTTGGTCTATAGACTTTTTTCAGAAAACTGATACTAAACTGACCAATTTCTAGAATAAAATAAGAAAATATGCATTGAATCAAGATGCTTTAAACACTTAGGGCCGGGGGTGTATGGTATGCCTGTTAGAGTATATAATATATCATATGGGTTTGACCATCACCTTAAACTTTTATGATTTTTATTGGGTTTAGTAATCGAAATGGATTGATTACCTTTGGATACTTTGTTAGATTTCCAAAGAGGAGTTGGTCATGCCTATATAAGCCACGTGACACAGTCTATTATATTAGTCTATTATAATAATCATCTTAAAATCACTTATAGTTTAAAATGATCAGTAAAAAAGTTAGATATGGATCCGTCATATGGTGTGACGGTATTATATAAGACGAATTTTATATCTAATATATACAATTAATATAACATTAGGTTTTATATGAGATCGCCTTACTATATGAGCAGGGCCGGTGAATGACCTGTGCAGCCAGTGCTACTGCGCAGGGCCCAATTCAAAATAAAGCCCCAAAATAGGTTACATTGCTATTGCCTCCAAATTTGTTGAAGTCCAGTGATAAAATGCTAGCAATTAAGCGGTCAAGTTCAAAACTTGCTAGCAACAATTCTTGTATCTTTTTGAAGACCCAATAATAGTTCCTTTGGTCTTTAAAATATTGTCCAACATAAAAAATTAGAATATTTGCCTAATTAGTGTTGAAAAATAAAAAAATTCCCAAAATATTATCCGATTCTTGTTACAAATCTTGGTATTACTCTACTTACTTATTTTCATCTTTAGAAATTGAGCATATTTTATTAATTTATTATTGTTCAATTTACCATAATTTAGTGGTTTTTTTTATTAATACTCATCATTATCATACTCAATATTTCTCATTTATAGACAACTATGGTTAGGGCTTAGAGAGGGAAGAGAGACGGCACTCGGCACGTCACTTTTGTATTTAACACTCTTGTATTTAAAAAAAATCACTTTCTCTTAATTTTGTTAGGAATATTTTTTTATCATAGTCAACTATATAACACACTGATTTTAATTAGTTTTACAAAAGACATGCAATTTAATAGGATAATTTAAATTTTTTCAAAAATAACCTTAAAAATATTAAAAGAGGTAATTCAAAAAAAATCTCTAATAGAGAATCAAAAGCGCATTTTACATTATCTGCACAGGGCCCTCATTTTCTATGAGACGGCCCTGTATATGAGGGAAAACCATATAATTAGCCCATGTCATTAACAAGTCTTTTATAAGACTATCTATGAGACGGACCCATACAAGATAATTGCCGTCATTTTAAGAGAAAAAAATAATAAACTACTTTTTTTTAATATATTAGAGTTGGGTCAGCTCATATTGAGTCGTCTCACAGTGAGACGGTCTTGATAAAAAATTTATCGTTTATCAATTGATCACTTTATAATTATAAATGATAACATTAATAAACTAAATGTATTTGGGGTTAGTTCAATAGAGATAGTCTCACCATATAATTTACCTAATTGTACTCTTTAATAGTTGGTTAACAATTGACTTATTATCTAATACTTTTAACTGATGAAAATAGTCAATAATTTTAGCCAATAACTCCAACTATCAGTCACTTGTTAAACAGACCTTAAAATTTATTCCCAAAAACTTAGTAGGCAGTGAAAATCGAATTCATCTCTCAATCTTAAATATTCCATTTTGGTTGTATAATACTATGATGCGGTCCCTACCATAAATCATCAACGTGGAAATTTGGGTCAAACTGTTCTAATTTCTAACTACCCAAATGCTGACCTTGGTATAACATCCTCGTGTTCTTTTCATAAATTATTTAATTAAGTTCAAACTTTTATAAGTTTATTAGGCACCTAATTAAGCACTAAGCATAATATTATAATTTATAACCCAATAATTATTTATAGAGATTAAAAAAATGCTTCATATTCCTCACACCCAACACGCTAGCTTACTAGAAATGTGAATTAATGTATTTTTTCTTCCTACTTATTTTACATTATTTTAAATTACAATTAGAGAACTTTTTCAGCTAAATAATACTCCCTCCGTTTTCAAATGTTCTTCCCATACTTTTTGCACAGTTTTCAAAGTAAATTTTGAGCCTAAATATCTCTAAATACGCATCATAAAAAATTATAAAAAATATATAATAAAAAAGTATACATTAAGACGAATCTAACGAGATCTCACATGGATATATTTTGTCTTCTATATATGTCTTAAAAATATTAATCAAATTTCTCTTTCCAAAATAGAATATTCTAAATGGGAAGAACATAGGAAACGGAGGGAGTATAAAATGAATGGAACATACGCTATATATTTGGTGACATTTAATTTAACTATCACTATTTAGTGATATTCATTAGAATTTTTAGCAGCAAAATAAAAAATTATTTATACTAAAACTTTTCACGATATTAGATGATTAGATCTAGTGACATTTCTCATAAATGCCACTATAGGCTATAATGACAATTTCCTATCACTAAAGGCCAAATACAGTGTCATTAAATTAGTTTATAGTGAAATTCAAAATTTTTTATAGTGAGAACAGAGGAGAAGCAGCTATAAATATAGATCTCCTAGATGAAGAAGCATTAAGCTCTAACTAAATCATCAAATGGAATATA
Source organism: Amaranthus cruentus (assembly GCA_019425755.1). Lineage (NCBI taxonomy): Eukaryota > Viridiplantae > Streptophyta > Magnoliopsida > Caryophyllales > Amaranthaceae > Amaranthus > Amaranthus cruentus. The sequence goes on from CM033454.1 coordinate 22,826,417, forward strand.
TTGTTTTAATACCCATCATAGTGATCATCATCACTATCTTCTCAAAATCAAAATCAAACACAAAATCAAAGCTTCCTCCTGGACCAAAACCATGGCCCATCATAGGCAATATACTTGAGCTTGGGGACAAGCCTCATCAAACATTCACCGAGCTTTCAAAAACTTACGGTCCAATAATGTTTGTAAAACTCGGGTTTGTCCCTACAATAGTGATATCTTCCCCGGATATAGCTCAAGAAATGTTCCTTAAACACGACATAACCTTCTCAGATAGAAATGTTCCGGACTCTGTCCGAGCCATGGATCATGATAAATATTCCATGGCCTGGCTTCCGGTAAGTCCAAAATGGCGTAACCTTCGAAAAATTGCAGTCGTACAATTATTCACAAATAATCGACTAGATGGTGGCAAAGAATTGCGCCAAAAAAAGGCGCAAGAGCTAGGTGATTATGTACGAAAATGTAGGGAAACGAGTACACCAGTCGATATTAATAAGGCCGCGTCTACTAGTGTATCAAACTTGTTGTCTAACACAATTTTTTCCATGGATTTGAATAGCCATACTTCAACCAACTCCCAAGAATTTAATGAGCTTATTTTGCATATGATGGAAGTGGCAGTAACACCAAATGTGTCTGATTTATTTCCTATGCTTAAGCACTTGGATTTACAAGGAGTATTAAAAAGAACTAATAAATTTACTCATAAAATTATGAAAATTTTTGATAAAATTATTAAGGAAAGGTTATTGAAGGATCCTATGAATCTTACAGATGATGTATTAGGGACTTTGCTCAAGCTTTTGGAGGATAAACAAATGAGTATTCATGATGTCAAACATTTTCTTATGGTAAGTGTTACTTTATACTATAGTATCTTTCATTTCATGTGTCTAGCTAGTGTAGTTTGCCCTAACACAATTTCTTAAATGACACCGTTTTATGGTGAGATCATCACTACACTAATGAGTTGACCTGTGTATATTTAGTGTGTTAGACTGATCACTTATATATTAAAAGTAATCAAATACAGAAACTTTGATAATTATATGGGTTCATCTCATAATGATACGGTCTTATACAAGAGCACCTGTTTGCATAATACTCCCTGAGTCACCTTACAATGCCACACATGCTTGTATTGAAGGAAAATATTTAAGAGTCAAACTATATAAATAAATAATAAATATCTAATGGTACTAGAAGGATGAGAGAAAAAGAATATAATTAAATTTACTTTCAACTTTAATGCTTGTATTTCTTGTTCTGCATCACTTTATAACTATTTCTTACATTTAGTAACAATAATATTTCATTAGTTTTCTACTCTAATAACTTTTTTTTAGTTTGACTTTTATTTTCCCATAAATATCTACTCTCAAATACAAGCATCACTTAGAGTTTTTTTTTTTCCTTTAGCAATGAGCTTTTCAGAGTTCAACAAGACATAAAATTAATTAATGAATGATTTTTGCATTTACTAATATAATACAATTAAATTAAATTAAATATTATTTTATTAATTTGGAAAATACTTATATTCAAGGGAGTTATTAAGAAATAATTGTTTTCTGACATATTAAAATAATACCCTCTCCTATTCAGCCTAAATGTTCCATTTAGTTTTTCACACTTGCCGAGGCAATATTTTAACCCTTAATATCTGAAATTATTCTTAATTAAAAATTATAAAAATTTAATATTAATAATCCTTGTATTGAAACGAATCCAACAAGATCCCATATGACTATGTTTTAACTTATAGATTAAGAGTAAAATACAAATTAAGAGTGATAAGTGAATAGTGCCAAAAAAACTATGGGACATTTAGGCTGAATAGGAGGTAGTATATTTTTAGTAGCTGATTTTAAAAGTCAATGATAACAAAATTCTCCCATAATATACTAGTTTTGGTATAATAAAGACAAACAAAATTGGTATGTATAGTAAAATATCATGTATCTAAAACAAGCAAAAAAATATTTATTGAATAACAATATGTTTCTACGTTGTTATATAGGATTTATTTACAGGTGGAATACATACAACTTCTGTGACAGTGGAATGGGCTATGGCTGAATTATTACACAATCCACAAAAAATGAAGAAGGCTCAAATTGAAATACACGAAGTAGTTGGCAAAGATAAAGCCATACAAGAATCAGATATTACCAAATTACCATATCTTCAAGCAATTGTGAAAGAAACACTACGATTACATCCGCCAGCTCCTCTTTTAATTCCTCGCAAGACTATAAAAGATGTAGAATTATGCAACTATTTTGTGCCACAAAACTCCAACATTTTGATAAACTTATGGGGAATGGCTCGTGATTCAACCATATGGTCCAACCCATGTTTATTTTCTCCTGAAAGATTTTTGGATAGCGAAATTGATTTTAAAGGACGATATTTCGAGTTCATACCCTTTGGATCCGGAAGAAGAATATGTCCAGGTTTGCCGTTGGCTCATAGGATGATACATTTACTCTTGGCGACTCTAATATCATTCAATTGGAAGATTAGTCCGGATACTATAGACATGGAAGAAAAGTTTGGGATTAGTTTGCTAAAACTTAAGCCTCTTCAAGTCATTCCATATTTTGGTTGAATATCTTGTCAAAATTAATCAAGTATGTACCAAGTTAAACGAAAATTATTAAGTTTAACACGAATAAAAATGTTATTAAGGAAATGGACACCTGGTGACCGGATGACTTGCTATATATAGCAAGTTTTTTATAAAAAGATAAATTAAAAAAATGTCAAAAAAATATTTAAAAATGTTCTAAAAATTTATGATATTTTTATTATTTAGAATTTATTATGTAATATTTCAAAAAAATTCTCTAATTTCAAATAAATTTTCAGTTTACTTTTTTTGTGAATTACCTACTATAACAGGTCGCCGAATTACCCAAGCATACTCTAGGCAAATTCCTCTTAAAGTTGGAATTATTCATAGTTAATTAATAGGTGAAATTATATAGGAAAATCAAAAATAGGTTAAATTTTTCTAATACGAATTGGTCAATAAGAATTGATCGAACGGCACCAGGGATACAAAAATCCTCACTGCTTCTCGTGGTAGAGTTATGCATAGAATTGCTAAAGATGATATAGGTACATGTCAATATATAGTTCTTAATAACAGTGCCGCACAGTTTTCACTAAGTAAATATGAGATCCATGATACAAAAAACTTAGCCCTTTCACAAAGCTTTAAAACTTAAAAGAAAATTAAGACCCTTTCAAAAAATTATTAAATAAAAGATGTACAAGTGTCATCTCATCATATACTTCCTCCGTTCCATAATACTCGCTACATTTTCCATTTTGGGAAATTTCATATTACTTGTTACATTTCCCTTTTTAGTAAAAAACCAATCATTTAAAGTTATACATACTCCTATTTTTATCCTACTCTATATCTAATTATTCCTATTTTTCTTTTTCATTTTTCAACAAATAATATTAAAAAATTCCAACAAAGCAACTTTCCACCTACTACTCATCATTGCACAGTAACTTCTTAATCTTTGTGCCCATGCAATGGTAGCAAGTAAATCAGAACGGAGGAAGTATGTCTTACATGGATGATTCAAAGATTCCTTTCCCCCAAAGATTCCTTTCTTTATGTTGGTATATACTTCATCCGTTCCATAATACTTGCTACATTTTCTATTTTGGGAAGTTTTATATTACTTACTACATTTCCATTTTTAGTAAAACACCAATCATTTAAAGTTCCACCTACTCCTATATTTATCCTACTCTATACCTCATTAACTATTATATCTACCATATTTAATCTTTATAATATTCCCAATCATCTAAAAAAACCTATTTTTCTTTTTCATTTTTCATCAAATAATATTAAAAAAATCCTAAAAAGAAACCCCCACATGCTCCTAATAATTACACAGTACTTCCTTAATATTTGTGCCCATGCATTTGTAGCGAGTAAAACAGAACGGAAGAAGTATTATAAAACTTAGAGTCACTCCTGAAAAAGTAAAAGAAATATACTTTAATTTAATAATGTAGATTTGCTCTTAACGGGATGAAAGTTGCTTATGCTCAGCATCATTTAACATAACTTGGATTGTTTCAACAGCTTGGAGCATAATTCTTAAAGCTGAGAGCATTGAAGTACTGCTAACATTCATTTTTAGGGTTTTAAAAGTTACAGATAAAAAGAAGTCTATGGTGTATTTTGGTAAAGTGATAAGATAGTAATGGGAAATAGTTGGTGTGGCTTCTACTGCTTCTACTATTTCAATAGTTACTAAACATCTATTGCTCAATTGGACTTGCTTCATCCTAGTATTTTCAAGTTTTAATACCAAATTTGTATCATTGGTATAATTTATGAAGTGGATTCTAATGGTGGTGACTAGAACGGACCGGAGAGAGGTCGGGAAAGAAGGGTTTAATTGGTGTGTGAAAATGGTGGTGTTGGATGAGAAAATGGTGGTAATTGGAGAGGGTTAGAAGAAGTTGAGGAAGAATGGTTTAATTGAGGTTAATTGCTAAATTAGGTTAGAATAATAAATTAATTGAAAGTCAAAGGTGAATTACCTTGGTCAACGGTCATTTAGCAGGTCATTCGGTGAAATGGCTGCATCGATGTCGTGTTTGGTAATTTGAAGGCTGTTGTTTTTACAAAAAAACTTCACGACTGTTTAGGCTAAAATGTTGTCTCGACAAGTGTGAAAAACTAAATGGGACAACTCAAGTGAATAGGAGTGAATAATATTTTTTTGATTTTAAAATTTAGTTAATTATTTTCGCAGAAGAATGAATTTACGTGATGAAAGAAATTGGATATATAAGCGAAGTTATAAAGAAGTTTATAATATAAGATTTTTAGAAGGTGTTGAAAAATTTATACAATTCGCAAAGAAAAACAATTTGGAAGTTAGATAAAATTGTTTTGTGCAAACAGTGTTAAAACTGTAGACTGAGACCTCTAGAGGTCATAAGAGATCCTTTATTGAAAAAGGCATACCGACTGAATTTCGACTGAATTGGTTAGTCGGAATAGACACATTTTTTTGAAGTGAGTTTGATAAAAAAAATTAAATTCAAAATGGATTTAATAAAATTGAATAAAATTAAACTACAATTTTGCTTTCATTTATAAACAGAAGATCAAATAAAAATGAATTAAATCGAAGAAAATAAAGTTTATAAAATGATAAAGAAAATATAAAAAAAGAAGAACCAAAAACAACTATTCTTATAAAGCAAATTTGTATTTTTTGTTTTGAGTTTCACGTTCATTCTTCATCATCAAATATAAAGCAAATTTGTATTTGGGCTTAGAAGTTATTTGTAATATTTTGGTTTTGCAATTATAAAAAAACTTAAAATAAATTTATAATTCAATTCAAATAGATATATATTTTTAATTTTTATCCAAATAATTTTCTTAACTCTAAGAGGATTAGGTCATAAGAATAATGCAACAAATATTCGGATCCACTAAAATACAACAGTGATAAGGGATAACTGAATGATTAACAAAGTTATACTCCCTCCGGTCCAGTTTACTAGTCCTATTTCCTTTTTTGGCAATTCCTCTTTACTTGTCCCATTTCCTTTTTTGGATATCTTTTTTTACCTAAATACCCTCACTTTTCCAATTCCCAATACCTAACTACCACCTTTACAATTAATTTAATCAATTAAAATACACAACTACCACCTTTTACATGGACCCCACTACTATCTTAAAATCCGTGCCCAGTCAAATGGGACTAGTAAACTGGACCGGAGGGAGTATTATTTTTTACAAGTGGTGGGCTCTACTTTACATATAGAAATATATAAATTATTGTGAGCCGACGCAATATATATAAAGCAAATTTGTATTTGGGTTTCTTGTTTTGAGGTGGTCTCTCACTAGAATAACTGATAGAAGAATCTGTTGTGAATGGGTTAAGACTTTAGTGAAGAAACAAGAACAAAAAGAATGCAAAGAAGAATGCAAAAACAGAGCACAACTAAGAGAACAACCCACAACAAGATTTAATGAGATATCTAATGATACCTCCCCCTCAAATAAAGTTTCTTATCATTAATATATCACAATACACTAATGATTCAACTCACAATGCTTTGAGAACACACTCACAAAGCAAAGATCGAAGCTTTACTTCAATCTCTCTCAAAATGCATAAAATAAGAAAGGACTCTTTTGGTTTCTAACCCTAGCTCTCAATCTTATCTATGCCTCACACACACTCTAACAATGTATTAAGACTCTTTATATAGTCCTAAGACACTTTAGAGTACCATAGTACAAGTGAGCTTGGAGCCCAAGAAAAGAATCCCATAATTAAAAAACCCGTCAGAATAGGTAGCTGTGTGTTGCTCGAGTTGAGCAGGTCTCGCTCGCCTGGTCGAGCGCTTGGCCAGAATCTACTGTCTTTCTGGTTTGTGTTTGCTCGATCGAGTCCATCTAGCTCAATGGGTCGAGCTTGTCTCCAGCACAGCACCACACCTTCTTCTTGGCTTCCTTAGCACACCTCAAATCATCACTATCAATCACTTGATCAAACGAGCCAAAGTGAATCACTCCATGACCCGTAGCACACTCCGCACCACTCTCAAGTGTGCAAGCAAGAGCGTAGAACTCGCCTCCATCATCATGAGATTTCGAGCTTGTCTCAACAATCTCCCCCTCAAGCCCAAATCTCCTATCATCATCAAATGTCACCTTCTTGGGTGACTTGCAATCATCAATGTGGCCTAGGCTACCACTTTCAACTTGTAGCACATACAACTTGCTCTCACTCCTTCTCCCTCTCATAAACACCATGCTCCCCTTAATGACTTTCAACAAGCCACCACTAGCTTTGAAAGTGCATCCCTTAGACTCCAATCTACCAAGTGATATGAGGTTTCTCTCAAGCTTAGGAACATACCTCACACCACCTAGCCTTCTTTTGACACCATCATGTGTCACAATAATCACCTCACCAATACCTTCCACCTTCACCCTCTCATCATTGGGTAAGGTGACAAGGTCTCCATCACAATAGCTAAGCTTAGCAAACTTCTTCTTCTCACAACAAATATGGAATGAGCAACCGGAGTCAATCACCCATTCCTTACTACAAGTCTCTCCCCCATCAACTAGAAGTGCTCCCTCATAGTCATCATCATCAACAAAGCCTAGAGCGGCGCTCCCGCTACTTTCACCATCTCTTCTTCCAACCTTCAAGTGTTTCACTCTCTTGAGGTCTTCCTTCATCTCTCTAGACATTGTTTGAATGTGCCCTTTCTTCTTACAATAGTAACACTCCTTGTTACTATAGTCATTCCTCACTTTAGACTTCCCCCTTGCTTGATACCCACTCTCTTTAGATCTCCCTCTTGAGCCTTCCCCAAACAAGGCCTCACTACCACCCTTCTTCTCATCCCCCTCACTATGCCTCTCCATGAACCGATCATTCTCTCTCAATGCCGCTAAAGCTTGATCAAGAGTGATGGTATCCCTACCAAGAAGAAATGTTTGAACTATATTCTTATAGCTCTTTGGAAGAGAAGCCAAGAGTAGTAGTGCCTTCTCCATTTCGGAAAGCTTCTCATCGGCATTCAACAATTGGCACACCAATTGATTGAATGTGTTAATGTGATCTTGCATAGTTGTATCCTCCTCCTTCAATCTCTCTCAAAATGCATAAAATAAGAAAGCAGGACTCTTTTGCTTTCTAACCCTAGCTCTCAATCTTATCTATGCCTCACACACACTCTAACAATGTATTAAGACTCTTTATATTGTCCTAAAACACTTTAGAGTACCATAGTACAAGTGAGCTTGGAGCCCAAGAAAAGAATCCCGCAATTAAAAAACCCGTCAGAATAGACAGCTGTGTGTCGCTCGAGTTGAGCAGGTCTCGCTCGCCTAGTCGAGCGCTTGGCCAGAACCTACTGTCTTTCTGGTTCGTGTTTGCTCGATCGAGCCCATCTAGCTCGATGGGTCGAGCTTGTCTCCAGCACAGCACCACACCTTCTTCTTGGCTTCCTTAGCACACCTCAAATCATCACTATCAATCACTTGATCAAACGAGCCAAAATGAATCACTCCATGACCCGTAGCACACTCCGCACCACTCTCAAGTGTGCAAGCAAGAGCGTAGGCTACGAGGTGATCGAACTCGCCTCCATCATCACGAGATTTCGGGCTTGTCTCAACAGAATCATATATGAGTATATTGTACTTCCTCCATTTCAAATAACTTGCACCATTACAAAGATAACGCACTATCTATTCATCAACCTTAATTTGTGATTATTTTTTAATCTATAAATTAAATTATAGTCAAGTGGAATATTTTTTAATTCGTCTCAATACAGAGATTATTTATATTAATTTTTATAATTTTTTATTATATTTGATTAGAGATATTAGAGAATTAAATTAATTAGTACGTTAGTCTGCGTTAAAAATCAAATAGTGCAAGTATTTTGGAACAGAAAAGTATTATAAATTACTCGCGTCCAATTATGATGCATTGTATGGAAAAAAGTCAGTATCAGTAGCAAAAATAATGGGAGGAATGTACGTAGTATCAGTAACAAACAAGCGTTATTATAAATAAAATATATAAAAAAAGTAATAACTTAATGGTAGTAGGTGTTTACTACTCTGACGTGCAGTTGAGTGCACAACCATTTGAGCGTTTTCAAATACGTTAAAATAAACGTTAATGTTTAATAAATTAAAAAGTAAATATAAAAATCTCACATTTATTTATTTATCATATCCAATAATAAAATTACTTCACCTGTCAATGTTGGCTTTGTGACCCTTAGGTTACTTGATCGATGCGAATATGTCATGCAATAATATATATATATATATATATATATATATATATATATATATATATATATATATATATATATATATATATATATATATATATATATATATATATATATATATATATATATATATATATATATATATATATATATATATATATATATATATATATATATATATATATATATATATATATATATATATATATATATATGTGTGTTGGGGATCATAAATCCTACATGTTCGAAATTACTATAATACCCTTGGTCAGCGGGTCAAAGGTCAAATATGCGAGTCAAGGTCAACATGGCTAATCTTGGTCAAACAAGGATGATCAATAAACTGAATGACAGTTAATTAGTTTGTCCTGATTGAAGACACCCCCTCTGATAACTGTCCATGATCACGGGTAACCGCCCCCACTAAGGTCACTCGCCTCATTATACACTCGCCAGAAGTTATTTGTCCAGAAATAACTTCCTGGCTGTCGTCACTCATTTCTCCTATAATGTAGTTTTTATGATCTGATCCTTTGTAATCTTTGGTTAGCTTTCTCTTTAGATATTATTGTCAGTCGTCACTCATTTCTCCTATAATGTAGGGTTCTTTTTTCCCTAGGGTAATTAATACACCACTTTCCTCTAGTCCTTCCTTAAAAATCCTATAATGTAGTTTTTATGATCTGATCCTTTGTATTTTTCTTCTATATTGTAGTTTTTATGAATTGTTTGCCAACTTACCTCACTCGGTTACTCCTATATATATATATATATATATATATATATATATATATATATATATATATATATATATATATATATATATATATATATATATATATATATATGTATGTGGGGGGTATCATAGACATTATAAAATATTAAAATGAAAACGAATAAAATTAAATATGTCCAAAATTTTAGATATAAAATGAAATATTTTTTAGGGCGCAACAAGTGAAATGACAAATGAAAATTACTTCAAGAAACAGAACAAATATTAAATATTATAAGTCGAAATGAATTTGACAAAATTTTATACAAATATATTTTATCTTATAAATATAAAAAAAATCATATAGAAGATTCTCTGATTAAAAAATATATTTAATATAAAAAGAGAAAAAAAAAAAGGGAGTACAACGAATTATTATAAAAAAACGAAAATTAGGTGAAAACTACTTTTGTCTTAAAAAATGAAAAATCATTCAACCTGATTTTAATATTAAAACATACTAATCATTATCATCAAAAATCAAAAAATTATTAAAACACGGCTAATGTATCTCATTGAGCTTTCACGCGTGCGAAAGGAAAGTAGAAGATTACCAAATAATCTAATACGAGATGTTACTTTGATATTACTTTTATTAGGCCGGTCTATGTATATTTAGTGTGTTGATTTTAAAGTGATAAATTAAAAAATTAACTAATTATAAATATTTTATCTAATTTATCTCCAATTTAAAAAAAAAATCAAATTCTAAATTAGCTAAAGAGAATGACGAGTGGAAAGAGAATAAGAAGAAACCTCAAATGAGACATACATACGTTGAATGATAAAAATTATTGCTAATGGTTGTTTCGTATAACAATATTTTGAAAACACTTCAGTTAAGAGGGGTGATTGATCTATTACCACTCCATAAGATGTGGAAACAAACTAACGGATTAATATTATATTATTCCAAAGAAAGGGACTAGGTTATCAAACATTACATACCAAACTTTGGTAAATCGGAGTATTTATTAATTCCGTTACTAAACATCAAATTTGATGTACCAAACAACCTCTTAATTTAAATTAAGGAGCTTATACGATCATTCATTCTATTCATTCTATATTTTTATCTCGTATTACCACCATAGTTATCAGAATCCCGATTCTGATCAACGATTTTACGATCTTACGATCTAAAAATGGGCGATCGATCCGGATCGTAGGTAGGATCTTAATCTGGTAGAATCGTGCGATCCTACTTATCTGAAAAATTTAGGTGATAGGATTATAACACGATTCTACGATCCTACGATTTTACGATCCGATCCTACATGGGTAGTTTCAATTTTAAAACATTTTCATATAATACAAATTTTACTTACGTATAAATATATAATTAAGAAATTGTATTAATACCTTTATGAAATTCAAGTTTTTCTTAATTTGCAGTTTAAAAATGATTATTAAAAGTATTTTTTGTTCAAAACTTAATAAATATAGTCAAATAAGTTTTACTTACACCTTAAAACTTAAAAAGATAACAAATGTAAATGATAATTAGTAATTCAAAGCACATTGATACATATTTGTAGGATCACACGATCCTACGATCCGATTCTACCGATTTCGATCCTACCCCCTCAACGATCCTACATAGAATCCCCATCCTAATAACCATGATTTACCACTATTTATTCTACTTTATTTGGTAGTGGGTCAAAAAAATTTTCTTAAATTTTAAATTAATGAGACAATTTTATAGTGAGACTATCTTTATTAGACTGGTCAATATATATTTAGTTATTATAATAATCTCCTTAAGTCACTTTTAATTTTAAAGTGATCAATAAAATTAGACTAATTATATGGATCTGTCACTTGGTGAGACGACATCATACAAGTCGAGTTGTATATCTAATATAAATAGAAGAGTTAGGGTTGATGGAAGACAATTATGATAACATCGGATTTTGTATAAGATCGTCTCACTATATGAGACAAAATCATATAATTTGTCACCAAAAACAAGTCTTATATGAGATTGTCTGTGAGACGGGTTAGTCCAATAGAGATAGTGTCACCATATAATTTGTCTACTTGTACTCTAATGAACAGTCAACGGTACCAAAATCTTCTTTAATAGTTGGTTAACAGTTGACTTATTATCTAATACTTTTAACTGATTAAAACAGTTAATAATTTTAGCCAATAGCTCCAACTATTAATTATTTGTCAAACAAAAATTAAACTTCGATGTGTTAATTTTTATTCACTACTATAAGTCGTGTCATTTACGATCTGGCCAATTTCAAATTGAATAAAAACTTAATAGATAGTGAAAATCGAATTCATAAATCATCAACGTGGAAATTTGGGTCAAAGTGTTCTAATTTCTAACTACCCAAATACTGACCTTGGTATAACATCCTCGTGTTCCTTTCATAAATTATTTAATTAGAGTTCAAACTTTCATAAGTTTATTAGGCACCTAATTAAGCACTAAGCATAATATTATAATCCAATAATTATTTATAGAGATTAAAAAAATGCATCATATTCCTATTGTAAATTTTATTAATATCAACTTTTTATGATTTTTACTCAAGTAAAATTTTATTAATGCTTCATATTCCTATTGTAAATTTTATTAATATTATAACTCAATAAAATAATTTCATTTGTCAAGACTTCCTTTTTGTTATTATGTATGATATAATATTTCGTTGATTTAGGATCCTCAAATACACTAATATACAATGGTTCGTCAAAAGATGAGATTATTCCCGATAATTTTTTCTATTTTTTATTGTTAATATTTAAACTAAGAATTCATATTATTTAGCAAAAATGTAAGTTATATATAAATTTAATTCAAATTTATATCACTTATGTACATAAAAATATGTTTTTTAAACCCTAAAAAATTTGGGACACTGACCGATAGCTCGCTTTACCCTTACTAATGGACGGCTCTATAAATATTGTATGAATTTGTGTTTGGAACTATCAACTTACAAAATACACTAATATGAATATATCATCGAAATTGGGTTTGATCAAATCATGGGCTATTTTTTATTTAATTATGAGGTCCTAAACAACTAATAAATCTGCTTTTAAAAGGAGGTCTAGTGGAGTAGGTATGAAGTTAATTTAATAAAATGGATTAGTTATCGACGTGAACGAATCTTATATTGTATATCCTTCTATTTGCTTTATTTGTCCCATTTGATTTTTCAACGCTATTTATTAATCACACTTATTATATGATTTGTTTTAAATCTATAAGTTACAGCATAGTTACGTAGGATCTTGTTTAATTCTTCTTATTGTAAATTTTATTGATATAACTTTTTAGAATTTTTACCAAGCAAAATTACAGATATCTAAGGTTGAAAACCTACATTGCAAGGTGTTAGGATCAGGATTCTACGTAGGATCGATGATGGGGTAGGATCGAAATCGATAGAATCGGATCGTAGGATCATGTGATCCTACAAATATGCACTAATATGCTTTAAATAACTAATTTTCAATTGTATTTGTTCTTTTTTAAGTTTTAAGGGTTAAATTAACACTTTTTTGACTTTAACTATTAAGTTTTATAAAAGAATACTTTTAATACTCATTTTTAAAATGCAAAACAAGAAAACCTTGAATTTTAGTCATATTGATATAATTGTTTAGATATATACATGTATTTACATAAGTAAAATCTAGATTATATGAAATTTTTGTACGATTGAAATTACCCTTGTAGGATCGGATTGTAAGATCGTAGGATCGTAGAATCGCGTTATGATCCTAGCACTTAAATTAAGGAGCTATGTAGAATCGTACGATTCTATCAACATAAAGATCCTATATACGATCTGGATCGGTCGTCTAATTTTGGATCGTAAAATCGTTGATCAGGATCAAGATTCTGATAACCATGCTACATTGACAATGTGTAAAAACCAAATGGGACAAGTAAAAAGAATAGAAGGGACTAGGCGGTATTATATCATTGAAAACACGTTTTAATAGCTAATATTTTATTTAATTGTAACTTTTCAAGCTCATTTGGGAGTATATATTAATGTTTGGGGAGGAATAAAGTCATGAAAAAAATCACAAAAACTTTTAAACCAATTTACCATAATAAAATCAGATAATTAAATAAATTTATATAGTTTTTGGAAATTTAAAAATGTGGAGGCTTAAGATAGCAGATGGTAGTGATCCATTGCTGGATAGTGTAAATGATCATATTGGGCGACAACACTGGGAGTTCGATGAAGAGGCCGGTACGCCGGAGGAACGAGCTCAAATTGACAGAGTTAGGCAGGAATTCAAGGAGAAACGTAAAGATTATATGGCCCAAAGTGCTGATCTCCTCATGAGAATGCAGGTAAATATACATCTATAATATGTTCTCCTCCCTTTTTTTTTAAGGATATTTGGCAAATGACTAATAATTGGTAGCTGATAGCTCATTATAGTGGCTGACTTGACCAACTTATTTTATTAACCGGTTTCACCAGCTGATTTTGAACCCGGCACTTTGAACAACTAGTTCAAAAACAGCATATTCGCATCAATAAGTTGTCTCATCCAGCTAATTTACCAAACACTGACATTAGCTGGTTTGACCACCCAACCATCTATTTTTATCGAAATAAGCTAATTTGCTCAATAAAGATATTATATATATATATATATATATATATATATATATGATTTGTATTATGTGAAAACCAATTATAATGGTGAAAACTGAAAACATGAGTACATAATAGCTCAAACGGAATACATATTTGAGTGGTAATTTTGTAAATAATTAGATATTTGCTAAAAAAAATACATATATACTTAAAGGGGTACATATTCAGAGGATAAACTTTTTTCTTCACAAAAAATATGTACAATTTAATTTATTTAATATAAAGAAATGCAAAATGGGTGCAGTTAAGAAAAGAAAACGAAGAGTTCCTAATTCCCCAAGGCTTGAAAGTGAAGGAAAACGAAGAGATAACGGAGGAAGCAGTTAAGATAACACTCAAACGAGGCATTAACTACTTTTGCAGTCTTCAGGCCCATGATGGTCACTGGCCCGCCGAAAACGCTGGCCCGTTTAGTTTCCTCCCTCCACTTGTAAGTTTGTACAGGAATTATTACATTTTTTTTAAAAAATTCTCAAATGTTTCATTTGTTTTTTTACTATGATCAATGACTTTTAATTCACAATTTATTCTAAATACATGCATTAAAATATAGTTATATAAGATCTTGTTTGATTCGTTTTAACATAAGGTTTATTAAAATTTAGTTTTTATGATTTTAATTTTAGACAAATTTAGCAATTAAGTATTGAATTAGTGTATTAGCAAACACCAAAAAGGTAAATGAGACATTTGAAATAAAACTGAAGAGTACATATTTCTCTCCCATCTTCAATACACATTATATTTTCAGCCCACTCCATCAAAACTTATTTTCTACTCTTTATATTTTTTTTATGGATTAATCTAATAAGAGACCGTCTCCCAAGAGTTTGTGTAAATAGTATTTCTTCGCTATCAACCTCCTGATAGTATTTGATTAGTCCTGCAACCAAGATATACAAAAGAAAATAGCTAATGCGCTATTTACGCGACTTTTGTATTTATTTTATAGTAGCATTGTAAATTACTTCTTTTTTTTTTAAATAAAAAAATACATCATTAGAATTCTAAAATACCAAGAGGTACGATAAGTAAATTTATATGTGTGTAGTAATTATTTAGACTTAAACATACAAATCTCTTTTTACCAACTTTTGAGGTATTTAGAATTTTTATGAAACTTAAGGGGAAACAATTGGTAAATTATAACGTTAAAGCGATCTCTTATAATTATAAAGTGATTATTTTAAAACTTAAAATATCATTTACAGTTTTGAAATGAAAACCTTTTATAGAGTTAAAGTGATCAGTTTGTACCTTATAATGATCACATATAATTTTAAAGTGATCACTTAATATCCGGTTATAACCTTAAAAGATCACCAAAGATTTTAAAGTGATTACTTTTTATAGTCTTAAAATGATCATATGTAACCTTTAAGTGAACACTTATAATATTAAAGTGAGCAATTAGTGAAATGAGATGATTGTATGATCGAGTTCATCTTATAATAAGATGGTCTCATACAAGACTTGTTGATTCATAATGCACGAAAATTTAATTCACTTGCTAATTGGATCACTACAACAATATATACTTTTAATGACATGTATTTTGTGAAATTAATTTAAATGTCCTTAATTTAAATTTTTAATGGTATATATGGTGGTTTTATTAGTGACATTTGTTTGACCCTTTACCAACATATATAATATTAAAAAGATTCACTTAAGTTTTTCGTGACATTAGATCTAATGACATTTCTTATAAATATTGCTATAAGCTTCAGTGAACCGCCAGATATACAAAATTAAATAATAGTTAGGGTCTAGGGGTATGCTGAGTCAATATTGATCAATAATTAAGAGTATTATTTATACATTTTCCTTAAATTAATAAAAAGGATGACTTATTAATTACTTGGTTCAGCATATTATGAACTTAAAATTTTAGTTCAGTTATTCTTGTTAGAGTATATAACATATACCATGTTAAGAAACCAACTCAACCAAAAGCTTAAGCTGGTTGAGGCCCCATAATATGTTATATACTCTAACAATTCTTTTAGAAAAAAATTAAAATTATAATTTTTGATCAGATAATAGCCTTACACATTACCGGAGCAATCAACACTGTGTTGACCCCTCAACACCAAATCGAGATCAAGCGTTATATCTACTTATATCAGGTATATTATACTCCCTTTGATTCTTTTAAGTTATCTTATTTAGTTTTCCGATACTATTTATTGATCGCTCTTAATTTGAATTTTATTTTTAATCTTCACGTCAAAATATAGTTAAGTGAAATCTTTTTTGATTCGTTTCAATGTAAATTTTATTTAAATATCAAAATTTTATAATTTTTAATTATGCACAATTAGAGATATTTAAAATTGAATTAGTGCATTGAATAGTGTGCCAAAACTAAATGGGACAACTTAAAAGAATTAGATGGAAAATCGAAAAATGTTCTTTAATCTATTAAGAAATCCTTTATGTAGTGTTTATGAACGAGTATTTCATTTCTAATTATGGATTTCAACTATGAAATCATAAATAATAAAGAATTTGAGAATGAAAAGGTTTGATAATCATTTTCAAATTCTCAACTTTAACTACTTTAAAAATAATGGTGGAATTTGATTTAAATCTAAATTTGAAAATTTTTATTTTGCCATATAATAAATTTGAGTCAATTCTAAATTTTCAAATAAAATCATGGTTCCCAAACATAGCATTAAACAAAAGATTAATCTAATGGTTGAGACTTCATATGGAAACCTTTTCCTTTTTATTGTAGTTTCCTTCTTGCCTTATACTCCCTCCGAATCATTTTAGATGTTCCATTTTCTTTTTATCCATCTTTTTTTTACCTAAAGACCCCAACTTTTCCAATTCCCAATACTCAACTACTACCTTTACAATTAATTTAATCAATTAAAATACCCAACTACTACCTTTTTAATGGATCCCACACCACTCTTAATAACCGTGAAAACCCAAATGGGACATCTAAAATGATTCGGAGGGAGTATATCTATTTAAATCTCAAGTGAGACATTTTTTATAATTTGAGGGAGTATAACATATTAACATATCCCGAGTCTTTAATTATTAGCTTAAGTTTCTTTTTGATTCCTCTAAATTTTATTTTCCCTTGTTCTCAATGATATTTTAATATCTTGATAGAACGTAAACTTTTGGCTAAATTAGTTATTCAATGTTATTTGCCATTGTTTTGATTGATATATTGATATGATGATAGAATGAAGACGGAGGATGGGCAGTTGACACACAAGCTGAACAGAGCAGTATGTTTACTACAGTATTGAACTATATTTCCCTGCGGCTCCTAGGTGAAGGACCTGACGATGGTGAAAATAACGCCATGTCTAGAGCTCGTCAATGGATTCTTGATCATGGTGGTGCCATTGGCATCCTTTCCTGGGGAAAAGCTTTTCTCGCTGTAAGTAGTCCACTCATAAACTTTGGTAGAATTTAGAAAATGGGTCTGAACATCCCAAATAAGGAGGAGAAGTAGTCCATTCATAAATCCAAAGAAGGTTCCCTACTAAAACCAATTGGTGATAGTAGGAGTTACTCTTTGAATTTATAAAGTGATGCATACTCTTCTCTTTCTCCGATGTGGGACAACTCAGATGTTGGTAAAATATGGGCACTTCAACAAACTCCAAATAAGTCTTAAAATGTTACTCCCTCCATTCCCCAATAAAGTTACCACGAGGAATGTTCACAGAAATTAAAAAAAATAGAATATTTTAGATAATAAATGTATTATTTTATTAAAGAATAAATTTGGTGGAGAAAAAATAGAAAGTAATAATATTGAAAACAATATTAAACGAAAGTTAGTGGAAAAAATGGGAGCAGCAACTAATAAAAAATATTTTTAAAAAGTTAGTGGAAACATGTGAGGACTATAAGGAAGATAAAAATATTAAAATGAAGTTAGTGAAAGATATGTGAACGCTATAAGCATTATGAAAATATTAAAATGAAAATGGATAAAATTACTTTTGTCCAAAATTTGAGATATAAATAGAAAGATTATTTATAAAAACAACAAATGAAACACTCTAAATTGACAAATGAAAACTTATTTAAGGAATGGAGGAAGTATAATTAAAATAAAATTAAAAACATTATTATTTTTGGTATACCTTTGTTTTAGTTTCATTTATGATTCAAATTTATATCAACTAATTTTTGAAAAAATAATTATTATATTGTTTTTGCAAAAGATAATTAACCAACTTTTGACAATTTTTGCTAATTTTTAATTCTACGCAAAACTCACGCATTGCATTGAATATTGTGAACAAAACTGTAACAACTAAATTAAATCAACAAAGTGGAAGTAATACTTTGTATATTCCAATGCAGAAATTGAGTTCTTATTAATAATAATAATAATAATAATAATAATAATAATAATAATAATAATAAACTAATTACAAATTAAACTGATTAACGAATGATACATTATTTCTAATATTACAAGTAATTTCAAAAAACTATTATTTTATTCACATTTGTTGAGCTTGTCATTTTGATTTATTAATAGGTGCTTGGATTGTACGAGTGGGATGGGTGCAACCCCATGGGACCCGAGTTTTGGCTACTCCCTAAAATTCCAGGTCCCCATTTACTTTAATTGATTTCTGAAATTATTTTATCGTTTTTTTTAATCTATGTATCATGAGCATAAGTTTAGACGATAAAATTAATAATTAGTTGAAATTTCATTTCAAATATTCTTTATATTTATTTCGTCAGAAATCACGTAGAAAAATTTTACTTTTTCAAAAACTACCTAAAATATTTTTTTGTCAAAAATAAATGTTTTTCAATGACTACCTAAATCATTGATAGATTGTCTTTGATAAAATTTAAAAAATGGATTTAGGCAACCCAAACAAGGAGGAGAAAAAGTAGTTCACTCATCCACCCAAAAAAGGTTAATTCACTACTAAAATCAATTAGATAGTAGGAGTTACTCATTGAATTTATAAAGTGATGCATACTCTTCTTTTTCTCCAATGTGGGACGACTCACATGTGAGTGTCCTTAGAATTTTAGCCCACCAGAAATGTTACAAACCTATTAAGAATGAACATTCAATTAAAGGCATAGGCAAGATTAAATGCCCAATATAAAAGCCCAACAACAAACCGAGCTCTAATACCATGATAGAATTTAGAAAATGGGTCTGAACAACCCAAACAAAGAGGAGAAGTAGTCTACTAATATTAAAGTGATGCATACTCTTCTCTTTCTCCGATATGGAACAACTCACATATAGGTAACACATGTTCACTTCAACATTAACAAAACTAAATTTTTTGGAACAGTTTACCCTTATTATATTATTTGGTTATCTTTTTACGCAACTATTAATTCTAATCTGAATGGTTAAATTATTTATTGTGGAAATTGCAGGGCTAATATTATGCCTTACTAGAACGGTATATTTGCCAATGTCGTATCTATACGGCAGGAGATTTGTCGCTCCAATTACACAACTCATCTTGTCTCTTAGAACCGAGCTATTTAAACAACCTTACCATGAAATCAATTGGAACAAAGCCAAAAATACATTTGCTAAGGTTGATATTTAATTTATTATAATAATTAGACAAATGATTTGTATAACTGTACGCTTACTCAGTTTGGTTTTGGGATACCTCAAGTAAGCATTTACGATACATCAAGTAGGGGTTTCACAGTATGTTAAATAGACATTTAGTACACCTCAAGTGAGGGTTTAAGATACCTCAAGTAGGGCATCAGAATATCTCAAGTACACATTTATGATACCTCAAGTAGGATTTTAGAATACCTCAAATAGGGGAGAGAAAAATTGGTCACTAAATTTTAATTAATTTAAACTTGTAACCAATGGTCTATTTAGCTGTCGAACTTACATCTACCAATTGAGCTAATAGAATTTACGATGCCAAATAACTAACTTCATTAAAAAAAAATATGATTAATAATTTGCAAATGCAGTAGTAAAATATACTTTGGAGTTTGGACCATAACCCCTAGGTTTTCTAAACACCAACTTGATATAATCTAAACCCCAACTTAACATAGTGTCTACACCGGACACCTTGACATACTCTAATCCCACTTCATACAAACTTGATCACTATTTGAGGTACCATAAACCCGAACTTGAGGTACTCTAATCCTCTAATTGACGATCCCAAAACCTATACTTGAGTTACAATAAACCCCTATTTGATGTCCCTTAAAAACCAACTTGTTAATACTCTAAACATCAACTTAGCATGCTGTAAAATCCTATTGGATATGCTGAAAAACCCCCTTGACACGCTGTAAATTAAACCCCAACTTGAAGTATTCTAAATAACTATTTGACATATCCTAATTGGCTATTTAAGAAACCCTAAATCCCACCTTTGCAAACATAGTAAACAAACCACATACACTACCCTAAAACCCTACTTGAGGTACCTTATATGTCTACTTGAGGTATCCTAAAACCCTACTTGAGATATCCTAAATGTCTACTTGAGGTATACTAAATGTCTACTTAAAGTATCTTAAACTCCTAATTGAGGTATTATAAATGCGTACTTGAGGTACACTAAATACTTACTTTACATACTATGAAATCCTACTTGACGTACCTTATATGCCTACGAGAGGCATCCTAGCTAAAACCCTATCAACTAAGCAAGCAGTTACACTACATTTTCTATTTTTTAAAAAATATTTATAATAAGTCGACTCAATTAAAGGCAGTCTCTCAAAATTTCACAACATTTTTGGTTTTTTAATATATATCTACACCCTTTAATTATGTAGGAGGATGTAATGTATCCACACCCTTTAATTCAAGACATATTATGGGGATTTCTTTACCACATTGGAGAGCCAATTATGAAGTGTTGGCCATTCTCTAAGCTAAGAGAGAAAGCAATGAAGAAAGCAATGGAGCTCATACACTATGAAGACATCAACAGTAGATATCTTTGCGCTGGTTGTACTGAAAAGGTATTGTACCTGCATAGACCTAGTAAACAAATGTTTATTACAAAATATATTTTATTTTTCGCAAATTCTTATATGAGACCGTCTTTTGTAAAGACGGCTCTCAAAAGTCTAGTCTAATTCTAAATATATATTGTTACAACAGCAAATATAGATTTGAGCTGGACTTTGAAAGTCGTCTTTACAAAAGACGGTCACTCAAGAGAACATCTGTTTATTTTTAGCTTATAAAAGTGATCTTAATTTTATGGTATAGTCTCCTAGCTTGCTTGCTTGCTGGGTAGAAGACCCAAATTCTGAAGCATACAAG
The DNA here is from genome assembly GCA_019425755.1 of Amaranthus cruentus. NCBI lineage: Eukaryota > Viridiplantae > Streptophyta > Magnoliopsida > Caryophyllales > Amaranthaceae > Amaranthus > Amaranthus cruentus. The sequence goes on from CM033454.1 coordinate 22,847,976, forward strand.
AAACATTTAGCCAGAATCCCGGATTACTTGTGGCTTGCGGAAGATGGAATGAAAATGCAGGTAATCGTTTTTGTTTTTTCTTGATATAGCTTGCTAGTTATTAACCTAACTGAGAATTATGGTATGGTTTAATGGTTGAAAGAGTTAAGAATATATATAACATATCCTGCGACCTCATGAATCATCAGTTTAAGCTTTTGGTTGAGTTGTTCTTTGACATAGTATATACTATATAACATACCTTGGGGCTTTAATTTTTCAATTTAATCTTTTGGTTGAGTTGGTTACATGACATGATATAAGAACGCAGCATAACAATATGTCACGGATTAGAATCTCAACTACCCTTTATTTAGCGCTAGCTAGGTATTAAGAAGGTCTCTGTGCTGCATCTACAACTCTAACCTAAAGGGCTATCATGTGAGGGGAGTGTTAGAGACTTAGAGTATATAACAAATAATGGGGCCTCAATAATCAGCGTAAGCTTTCGGTTGAGTTGGTTCCTTGACATAAAGTTGTTAAAGTATATAACATATTTTGAGGGTTCAACCATCATCTTAAACTTTTGGTTAACTTGGTCTCTTGACATGAAATTAGAGCCAATCATGAAATTAAAGCAGATATTTCGCACAAGTTGTGATTCCTCCACACTTCTAGCTCAAAGGACTCTTGTGTGAGGGGGCGTATTAGAATTTAGAATGTTAGGTTATGACGATTTGTCACATAATCACTTCATGGGCTCACTCATGTGTACATACCTACAGGGCGCCCCGTGGGCTCCCACAAACTTACGGGTAATGAGTATTGACTTGCATACACATTTGATGAAATTAAGTATTTCTCAAAATCATATTATATTAAGAGGATTACTCAAGACTTCAAGTCCACAACGCACTATTTTAGTGATGTGAGATCTTCCTCACATTAAAAGTATTTCCAACATATAACATATCACAAGACCTCAACCATCAACCTATACTTTTAATTGAATTGTTTTTTTGAAAAAAAAACATTTAAATTGACAGTTTAATTTTCACCACTTACATTATAACTAGTTAGGCAACCCTTACCACACAATAAAAAACCAAAAACCTAACTAAAATGCAAACTACTCAGATTTATACTCGATAGTTTATTTATTTTATTACATATATTCGTTTAATGTGACATTTTGGAAGTAAATTTTGAGTTACTTTTCTTTTTTTTTTGAGATGAATAAGAAAATTGGTACAAAGCAAGGTCACTCAAAGTTAAAAGACCATCGGTGAAAGAGTTCACGTACACAAGTCATCACTAATATATAATTAAATTACAAATTGTTGTGAGAGACGGTCTTTTCGAGAGATGCATTAGATATATGGGCTAAATAAAAATGTGAGCTTCTTGTTTTAAGATCGTCTCTTTAAAAGACGGTATCTCACAAGAGTAACTATTATTAAATTGTTTTAAAATAATATTTATTTATAATATATAATATATATATATATATATATTTGTGAGCAGAGTATTGGTTCCCAATGGTGGGATGCAGCCTTTACAATTCAAGCAATTTTCGCTAGTGGTCTCGCACATGAATATGGTCCCACCCTTAAGAAAGCACATGATTTTGTGAAAGCTTCACAGGTAATTTTCTTGTCTTTTGACTAGTAATTAGGCCGCGTATTTATTAACTAAATATAATAATACTAGAATAAAAATAATTGTTAGACCCAATAAATAGATTGAAATCATAGTAAAAATAAACTATTTCACACCTTACAAACTTATGTGACAGATTAAAGAATGTCAAGTTCATCACTCATAAATCAAACAGAAAATTGTATGAATTACACTTGTTGTTGCAGGTAGCAATTCATAAAGAGTGAAAAACCACGTCCTCTAAGGAAGTTTGAGAGTGAAAAATGAAAATAATCACTTGGTCAATATAAAGACAGAAGGGAAAAATGACATTTTGATTCTTTAAAAACCCCAAAAATTCAAATGCTCATCGGGTATCCGGAAAATTTTAAATAGCCCTACTTATCACACACAATCGTGACCCTTAGACATAAGATAAACAAGAATAGAATGCATATGATATGGATATAATAAAATGCAGTAAGACGAACAATTAAAAAAATGAAAAGAAAACAATACTAAAACTAGTAATAGCAACGACTAAAAGCCAAGGGACAAGAACACCAACAAGTAAGCGGATGGAGAATCAATAGTCTAAAACATGTATAAGGCGCCTCCATCTACCCATATCCCTGGTCAGGTTCTCAGAGTAGTGTAATTCATGCAAGTCAACTTTTATTTGCTCATCCCAATTTCTCTTGAGTCTTCCTCGACTCCTCTTACCCTCTACTATAATGCCCTTAATTAGTAGTTTGATTTTAAGCCAAACACCAACCATCGATTTGTTTTTTCATTTTGAAATTTTAACCTTTGCTTTTTCTTAGTTTAAAAAATGACTAAATGCCAATAATATATGACAAATTCTTTATTAAGATCGACTTATCGTGAGACGGTTTAATATGGATTTCGCCCAAAAAGCTAAAATTGTTGGTTATCTTTTCAATACCGCTAGTCTCTTGAGAGACTGTCTCTTTGAGAGACGCATCTTAAGCCCAGCCCATTAAAGATTAATGTCTACTTACCGTATTCTTAATACCTACTTATATTATCCTTAATATTTACTTACCATATCCTTAATGCCTATTTTAATATCCTAATTGTCTAGCTACATCCTTTTTAATGTCTACTTATAATATTTTAAAAAATATATAATGGGCTGACCCATTAGAGATGGTCTCTTTGAAACACCGTCTCTCACAAGAATTTGTGTTTCAATTAAATTAATTTTATGTTTGCATTGTCTCTAAAATTACAAATGTTGAATGTTTTGTGTTGCTTGTATGAACCCGTCTCACAGTGAGACGGTCTCATACAAGGCTTGCTCGTAAAATATGTATAAAAGTAGTAATTAATTTCTTTTAAGTTATATTTAGACACAATTTATAAATATTTTTAAGTTTCAACCAATAACCTCAATTTTAATGAAAGTATATTTTATATATTTTTATTTTATAAATGTTTTGTGGTTGCCAACCACCGTAGAATTGCTCCGTAATTAGCCATTTAAATATATGAATTAATTTTTTTTTTTTGATAAATAAATATATGAATTAATTAATTTGCTAGTTATATACTTCTCAAATTATCAATTCTAAACTATTCTAGGTTAGGGATAATCCTTCTGGAAATTTTAAGAAGATGTATAGACATATTTCAAAAGGTTCTTGGACTTTTGCAACTCAAGATCATGGTTGGCAAGTCGCTGACTGTACTGCAGAAGGCGTTTTGGTAAGTTAAATCTTTTTGCCTTTAAGTTTATTTTATATATTATGATCAATACGCAGGATCGGAAAAAAATATAGTCAAATGAAATCTTGTTTGAAATATGTAATTATTTATTTTCATAATATCAGGGTCGTCGATTAGCTAAGGCAAAGTGAAATTAATTTGAATTAAATTTATATATAACTTACATTTTTTCCTATTATGTTTTTTTTATAAAATAGTTTAAATATTAACAATAAAAAATAAAAAGTATATTAATTATATTATGCGTTACGTCTTAAGTTTTTAAGGTCTTATTTTTATGTTTTGTTGTGGGGCTCAAAACTGAACGAGATGACACTGCATAATATTAACCTTTTCTAAATTATAGATGTGTATATCTTAATATAAAAATCATCAAAATAAGACATTAAATTACATAAAAAAATTAAACATTGCAAGTATAATGGATCGAATAGAAGAAGTATCATCTAGTTTCTCTCATATATATATAGTTATGATAAAATTTAGAAAATGGGTCTGGGCAACCCAAATAAGGAGGAGGAGAAGAAGTAGTCCACTTATAAACCCAAAGAAGCTAAGGTTCACTACTAAAACCAATTGGTAATATTCCTTGAGTATACAAAGTGATGCATACTCTTTTTTTTCTCCGATGTGGGACAACTCACATGTGGGTAAAACCTGAGCACTTCAACACTCCCCCTCACATGTGAGTGTCCTTAGAATTTTAGTCCACCAGAAGGGTTACAAACCTATTGGGAATGAACATCCAATTAAAGGATCCTTAACTAGTGGTAAGATTAAAAATGCCCAGTATAAAGGCCCAACAACAAATCGGGCTCTGATACCATGGGATGAGGAGAAGAAGTAGTCTACTCATAAACCCAAAGAAGGTTCACTACTAAAACCAATTGGTAATAGTAGGAGTTACTCCTTGAGTATATAAAGTGATGCTTACTCTTCTTTTTCTACGATGTGAGTCAACTCACATGTGGGTAACACATAGGCACTTCAACAATATATATATATATATATATATATATATATATATGCCCGCTGTCCAAATGTAACCAATAAAATTAATTATATTTAAATTAGTAGAATAATTATGAGAACCTAAATTTATGATTAGCTTATAAAATTAATAATAGAATGTTTTTGAAAAATGGGTAGTGTGCACTTCTGCTGTCAACAATGCCTCCAGAAATTGTAGGAGAGAAAATGGAAGCAGAACGCTTATATGATGCTGTTAATATCCTTCTTTCCCTGCAGGTAATTATAATTATTTATTTAATTACTATCAATTTTAAAAATACTCCTACTTAGTTATTTATTAATTTATTATCGATTTCATTAATACTCAGAGTAAAAATGGTGGCTTTACAGCTTGGGAACCCAATTTAGCTTATCGTTGGCTTGAGGTAAAAACCAGTCATTAATTAATTATCTTTATCGACTATAGTGTAAAAATAAAATACGGTATCACTGCGGTTATCATAACGTCGGAATATCATAAAATATTCTTTAATAAGGCTAAACTGAAGTTTTTCACACCTTCATAACGCAGACTATATATCAATTTACTTATTTTTTAATAAGGCTAAACTGAGGTTTTTCACACCTTCATAAGGCAGACTATATATCAATTTACTTATTTTTAAAATCTTTATAGCACGGCCGATGCGATGCAATGTGGCTTTGTTTTTACGTACACTATCAAGTACACCTATACATGATATTTATTTAATTATTTATTTTCCATTAGAATTAAAAACTAACAATACTTTCTTATAATAAAAATTAGGAAAAATTGTTTCTAAAAAGCCAACCTATTGGCCATCTGCAAATAAAGAGTCAACGTTTCATTTATTCAATAAAAACACAACCTTTGTCTCATTTTTACAAATAAAGAGTCAACGTTTCATTTATTCAATAAAAAGACAACCTGTCTCATTTTTACATATAAAGAGTCAACGTTTCATTTATTCAATAAATTTAGAGTTGAAAACTTATCTGCTATCCCTTTATTTGCAAAAATGAGATAAATGTTGTCTTTTTATTGATTAAATGAAACGTTGACTCTTTATTTGCAGATGGCCAAAAAATTGGCTTTTTAGAAACAATTTTTCCTAAAAATTACAACGTTGTTTTGCAGAAATTCAATCCTATGGAATTTGCACAAGACGTTCTCATAGAAAGAGAGTAAGTTCCATCTACGTCAGTACGTGTCGTCCTTTTATTTTGCTAAAATAATTGTGAATTAACAAGATAAAATAAAATAAAATAAAATTAGCGACTATGATTATTGTTTACACTCTTGTGTTTTAACTGAATAATTTGATTTCATTGTTTAATTTCATGATATAAGTTTACGTATATTTCACTTTTCTTTTATATACATAAAGAAAATTTAATATTTTACTTTTAAATTTATTTTAGATATATGGAGGTGACCTCCTGTGTTATCCACGGTTTAACGCTCTTCAACAAGTTCTATCCTAAACATCGGACAAAAGAAGTTGAAAATTCTATTGCTAATGCACTGCGCTACGTTGAGCAGACGCAAAACCCAGATGGTTCCTGGTATATTAATATTTTTTCTTCATTTTAATTTCCGTCTTTTGGCAATTAAATTATCATCCCTACTTTTATATTTGTGCATTTTTTTATAACAGTGATTTTGAAATATTTGTACACCGTTGTTTTTAGAGTATATAACATATTTTGGGGCCTCAAACCATTAGCTTAAGCTTTTGGTTGAGTTGGTCCTTAACATGGTATCAGAGCCAGTGTGACAAGAGGTTACAAGTTTGAATCTCAACCACCCCTCATTTAAAGTGGAATATTCAGCGTCAGGTATGAGGTGGGTCTGTGTCACATCCACACTTCTAGCCCAAAGGGCTTTCGTGTGAGGGGGCGTGTTAGAGTATATATAACATATCTTGGGGCCTCAACCATTAGCTTAAGCTTTTGGTAAAGTTGGTCCTTAACATGGTATCAGAGCCAGTGTGACAAGAGGTTACAGGTACGAATCTCAACCACCTCTCGTCTAAAGTGGAATATTCTGCGCCAGGTATGAGGAGGGTCTGTGTCACATCCACACTTCTAGCCCAAAAAACTTTCGTGTGAGGGGGCATGTTAGAGTATATAACATATCTTGGGGCCTCAACCATTAGCTTAAGTTTTTGGTTGAGTTGGTCATTTTTAAAAAAAAATCTGATTTAAATATTATAATTGCATATATATTATTACAAATAAAAGTATTGTAATTAGTAATTAAATATTATAACAATATTTAATTTTAATTTTTTTTACTGAATTAATGTTTTAATGGGCGGCGGTGCAGGACGGGTATATTTTTATTCCGTTATACGTATGGAACATGGTTAGGAGTTCATGCATTGGTAGCATGTGGAAAGAATTACAATAATAGTGTTGCAGTACGCAAGGGTTGTGATTTCTTGCTTTCAAAGCAACTTCCCGACGGTGGCTGGGCTGAAAAATACGTCCCACAAACTTGCACGGTAAATAAATTATTCTCTTTTCTTATTATCTAGGGTCTTAAAATTTAGGTCATTTACGAATTTTAGTCTCAAATTAAAGTTTTTTTTGGTGAAATATAACTACAAAGTGTTAGTGTCTAAGCGGTATGAGTTATGACCAAATTGCATGATTCTGACCACTAAAATGGTCGGACTCATGGGATTAAATTTGGCCTTAAAAAAATCTTGTGTGAGACGGTCTAACTGTGAGACGCTCTACATACATAGGTTGAATACTTCAACTAATACAATTATTGGCACATGAGCTCTTTGTATTGAGGGCGTCTCACCGAGAGACAGTCTCTCACAAGAGTAGCTCTTAATATTCTGTTGTTTGTCATTCGCAAAAAAACATCAAGGTTGTAATTCTAAAAGATCTAAATTTTAAGGTTGTAATTCGCAAATTATTAAAAAAATAATACATCATGTTAATTAACATTAACCACAGTAATGTTAGTAAATTCATAAGAAGTCTAGTAAATTGAACTTTAATAATTAGCTAGTAAGCATAATTAGCTGTGAAAAGAGTAAAAACGACACTTATAAGAGTAAAATTAAGTTGATTTTAGTAAAAACAAATTCAATATAGTAAAAATAGATTATGATAATCTTAAAGTTAAATGTCAATTATTTTGATGGGCCAAAGATTTTTAGTTTTTTGTTTTCAGATTTTAATGTACTAAAGTAAAAGTGATTCACTTTACTAACAAGGGTCAATTAGAAATAACCTACTTAATTTGTTAGTTTTATTTATATCAGTAAATAATTATAGCATTCATATCTTAGAGATAATTTATCTCGTAAGTAAATAAAAGTTATACATTGATCAGTTCTACTTCTAGTGGAATTCATTTCACAGTAAATAATAATTATTATTATTATTATTATTTTTTTTTTGGAATTATGGAACAGGAATATGTAAATTTAGAAGGGAACAGATCAAACTTGGTGCAAACTTCATGCGCGTTGTTATCGCTTATCAAAGCAGGATATGTAAGTATATTTACATGTTAATTTTCATTGCCAAACCTAAAAAAATTTTCAATATCACGCAATATTTTTTTGACAATTTATTAAAATGTTACCATTTTTAGAGTATTATTCTAATATTTCAATCTTAATTTATGACACTTCCTATAAATATCACTGAATATTTTAGTGATATTTAACAAGTAACATGATATTGATACCTTAAATGTCACAATTGACACTATTTTTTCAATGAAACAACATCGAATGTCAATAAAAACATTAACTTCATGCTTAAACATGTTTTTTTATTTTAAGGATAAATCCTAGATTGTATATCTTATTTGATTTGCAATTAATAACACAATAAAGGACTATTTATTTTTTAACAATAGGGTATTTTATTGTAAAAGTTAGACTTAGGGTATATTATTCTTAATTTATAAATTAATTAATACTCCACTTTAGTATTTTTTATATACTTCCCTCACAAGTTATTGAGTAATAATGATATTCGTAGTTTTTAAGGATATCTTACAAAAGAAATTTTTTAATTTATTTCATGCGTGATTTGATGATAGATTTCCAACTAAATAATATTTTAGATAAGTATTTTAAAATTTATATATATAATTTCTAAGCCTAAAAAATTTGGTTATTTCTCGAAGAAAATATATTAGCCCAATATCTTAAGTGGCTTTCATTTTAGAATGGGATTTACGAATCAGATATATACAATCTTACACATATTAGTGATAATAAATTTGTAAAAAATCGCTTAGTGGGGAAAAAAATGCATTTCCATTAACATTTCATGAAGCAAACACACATATAAAAAAATAGTCGAATTCATTATTTAAATAAAAGGAAGTTTTTATCTTAAGTTTCCTTTAAAAATAATAATTTCATGATAATTAATACTCCCTTCAATTCAGCACTAACTTTCCATTTGCTTTTTGAACACTATTCATCTCTTACTTTTAATTTGTATTTTATTATTAATCTATAAATTAAAACATAGTCAAGTGAAATCTTGTTTGATTCGTCTGAATGCAAGGATTAATCATATCAACTTTCCATAATTAGAAATATTAAGGGTTGATAAGTGCATTAAATAGAGTGCAAAAAGCAAATGGGACATTATGAGTGAATTGGAGTGAGTATTAAGAATATTTTTGTTTAAAGTGCGATGCAATTTCTCCCTTTAATTCTCTTTCCGCTATTTCCTTCCTCTTTATTGGTAACTTAATAGTCATGATCATCAGGGCCGACTCTAGGCAAGGGCAATGCAAGAAGGGTCTGTGTCCAGGGCCTATGAAAAAAGTAGACAATTTTGTCTTTGTATACATCGAGTTTGAGACCTTGTGTAATTAAATTGTGCATTTAACCAAGTCACGGATGGAAGACGGAGACTTGTGCACCTTGGCTTATGAAGTGTGTGCACCTTTTATTTTTCCGATAATAATAATAATAATAATAATAATATAAAATGCTTACTAGCATGGCCCGTAGGGGAGCTTTGTTTAGGTTGTTGTGTCTATGTCTTTTGACCTAGGACGTAAAGCTTCGATTTTTTTCTAACATTTTATAAAATTTATTTTGCCAAAAAATAAAAAATGCTTACTGATGAATGCAACAGGGGGAAGTGGATCCAACTCCTATTGAAAAAGGCATAAAATTGCTAATCAACTCACAGATGGAAGACGGAGACTTTCCTCAACAGGTAACTTAATTGGTTTTAACTAATTATTAGTATCCATATCCTTGTTCTAAATTTGGTATTTTTTCAGTTATGTTAAATTCTAATTAGACTACTTTTATGTGTTTTTCTTTTTTTTAATATTTTCTTGATCTTTACACTTAATAACATAACCAATCTGTTTTTTTAATTAAGTTCAAAGTTTAAATTATTTATAAAAAAAATATGAAAAAAAAAAAAAAACGATTGATAAAAAAAAAATATATATATATATATATATATATATATATATATATATAATATATATATATATATATATATATATATATATATATATATATATATATATATATATATATATATATATAGGGGAGGGATCCAATGAGAAGGGATCTCAAAATGAGAAGGATGAGAAGGATTTATAGCCATTGATCTTATGAAAATCTAACGGATGAAAACCACAATCGCTGCTTCATCTTTCTTCTTCTTTTCCATTTTTATGTCATAATTAAAGGTTACTATGTTTTTAGAATATGATAGTATGTTATGATTAAAGGTTACTATGTTCAGTTTAAAATATACTATATTCTGTATAAGATTAAGAGAAGACAGTAACTATACATAATCATAGTAACTTTTTTTCATAACATAGTATCTGTTTTTAAGAACATAGTATCTTTAGAAAATGATATATTGAACCGGTTCAGTATTAAAGAAATTGGTTAATATTACAAATTGAACCGCGTGCAACTTAAAAAATGAACAAATTAAATCTATCCATTGATCTAAAAAATGAACGCTTCAGATTACTTCTCACCCTTCTCATTTTGAGACCCATTCTCATTTGATCCTAAATCTATTCTAAAAATGCATATTTGCATGTGATGCTATATTTGACAACTTTTTTCAAAACATAAGATCTAACGGTCTCTTTAGCCGTTGGTATTAAATAATTGTAATGAGAATAATTATAGTCTAAATTTTTATAAAATGTATCATATCATTCTCGATGTCATGAAACTTTTATCATAAGTATATTTTCGTTACAATCTTCCATTGCCATTTATCACCGTTCCAAGAAGTAATACATTAAAATCAATTTTATGAACAAAATGAGTTGGTTAAAATGGAACCAGAATGATCATAAAACTTGTAAATTGATTTTTCTACTAAAATTACACCATTTTTTTTGTTATTCCAATCATTTAATATTAACAATCAAACCGCAAATAAACTAAACTAATTAGCTCTTGATTTTGATGATTTGTTGATTATTACAGGAATTCAACGGATTAATTATCGGCATTACTCTAAATTATGCATTATTTCGAAACATCTACCCTATATGGGCTCTCGGAGAATATCGTCAACTACAAGCCAAAAAATCAAACTTCTCCAAGAAAGATTAAAATGAAATACATGGACAAACCTCCCTTTTATAAGAAAAACAATAATGCAATCAGAAGGTCTCCAGAAAGACCGTCTATGGCATAGATGGCACTCTCAGCAGCCCAACCCAATGGAAATTTCAGTTGTTTTTTTTTGGAAAGTGTAAAAATGGGCTGGACCATTACACCCGTCTATGCTATAGACCGTCAATAGCAAGAATTTATGTAATGCAATTTGTGTAAGGATAATAATGTAATTCGTGTGCTTTCTTTTATCGAATAATATTTGTGTTGAAAGATTCCTTTGTTATGATATTTATGAGCTACTCTTGTAAAAGACTCTCTCGGTGAGACGATCTCAAAACAAAAAATATGATTCATATGCTAATAATTTGTTTTATTGGAATATTTAACCCATATAAAATACGTATTTCACAGTATAATCGTTTCATACAATTATTTATGGTAATAAATAATTATATGCGAACTTATTATTGAAAATATAAGATATATGCATAGACGCCTCGGTAAAGTTGTGAGGGGTCAAGGCCCGTTAAAGTTATTCGTATAAATATTAATGTTTAATGAATCCATTCTAATACTTGTTTAGTTATTTGTAGTTTTGTACGCATTTTATGTGCTCTTTAGTTAGTTGATTATTATGTATTGTTAATGTGTGTGTAAGTTGCAGGCTTTCAGATAGTTGTAGGTTTCTATTTTTTTGAAGATCCTTTTTGAGCCGAGGGACTCTCTGACCGCACTCTCCTATATGGGTATGAGCTGCCGTCTATCTTCTCTCCCCAAACCCTGACCATAGTTTGTCTATGAGTGGGATACACTGGGTATGATGATGATTATCAAAAATTTTATGTTTTCGAATTATAAGATGAGAAATATTGAGATGTAAATAATAACACAAATACTAATCATTTCATACAAGAATTTGTGTTAATAAATTAAATTCATAAGTCGATTAGATTCCAGAACTATATATAATATATTAAACACTAACAACGAACAAATTTGTTTTGATTTTTTGTTCCTTTCAACGCTATGACTTTGTCTCCCTTTTTGTTCGTTGTTACTAACAGCGAACAAAGAATTTTGACTTTTTTAATCAGTTTCTTTGTTCGTTGTTAGTAAAAGCAAACATGCATAACCTCAGCTTTAGCATGATAAAACTTATTTTGAAAATTAAAATTTTTCGTAAGCTTATTTGTTTCAACATTTCAATACAGGTTATGGTTTGAGATTTTATTCCTTTGGGTTAAGTAAACCCCACTAAACTAAGTTAATAAGTAAGTCAGGTTGTCACAACTTCTTTTTATCGTAAAACCCAGATGTCATCGAGTTTGGTTTTGGTAAAGTCTTCCACAACATAGTGCAAAACTCGCCGTACAGCCTTTCCGAATAATTATAATATGTCTATAAATTCGTCATTTTCCCTAAATCGACATCTGATAGTAAGTTACGCACATAGAATACAGTGGATTGTTTTCAGCACTTAGTATGTCGAAAAACTGTTTGACCTGAGGGTTCAGATCTTGCAGTGATAAATCTACAAGCGAATGCTCCTCTTCATAAGGCGAGTCTTTTTGCCAAAGAATTTGTGGTACATATTTGGGAATTTACTTGTCATAGCTTCATGCACCATGCACACGTATTGATTTTCCTCATTGTTTTGACGGGGAGAGGCGGCATATGCACTTCTACTCTGACAACTCATTATTGTTGTTGCTTTCACCGTCTAAGATATCGTAATGATACCTCCAGTCGTAATAATATTCCACAAAATTCTTCCGTAATAAATAATCCCTCAAACGACTTTTACTAATAGCAAATTTCAAGAATTCTTCTACCTTTCTCTCTATATTAAAGGTCAATTGTCAAATTGTCTTTGGCACATCCAACTTCTATAATCCTCCTTCCAATTCACATCAATTGTCCCATTTCCTTTTTTGTTTATCTTTTTTTACCTAAATGCCCCTACTTTTTCAATTTTCAATACCCCACTACCACATTTACAATTAATTTAATCAAATTAAAACTCCACTTTTCCAATTCCCAATACCCAACTACCACCTTTATAATTAATTTAATCAATTAAAATACCCAACTACCACTCACTCTTAACATTTGTGCCAAACCCAAATAGGACAACACAAGTGAATTGGAGGGAGTACAATTTATCAATTAAACTTTTACAATTATTATTAATATTAAAACACAACACAAATAGCGTATCAACTTATACTTAATTATTTTTAAGGTATATACTTAATTGTTGATAAAAGGATAAACTTGCATATATAAATATAACACATATAATAATCATACTTAAATAAAACAATAAATATAATAATAGTAAATTTATAAACGTATCTTAATTATATATTCTGAATAAAAATTTCCTACGCAAAGAAATATTAATTTTTCAGAAAAAAATATTTTAAAAATAATAAAATTGAGAAGCTTTACCAATTTTTGCTTATTTCGGTTGGTTTTATTTCTATTTCTAACCAAAATATTCCTCTTAACAAAACTTGAATTTAATTTTTTTTCTCGCTCCTTGGAATTTAGAGACAAATTCAGCAACAATGGTGGCAACAAAATCACTTGGTCAGTAGCAACATATAATTTTATCGCTATTTTTGTCATCATTTTGACGACAAATTTTTTTTTTGTGGACAACTCTACAAATCATTCATATTTCTCCCATTTATTATTTATTTTTTGGCTTACTACTCTCTTTTGTTTCGTCCCTTATTGTTTTGTAACCTTTTTATTTTGAGTAATGTATACTCGCTCCGTTTCTATTTGTTCTTCTCATTTACTTTTTTTCGCAAATCCCAATGCAAATAAAAAAAACAAATAATTTTAATCATGAGTTTCTAAAAATTCTAAAAAAATGATTTTTAGAAAGTATATATTGAGACGAATCTATAAAGATTCAACACGAATATATTCTTTCATATAGATCGATTAGAAATCATAGTCAAAGTTTGACTCTAAAATTCGTAAATTCTATCTAAAAAGTACATAAGAAAACGAAGGGAGTATAGTATTTTCATCAAGTGATGAGAGGTCATATAATATCAGTCTAGATAATAAATTTTTTTTGGATTCGGACCGATATGTCTATCCTCAAGGAAGCATGGCTAGAAGCAGGGTCGACCCTTGATATATTGGGGTCCTGGGCGAAATAATACATTAAGGCCATTTTACTTTGCAATTTATAACTTATATGGACTTTCTACAACCAGTAATTTTACTTTTTGACAAGGGGCTATGGGCGACGGCCCCTTTTGCCCGCCCTTAAGGCGGCCTTGGCTAGAAGGTGAAGTAAGATGGACGTGCAAAACATGGAAAGCACGTCGAGTAAAATAAGTGATTGGCATTACCTTTTAGCGGTTAGAGACATTGACCGAATTTCGCGCCTAACAACTGAATTTCTTCCTTCATCAAACCCCCCCTCACCTTCATCATTCATCATCCCTCCACCTTCTGCTCCATTATACCCCTCTTTCTAATTTTCCATTACATTTTTATTTTCTTTCTCTCTCTTTTTTTTTTTCTTGTTGAAATCTTTCTAATTTCCATGAATTGCCATTGATTTTCAGAACATACATCTTTTTCTCTTGATTTATTGGGTAAATTTCTTATTTAATCTTCTGGGTTCTCATTGTTTTTTCCATTAGGATTGTTTTCAAGATTCAATTTTTTTATCACCCATTTGACATTGGTGTTATGACATTATATTATAATGTTGCAATATGAAGATGGTTGATAATTTTTGTCATAGATTAAAAATTGTTGCATTTATCATCATTTATAGCCAATGTATTTCGTTAATAATTGCTATGATCAGGTCTTAAGACGGATGGTTGACAGCCGACCATGTCCTTCCTCATCACAGGAGATAATGTGTGAATCTTATGTTAATGTTTTGTTTAGTTTCTGCTTTCCTTAATCAGAAATAGCATTGTTTTTTGTTTTTGTTTGAACCTATAAATTTTGATACTTTGATAGTTGTAATACGCAAAGTACTAAAATTTAAGGTTGTAATTCGCAAATTATACTATTTATTAAATGGCATTGTGTTTATTAGTTTTTTCTCCAAATCAACAAAATTTTGATCTGACCTTGACTTTTTCTGATGCAGGAATTGATTTGCAGGATATTAGCAAGATAAGATATCTGTTAAGAGGAATTCTAAACAAAAATCAGATTTTTTTTTTTGTGGGTTGATTGAGCTGCTGCACCAAAACTTGAACTATGTTCTGCTGTGGTGGTGCAGAAGAGGAAAACGCCGGGCCGCCTGCTAACCAAAACACAGCACCTCCGAGGGGGAACAATCCTGTTGGTGGTAATCTCTTGCTTCAACTTATTGTATATACTTGTAATTATAAGGTATTATCTATTGCATTTGTACAGCATTTGGTTGTAAAAACTCAGAAAATTGGAATTTTGAGGAGCTTAGTTGTGAATTATAACAAAAGTTTATGGTTGTAACCCGAGATATGCTACGTAATACCCTGTTAGAAAAGAGCATTAGAGGGAACAATAACTCGAAAATAAATTCAAGTTCCTAAATGGGCATTCCGACCAGTGTCACATGATTCACAAATTTTCTCACGAATCATGAATCAAAAAAAGCAAATTATGGTTGGTTTTGAGCTAAGTCTTGGGTAAATTGAGTGAATCACAAAATTCAAAAGGCGAATTAGCTAGCGAATTGTGTTACATTGATTCCGACCATGAGATTGGAGAAGCTTAGAAGTTAGAATTGAATTCTCAACCTCTTGGTTGGGAGATAGAGTTGCTCCATTGTACACCCTCTTGATTCATAAATTTGGAGCAAATGGTAGACCCTCGGACTAGTTTCAAGCACGTAACATACTATATTCCCTTCACATATCGACAATCTATAGAAGGAATTGTGGTTTCGACATTGCACCAAGTCTTCGTAAGAGTTAGTTTATTGATACCGAAGTTTGGTTTGGCGCAATTTGTAGGTGGGGATAGAGGAGAGCCAAAAGCGGGTAATGCAGCAAGAAGTGGTGCGCCAGTAAAAGCCTTGCCGATAGAATTGCCAGCTTTGCCATTGGATGAATTGAACAAATTAACTAATAACTTCAGTCAGAAGACATTGGTCGGAGAAGGTTCTTATGGACGCGTTTTTCATGCAAAGTTAAGCAGTGGCGAAGAGGCGGCTATAAAGAAATTGGATACCAGTTCTGCACAGGATTCTGATGCTGAATTTGCAAATCAGGTAGATTCAATTACATATAGTTCTTCTTACAGTCTAAAAATGTGATCAATTTAAGATATTTGATGAAGTTATCGTTTTCTATCTTTCTTGTTATGTGTTCTTTTAGGTTTCGATCGTTTCAAGGCTAAAGCACGAGCATTTTACAGAACTTATAGGTTATTGTTTGGAGCAAAATAACAGAATATTAGTTTATCAATTTGCAACAATGGGTTCTTTACATGATGTATTGCATGGTATGTTAGAGTAATGTTTTTATAGAATGTAGTCGAATTTTTGGATACAAAACTTGATTGTTGTTTCTTCGTGAGATAGGAAGGAAAGGCGTACAAGGAGCGGCACCAGGGCCTGCTCTAACATGGGCACAAAGAGTTAAAATTGCGTTTGGGGCTGCAAAAGGTCTAGAATATCTACACGAAAAAGTGCAGCCATCTATTGTCCACCGTGATGTTAGATCGAGCAATGTCCTATTATTTAATGACTTCATGTCAAAAATAGCAGACTTCAACCTGACGAGTGCATCTTCCGACACAGCAGCTCGCTTGCACTCGACTAGAGTCTTGGGAACATTTGGCTACCATGCTCCTGAGTACGCCTCCCTTTCTCTTTGTAGTGTTTGTTAGTGAGACGAGAATTGTACAATCTGATATACGAATATTAGTAACTATTCGGCTTTTTTCTTAACCAGGTATGCCATGACCGGGCAGATAACTCAGAAAAGTGATGTATACAGTTTTGGTGTGGTTCTTCTGGAGCTTTTGACTGGAAGAAAGCCAGTAGATCATACTATGCCCAAAGGGCAACAAAGTCTGGTTACTTGGGTTCGTTTCTTGTATTCATGTTAGTTATTTTCCTTTGTATGATTGCGGTTTTGGTTAACAAATTTCTTCTCGTCATAGGCAACTCCCCGATTGAGTGAAGATAAAGTAAAACAATGTGTTGATCCCAAGCTTAATGACAGTTATCCAGCAAAGGCAGTGGCCAAGGTCTTTCTCCTTTCTTTGCTTCACTAGATAAAGTAAAACTTGCATCGTTTCATCTCAAACTTAAACGACAACCATAACATTACATTGTCCCGGTGCCACTAAAGTTGATTTCCTCTATGTTTGAGCATTAAGATACACACAAAGATACTTGTTATTGAAGAGCTTCATGTGGATTTATGATCAGGGGTGAATTCATGACACTAGTATAGGATGGGTCGTTTACTGATTTGTATGGGTGCTGAACTGACAAGAACGTTTTGATTGGATTCAGTGCACACTACAATAGTTGCACCATCTTTAATATACTAGTAGGTTAGTGGAGTGAGGTTTAGAAAATGTAGGTTAGTAGAGCGGAGAGTGAAGAATGGTGCACAATAAAATTATTGTGCACCATCTCGAATCGAAGGACTCTTCGGCCGCATCCTCCTTTATGGATACGGGTAGCCGTCTTCCTTCCGTCCCCAGATCTTGATAATAGTTTCTCTAGGTGGGATACACTGGGTATGATGATGATAGGATGTTAATCAAACGCCCCGAGCCATGGGGCCTTCAGTTCCGACCTATTTACATTCATTTTCTGATAACTCTACATAAGCTACTTTAAATGACTCCAGTTTGATAATGTTCAGATGGCAGCAGTAGCAGCATTATGTGTTCAATACGAAGCCGACTTTAGGCCTAACATGACAATTGTGGTCAAGGCTTTGCAGCCTCTTCTGAATGCTGCTAACAAACCAGCAGGCCCGGATGCACAAGCGTGATACAGATACTAGTTCGAGATTCCAAGATGGTTCATCACGTCCATTATTCATTCCATTATCGTACTCTTTTCGGTGTAATTTTTACTTATAGTATTTCTTCATTTAGACATTCATGCCGTTCTGCTCAGTTCAGAATTACTGAGAAGGCCATCAGTTGAGTTCCAACGATTTAGGCAGACTACATTTCTCCGACTCGAGTCTTTCGTGTAAGAAAACATCTTTAATTGAAATTTGAAGGGTATTCCTTCTCTTAGATTTGTGCATAATAAAAAAGAGATCATACAGCATCTTGTATCAAACCCCATTTATCAACTCTTCTGTTTTAAGCAGTTTTCAAATTTCAACTTAGTTTATGTAGCTGAAATGAATGAAGAATAATCCATATAAACGACCATATTGACACAGATATGTTGGTTTATGCGGTCAATCCCAATCTTTTGGGATTAAGACTCTGATGGTGTAGGCGTCATTTAAAATTTGAGAGATTATAGAAACATACCACACTTTTCATTGAAAATTTGACGGAATAAGGCCAGTTAAAGTTTTCCACGTCTGCTCAATGTTTGATACTGCTGCCCTCTGCTCTGAACCCTTAGTCGATCTAACCAGCTCGTTCTACTTTTCACTTAACTGCCTTAATGTACCGGTGAAGAGCACAAATTTTGGTGCTTCTTCTACTTCCTCCTCCGATTTGGATCAAAATAGACCTCAACATCAGTGTCAACAACACAAAATGCATTAGCATCAACATCAAATTTAAACACGGAATCCTCGGGCATAATTATAATAGTATCTTTCCTACACTTTAACATGAGTACGATAAACAGAATGCACCCTCGATCGAAGATTTAAGAATAAGTAGCTCGATCCAGGTCAACATAGTCGAGATGGATCGAGTCTCCATCTTCTAGATTCATGTTTTCATCATCCAGTCAAGCAATATTGTTGTCCCTTCATCAGCACTAAACTCCAACACTCCACAGTATTATTAAGAGCAAACCAATCAAAATTTTCTCTATTCTCTTCATTTTGACTTGCAATTTTCAATTATGACCTGTAATCCTTCAAATTTTTTTTGCATTAGAATGATTTTGATATAAACATATAATAGTATGTTTTGAAATTTCTGCTTGTGCGTTCAACCAACTCGACCATCATTCTTCAATGTGTTATAAGTTTATAACTTATACGTTACACAATTCAGGCAAGCCGGGACCTAGACCACTGTCACTTGATTCACTAACTTGTGAATCGCGAATCAAAATAAGCGAATTATGGTGCGTTTTGGATTATTTTAGGGTCATTTTGAACAAATCGCGAATTATGTTAGACTGACCTAGCTTTAATTAACCAATCTTTTTGATAAGGATGAAGTACAATTCCACATTTCTAACAACACAAAATAAAGAAAATCAGCATCATTGCTCCTCAAAAGATTCTTCAATGGGTGATTAATCATGTATATTATCATTACATTTTACATTTACAATGACTGAAAGCCAGTAGCTAGCAGGTTAGTTAAATTCCTGAACTACCCAATAGGAAGCAAATAAGGAGAAAGTTTTTAGTAGTAGGCAGTTGGTAAAAACGAAACATTTTCACTCAAATTAAGTTCTCATTCAGTTTGCACTCGTTTTTTACCTCTAACATTGCGGTGAAAAGTTGCATCTTGTCCAGGCAATCTAAGCGTGCTCTTTGGTGCACTTATCCATTGACTGCCTGCAATAGCAAATCTCCAAAGTGCGTTTACATGTTCAGGTGAAGCATAATCAATGCCAACACGGGGACCGACCAGTATTTTTTCCGGCTTTGGTCCATCCAGAAGTTCTAAACCACCTGCATATAGCAAATTACTTTTTCGACACAGATCACGCAAATTTCAGGATAGCTAATAGGAAGAAGGGCAGAAAATCTTACCAGGCACGTAAAGAGGATGATTCGACCAGTCAGTTGATAACCCAAGAGCTTGGCCAACCTGTGAATGAAGTGAGATGCGATATGAAATAGCATTCGTCCGTTATCTATCCCTTATATCAGCTATTAAACACTGCATAAGTCGCATTCGTCATCTGTGTAGCTTACTACTACAATTTGTACTATCACTAAGCTAACACCATGTAATACTGATCATGAAATATACACCAAATGACCAAGTACATCAGACCTGACACTGACAAAACAGGTCGATCCTTAATGGGCCAGAAAACTCAATCCTTTATAACCTTACCATCTATCCCCCCTCTTCTCACTCCTCGTGGTCCCTCTGGACCACGTAATTGGACTGAATTCCATACCCATTTCCAACTGAATCCAATGCTCAATTGATACCCCTGAATCCCGACTCCCGAGCCTAGATTCCCCCTTTAGAGTAGATAACATATTTAAAGATAGCACCCCTGTTCATGCTCAAAGACAAGTGTAGAACCTTTACTGATCTACTCAACTCTTACAAAAAGCTAGCACACATTTGCGCCTGTATAGGGTGTCTCGCCTACAAAAAGCTCACGCCTTTACCCTGCGCTTAGCACCTAGGCTCTAAGGACAATTGCGCCTCGGTGCGCCTTGCACTTTTTAAAACTATAAGCTAATTGGATAGAAAATTGGTATCTCTAAATTTCCTCCGTACACTCTCATAAGACAACAATGGCAATGTTGAATATTTCAGGATCCAATGCATTTCAATTCTCTAAACAAATGGAGGATATGTGCCAATTTCTTAAATAATATTGTCTGGACCATAAAGCATTTAGGGATAGCAATTGAAAACAAATGCAAAATATTCACAACCATGGAATAGAAATGAGGCCGTTATGCTACATAACAGCTAGTTTATAACGGGTATTGAACCCACTGAAGCGCAAATCCTGTTACATAACCTATGATTTAAATTCATGGAGTAACAACCACTATAAAGTGCTTTCTAACATATTGGTCATTATTTTTTTTTTATAGTGCATCAGGTTCCAAAATTTCTCTTATATGCTTTAATTCAAATATATTTTCTAGAAAACTTGAACTACCATGATAAAATAAAGTTTTTAAGTTAACAATTCACATAACGATGTTTGCGAAATGAGTTGTAACAATGCAAAGGGTCGCATCTAAAATATCGTGACTGAACTGCAATCATGACGACATCCGTGAGTTTTTTTCTTTGTTCATTACACGATACTATTGATATCACCTCCATCTCACAAGGGGTCTCTTTCCATCCATATCATCAACGATTAGCAAATGATAGCCACATTGGACCTCCCTAATTGGAATTAGAGAATCAAAGAGCAATGATGGGTCAATGAAGACTACAAGTCATAAATTTTCTCTAGTAAACAAAGGAAAGGAATTTCATTTCCACCCATAGTTACATGGATGGTGGAACGTAACCACGTTCTACAATCGGGAAATGTTTGTCCCCATCCAATCACTATAAAACACTACCCAAATTGCTCAAGGTGACGTACCGATGTAGAAGAACTTTTTTTGAAGTAATTTTGGCCTTCATTTACATATTAAAGAAAAATTAATGAAGGAAAAAACGAGATGAAACCTAGAAAACAAAAAATCCATTTGAAAACAATTTCTTACAGCAAAAAAACCATTTTAATTTACTTTGTTTTCAAATATATTTTTTATACATAGTGTTTCTTGTATCTAATCGTTCTTGAGTCAATCTAAATTGCGTTCCTTGTTCCCGTTCCAAATCGAATGTCGTTCCATGTAAAAATGCACCAAATCCTTTTAAATGACCTATCTCAATCACTCTACACTACAGTCTCAACTCTTAATTTTCCCACCATTCCCCAGCAATAAGTCCATAGTGCAAATTGCGGTAACAATGACCATGGTAACGAGACTGTGGTGCAATAACGGAAGTGATGCAGTTACCGTAATGCAAAATATCGATCAAAAGCATAAGAAATTTCGTGAAACTGCCCAAAAAGATTATTTTACACCTTGACAACAAGACCAAATATGATCATCTTTTTAAAACCCTTACAACTCGACCAATGCGATCTAGCCTTATATTTGCACTATTCCATTTCCCTGCCTAACCATGGTTCCCACTGATCAAGATATTCGGGAATTTTTATTTATCTTGGGTTCCAATGAATAGCTGGGGATGATTGGACTGAGCTGAATGCAACACATGCACTAAAATAATTCTTCGTCGAAGTCTCAAGGTCTCAACTGTTATTACTAATTTTCCTTTCTTGACCAAAATAAAATGAAAATGCTATACATTCAGAAAAAACATTATATTCCTGGTTTGTATTAGAGAAAGTGTTAGGCATAGATATCATTGATGAACAAACTGACTGATCATTAAAGTATCATGTAATAGCTAATTGCTGAAAAGATAAGTATCATCCTTCCCGAAATCAAAAGCCAAAACTATAATAAAAACCACCAAGCAACATATTTTACTCAGAGTCATCATATTATAAACATATTGTCAAGATTGAATCCTAACCTTTCCTGGCCCAGCAAGAAGAACCGGCTTATCAGTAATCTGGCCACGACGCTGTTGAATAGTCGTCAAGCCTGCAAAATTGGTCTAAAAATCAGATTTCAGAACACTCCATTGCTTACCAATTCGCTATTGTCATCCATATTATTCAACTATCCAATAATAACAAATTGCTTCATTCAAAATTAGTAATATTTTCTTGATGAATCAAACACAAAGCAACTATAATCCTAATTAAAATTGCTAATTGCTAACCAATAACAACTCATTTCCTCACCAACCAACCTGGTATGTATTTTTCGTTCAATGTAACTATGTCACATAATAAAATGTCTAAACACTCATAGCTTCATACACAAGAGTAAAGCTATTACGAGAGATTACCGCTGACTGGAGCACAAGAACGTATCAAGACAGCGGCCCCGACACCCTCCTTGTCAGCGACAATGTTAAGCATCATGTGAAGACCATAGCAGAGATAAACATATGCATGTCCCCCACGACCAAACTGTCAAAATTGATGAAGATACAACAACCAAATTAATAATTTCACACTTTGATGGCTTGTCAAAAAAAGCCAAACATATATGATATATTCATGCTTCTAGACAACATCATAGTGCTCGTATCGTATCGGTTGTATCGTAGAGGTTTTCAAATTTAGTGAACCGATATTATTCGTATCATAAAAGTGTAAAAAAACGCGTTTTAGGCCGTTTCAAACAATGTTTCATGGTTAAGGCTGAAGTTTGGTGATACAATAATCGCATCACCCCAGTTAAGCGCGATCGTTACTATATTTTGCACCATCAACATTAATAATCCAAAATGCAAGCACTGAAGAGAATGATTGGGTTAGTATATCTTACAACAGGAGCCGTCCTAGCAGTAATACCAAAGCGACCATGACAAGCTGAATCATTCGGCCTATAAGCTTCTACCTGCAAAAGTGTACCATCAATTACATATTTACAGAATACTCATAGGAGTCGATTCAAGATAGATATACCTGATAACCTCAGCTAAACTACATATAATTTGAGTGACGCACAATCCAAATTCCAAAATGACAAAAAAAAAAAAAAAAGCTTTCTTAATTTGAAGGATAATTAGCTCACTGAAAAATGGTTCCAAACGAAAACACAGAGGATGATAGTTTACCTGTTTGTTCTATGGAAAATTAAAATTAAAAAGGGGATTAGTTGCTACACTTATTTGTTTTGTTGCGATGCAATTTATTATTTTGATCGTTGATATCTTTAATTGTGCAGAATTAAAAACTATAAAAAATTGCACACTTGGTCAAATCAAACAATATCCCACTAAAACTACGGTTTTTCTTATTCATAATCGTAAAAAAAAAATTAAAAAAAGTATTGCTTAATGAATAGTACTTACTAGAGCAACTAATTCTGGAGTAATATGAACCAAAAACAACTTATTCAGACCAACAAAACAAACAGAACAATTAGAAACCCAACAACAACAAAAAACCTAGCTTCTAATCCTTTAAGTAATTTTATCGAACAGCTTCCGTGCATAACAAATAAAACAATAATCATACCTCAGTTATCTGAAGTATAACATCATCTCGTCTTAGAAACTTTCCCAGAAGAAGAGGGGCGAGATCAAGAGCATCAATAGAGTAAAAATCAGGTTCTAGAAGGGTAAAATTTTGGTAATCAAGCCCAGAAACGTTAGAAAATGGGCGTTCTGGTAGTAATGGGGATTTTAGTTTGAATTTGGACTTAGAGGAACGAAATATGAGTTTAGATTGTGATGGGTTTTCCTCAGCAGAATCTTTTGAATTAATGGCGGTTGACTTGGGACGATTTTTGGTACGTTGAGGTCTGGTCATCGGAACGTTATTGCACCGGAATTGATAGGGGAAGAAGAGAAGTTGAATGGTAGTCGGAAGCAGCATAAACAATTACACTAACCACTTGACCAGGGCGGAACAAAGTTTGGTCTAAATCGTAAATCAAACCAGACTAAACCGAAATTTTAGTATTTGGTCTGGTCTAGGGTTTAAATGGTTTGTTTTGGTTTTTTTTCAAATTAAATTACGGTTTAAAGTCTGGTCTCGGTTTTTTATTTTTCATACCAAACCGGACAGCAAACCGTAATATGGTCGAAAATCATAATTTTGTATTTAAAAATTTAAGTTGCTATCTAAATATTTTAAGATGTAGTTATTTTATATATACTTGGAATGATGTTGATGTTATCAACTAATTATAAATTATTATATTTATTAATTGTAGGTGTGAAATATTTGCATAAATACATGTATTAATTTGGAGTAAAATAAAAAATAAAAACTGTAAACCAAACCAAACCGGACCGTTCTAAAACGGTTTGGTCCGATCTGATAATCTAAACGGTCCGGTTCGGTCTGGAAAATTTTCAGACCGGAATTTCTGGTTTGGTCTGATTTTAGTGTCAAACCGAACCGTGTTCACCCCTACACTTAACCAGTGATTTGTTTTCCGAGAATTTACTTTCAAAAATCTTGTTAATTACTTTTTAAAAACGGTTTCCTACAAGACGGATTGTAAGAAAAAAAATATATAAAAAATTCATCTTTACCTACTAGACCGATTTTAGCTATTTATTGGGATATTTGCTGGTGTATACTCGTCTTCTATTCAATTTGCATTCTATTTTTTTGTATAGTATTTTTCTTAATTTAATTTAAAATATAGAAAGTGTTTAGATGTATGTGCTTTGTTAGTTTGTAAGTACTTTGGTAGATGTAGCGGAAAGTGTTTATAAGAGACGAAAGTTGGGTTATATTGACAATTCCTTAAAAGATGTAGATGTCATAAATAAATGGCTATCGGAGATGTTGAATCTTTAAGTTGAATTGATAATCTTCAAGAGATGTAATTTTTAATGTCCATCGCTCTAAGATCTCGCTAGGGTATTGGTGTGTTATGAGTTATGTTCATCCCTAATGGCATTGGGTTCAAAGTAATGGACAACAACAATGCTAAAACCTTAATCCCAAGAGATTGGTCGGCTACACAAACCAATATTCAATTCTAAGTGGCGTCCACGTGGATTCTTCTTCTCCATTTAAACCAATTTCTACTATCTCTATTTATAAGTCTAGGTCATTCATATCAAGCTCCAACTTTCCGTCTTCCTTACTGGCTTGCTAATACTCTATCTTTATACATGCCCAAACCAACTTAAAAGATTTTCTTTCATCATTTTCTCAATATTTGCAACTCATAAATTATATTTTTTTCGAATTTTATCCCTAAAGGTATTTCTAATCCAGCAAAACATCTGTATTTTTGGTATTCCCATATTTCTACTATCCATGTCTACTTTGGAGAGTGTTCTCTAATTGGTAGAAGGAATAGTAGACACCCTCTGTTCTTGTATTTTTCTTGCCTAAGCAATTGAGGGCTTGCCGTACTTTCAACTCACCGAACTCCATCCTTTTCGATCCATAACTTAAAAAAAATCATGTTAGAGGTCACCTTAGAATTTTTTTTTTCGTAGGAAGTGGCTTTTCTAGAACAAAGGGCAACCCCTCATCTGAAACTCGTTTATTCAGCTCATGTGTCCTTGTTGAGCATTGTTGTTATACCACTACTATCAAGGGCTTGGAACTATACTAGCTTATCCAAGTGCTTATGAAGCTTGATGAGTTCCTTTTAATCCATATAAACGTCATTTAGGTCTACATACTTGACCATTTTTGCAACGTTCATAGCCTTTAGGTGGTTTCATGTAGGTACTAGCATGAATCTATATAGCCCCAACTCTTTCTAAGAGCAATCCATCTTTTATCACAAACCCTTCCATTTATTTGTGGAACCCCAACTATAGTCTATTAATGCACTATTTATTTTTCTTGCATTAGTTCTCCACACTTTTTTATTGAAAAATTTTAGTGTCAATATCACTTCTTATTGTCTTGACTTTCTTATCAAAGTGATTCTCAACATAAGACAAAAAGTTCCTTGAAATGCCACTCGATGATCCTTTTGGTGTGCATGTGATCCGACATTCGATAAAACTTACAATATAACTAAAATTCTTATCTTTCATCAATCAAAGAACTAGAAGCGAAGAATCTCAAACCTATTACTCTCTGTTGCGACAACCAAGTAGCATTCTGTATAGCTAAAATTCATGTATTTCATCATAAGACTAAACATATACGAGTTAACTGCTATTTTACTAATAGAACGTATTTAAAGTGTTCTCGAATAGTCATTTCTTCCTACTAAACATCAAGATGTTGATGTTTTGACCAAGGTTTTATCCGCTCCTTAATTTAAAGACTTAATTGCCGAATTGGAATCTTTAACCCTGTCTCAGTTTGAGGGGATATTGATAATAATTATTTGTTATAGGTGTTTAGCGTATATAGGTTGCCTTAGCACGACGAAAGACTAAAGAGCGCTTAATAAAACAATACAAGTATGACATACTCAATTTAATAAACTTTGTAATATATATGTTGCTAAAAAGTTTTCACAAAGAAAACTAAAATATTGCTAAATCTGCGAAATACGTGGAATATAATATAAATAACCTTTTTATCTTTTAATCTTTTTTCTCAATAAAAATTTCAACTAGATTTGTCAAAATGATCGGTCAGACGAATTTTGAATTTGGTCTTTTGTGTCAAATCATGTTGGATTCAGATCGGATTTAGGCCAACCCAATAAATATTTGAATTTAATTGTTTTTCCTAATCATGATTTAAGCCAGCCCAACAAAAAAGTTTTTCATTCCAATATTATTTATATAATATAACAGATGTGATTGACCAAGTAGTTGGATTCAGAGATGTGGATATGCAATCTCACAAAAAAACACTAACTCTAGACTTGTGTGATGAAGAGTAAGTTTGACATTTTTGTATTATAGTAGTATTAATTTAAATAAATTGTCTAAATATTGATAATTTTTACTGGGACAATCATATGACATGTAAATTTTGGGAGGGGTATGCTGAACAAATGTATAACTTTATCTCCAATCACAAAACAAATGATGCAATTATCATTGTTTTACAATTCACTAAAGCAAAGAATTGACAAGGAAATATTACACCAAGCAATACAATGTTTGCATCAAGGTTATTTGTTAACCCCGATCTCCCTGAAGTAAAGGAATTCATGGAGAGGTAAAAGTATATAAATGTTTTTTTTTATAAGTACATACCAAATTTATACAAAAAATATTATTATTTTAAAGCAATTCATCATGACAAAATATTTGTTGTATAACTTGATTAATTCATAGGTTTACAACTATTAAAGGAGATTGTTTTATACAACTAAATGAAGCTCCAAAAGCTGAGTCACAATCTCTAGAACACATTTTCCTTGAAGATTCTAATGTTGTTAATTTGAGGGACTTGCCTTCCAACAAAGAAGTATATAATTTATTATTTATTATTTATTAAAATATTTATAAATTCGTACATAATACAGATAAATACCTAATTACTTTTTAATTTTCTTTAAAGGCGGAACTAATTCAAGGTTTCTCACAAGAATTCGTAAACTCAACACGGTTAGATTTGAGTTGAAAATTTTGGTTTATAACTTATTTTGGGTTGGGTGACTTGGGTCACTAGTTTCCGCATTCCTCTCCCACATTCTAGAATCTTCTGTACACCAGAACCCTCCAGACTTCTCTTTTCTCCCCTTTTTCTTTTCTTCCGCCTCAATCTCACCATTTCCATATTTTCACATTCACTTCTAGTCTGTAGCTGGTTTTTCCCATCTGCTCTTCATCTGAAATGGCGAAATACGGCGAAGGAGACAAAAGATGGATAGTAGAAGACCGTCCGGATGGTACCAACGTCCACAATTGGCACTGGGCTGAAACCGATTGTTTCGAATGGTCCAAAACCCACCTCTCCAATTCCCTTTCTTCACTCCCTATTCTTTCTGGGGAAGGAAATCTTTTCATCAAAACGAAAAAAATCGACAAAATCGACGGTGAAGCTTATGTTAACATTCGCAAGGGTAAAATCATACCTGGGTATGAACTTTCCCTTACACTTTCTTGGGAAGGTGAAGCCAAGGATGAAAATGGTGATTCAATTCTTAAATCTGAGGGTAAAGTTGAGATTCCATATATTTCCGATGAAAACGCTGATGAAGACCCAGATGTTAAAATCACGTTTTCTGATGAGGGTCCGATTGGAAAGAGGATTAAGGAAGCGTTTATTAAAGAAGGTAAGGGTTTGATTCTGGAGAAAATTAGGGAGTATGTGAAAACTATGGCTAAAGGAGGGCCTTGTAAGGACGAGATTGAGACTAAGAAATTGTCTGTGAAGAGTAGTGGTGGGACCCAGAAAGAGGCAGCAGCTACGGCATCGTCGGCAAAAAAGGTTGTGAAGAAGGAGGTGAAGAGCGAGGATAGACAAGGGTTTAGGACAATAAAGTTGAGCGAGAAGTTTAGGTGTAGAGCGGTTGATTTGTATGAGATTTTGATGGATGAGAATAGATGGAAAGGTTTTACTCAGAGTAATGCTAAGATAAGTAAGGAAGTGGGTGGTGAATTCAGTATTTTTAATGGGTCTGTTAATGGGACTAATGTGGATTTGCAGGAAGGGAAATTGATTGTTCAGAAATGGAGGTTTGGTAATTGGCCTGATGGTGTTTTCTCTACGGTAATGAGTTAACCTTATGCAATGTTTTTATTTTTTCATTGATGTTTTTGGGTTTGTGAATATTGTGATTTGTGAATCATGTAATACATTCATTTCTGTTGTTGATGATTTATTTCTCTGTAATTGAGTTTGTTGCTTTTGTACATTGATGGCCTCTTTGCTATTGCAAGTGTTACATTTGACCTCTCCGTAACACTATGTTTGGATAGTAATTTTGGAGAGAAAAGAAAAGAAAGCAAAGGAAGGGCAAGGGAGGGGAGGGAAGGGAAGGGAAAGGAAAAGAAAAGGAAAGTAGCTCTTGTTTGTTTAGGAGGAGGGAAGGGAAGGGAAAGGAAGGGAGATAGAGTTTTCCCATCAAATCTTTTCGGAAAGATTGATATCTTAACAAAAATCTTCTATCCAATCCTCCAAATCCATTCCCTTCCATTTTGTTATTCAAACAAGGGATCTCTCATCCCTCCTTTTCCTTTCTCTCCATTTTCTTCCATCCAAACACACCCTAAAGGGCTGCTCGAGTGGTGTTCATTTAAGCATGTAACTAAGATTTTGGTCATCAATTTCCTTTGAGGCTTGTCATTACATAGAACTCCATGTGATTCAATGGTGAATGGGACATATGTAATGATTATCGAGTTCAGGTATTGGCAGAATACTTACAGATGAGAATATTGCATACATCAGCTATAAGTTGATAAGGAATGTAAACGAGTAGAGGGTTTAAGTAAATGTTCTAGACTTTTTTACGAGGTGGTATAGCATTGAGTTACAAGGAGATACTTTTCCTGAAAACATTGTCTATATTTGAGAATTGTTTTTGAGATCTAAGCAAGTTTGATGTTGGTAGTTTCTATATGGAGGACATAGGTTTATCTAGTTAGGTGTGTAGGATATATGACAATTAGATCGAGAAAATTAGTGGAACAAAAATTAGGCTTGCTAATGAAAAGGATGTTACATTTTAAAGGGAACTTTATAGATGAGGGTTATCAATGTTGAGGAAGGAATATGAGGTGAGCCATGAGCCTTTAGTGACTTGTTATTGAGTATGTGGTTTTGTGATTCTGAAATTTGATGCATTCACTTGGTTGATGTAATAGACAAAAATCATATCTATAATGTGTCATAGGTGTAAGTTGAAAGAATTTGATGAGTTGTGAACAGTGAAACATGATTCGCTAATTAGTTCGCTTTTGGATTCACGATTCGCTTAAAATGGTTCTAAAATAAACTAAAATCGACCATAATTTACGTTTTTTTTCCCGATTCGCGAGGCAATTAGCGAATCATGTGAAATGAGAAATGGGACAGATGGAAAGAATAGGTGGAAGTATATATATTGCTTAAGCCTTAACATTGTGCTGAATTGTTTTTAGGTAAGTAGATCCTACCACTCTTACTGTCTTATAATTTGGTTTTGGATCAATATATAGGTTGAGCAAATAAGTCATGACTCTTGTGGGAATTTGAGAAACAAGTTTGCTTCAATTAGCGGAACAAAATAATATTACTTCATCTATAGGTGGTTGAACTTTTTCAATATTAGGGATCGCTTGGAAGGGGTAATAAAAGTCAAAGTAGGAATTTAAGGTTAGTTAGGTAGGTGATTAAAGAAATTTGATTGTTGGAGAAATGGAAGAATGAATTAGAAGGTAATGAAAAAATAGAGAAAATAGCAATATGTTCCTTTATTTTGGGTATAAATTTACCCTAGGGGGAGGTGGAGGAATTCTTTACCTCCAAATTAGTGAAATCAAACTCTTTTTCTATTCATCATTTTTAATCTACTCCTATTCTACCTCTATCACAATTATTTCAATAACTTCATTTGCATATCTAATTACCTTTGTTACATTAGTTTGACTTGTTTTACTACCTTAAATATTTACTCTCAATCCAAGCGACCCTTAGGGAAGATGTAATGCT
The DNA here is from genome assembly GCA_019425755.1 of Amaranthus cruentus. Lineage (NCBI taxonomy): Eukaryota > Viridiplantae > Streptophyta > Magnoliopsida > Caryophyllales > Amaranthaceae > Amaranthus > Amaranthus cruentus. The sequence goes on from CM033454.1 coordinate 22,878,975, forward strand.
TGGCTCGACACTTATCAACTACTTTGCTTGAATAAATTGCGCTACTTAATGTTTTATTATTAGGTGATGGTTCAGTGTGATGTTTCTTATGTGTGAAAGTCTGATGTTTATACCATGCCTCGTTTGGTCGAGAGAGGATTGATCTAAACTTGAGAGTTAGACCACTTTGATGTTTTTACATGTTGAATACATTGATGAATATTTTTTGTGAAGAGGATTAGAATAGAGGGTAGGCTGAATACTTTCATTTCAAGTATGCTTTAATACAAACCATCAATTTGTTTAGTTATCCTAATTGATTATGTAACCCACTAGCATCAAGGTCTCTTTGTGCATTGTATTTTTGTTTTTCTTCCCAACTGAAATAATCAATGTTTTTGAAGAATTAATGCAATTGTTCGAAATATAGAGAATTACTGATAGAAATACAACCCGAAGCCATGGAAAAAAACTATACCGTTACATTATGTAGCAGCCTTTATCTAACGTTTTTGAGAGTTGTCGCGACACATAATGGCGAATAAATTCATTCAGTCAAAACGCCTTGTTGACCATTACATAACTTGTAGTATTTGATATTTCAATGTTACAACGTCATTTGTTGAGAAGAGGTTATAGAAAATTTTCTTCTAACATCTCCCTTAGTTGTAGAAAAATTTCTAACAATCTCCAACTTTTTGATTATTACAAATCGCGTAAAATATTAGTTGTTTATTTAACATTTTAATCTTCATTATAATCAGTATATCCCACTACTCTTAAATAAACAATTACCTTATAGATTGTTTATTAAACATTAGAAGTACCATATATAGTGTAATTATAATAGCTATGAGCTTTTTAAATGCAGAATAATAGTAGTTCAACAACAAAACAAACTTATAAGCTTGAGATTTGTGTTGTTACTTTTCTATAGCAATTTTTCGTGAAAACGCGACCATTTCTTTGCCAACGCACTTGCAATTGTGTTTTATTATGTAGTGGGAAGTGTTCGCTTGTTGGGTGATTTTGTATGTGTTTTAATCCATTACTTATGTTATTGTTGGTTGTTGGTTGTTGGTTTGTTCAGGTTAAACTGACATTTGAGGAACCAGAAGCTGGTGTTACCATTGTCAAGTTGGTGCAAACTGATGTTCCAGAGGAAGACAGGTTTGTTGTGTTGGGTTAAGTAATAATGTCTTCGGTTTGCTAAAAAGACTTAGAACGATTATTAACCGCGCTTTCTTGTTTTACGCAGATACGGAAATGAAACTGTGGTGGAGAACACCGAGAGAGGTTGGCGAGATCTTATCTTCCACAAAATCCGAGCAATCTTTGGATTCGGTCTTTGACAACTCAACTAAGGATATTCATTACTTGTTTAACACACGCTATTCGCTATTTGCTATTTGCTATTTGCTATCGTTGTTTACGTTTAGCCATGAATGATATTTGTTGAAGTGGCTGGACAATCTGTTTGATCATTGTGAAAATAGCCACATCTTTGTTTTAATTTAACAAGATTTGAGTTATGAAGGGTTTTCCTTCTATTTGTTCAACAAGAATTCTGCTCTTTTGTTTGTGTTTCTATTTATTACTTGGAAACTCCATATCTGGTATGTTGAGTGTGGCATTTACGGTCCGTTTAATTGTCGGTATTAAATTGTTGAAATTTTAATGAAAAGTTAAACTATTTTTGCTTGATAATTCTTTTGTAAGTTTAATGGTTATTGTGTCATGCTTGTTTTTTCTCGATTATTTCTTTTTTATAATTTAATTTAAATGTGTAATCATTTTGAGAGGTAGTATTTTATGATGATTACCGACACTTCAAAAACTTCACAATTTTCACCAATTAGGATGCTTTTCAATGTTATTATTTGTTTCTTTTTGCGACGCTTTAAGTGTCAAATTTAACATTTGCGGTGCTTATTTACGTCACTATTTGTCATTTTGTGCCAATTTTCATATGTCAAGATATCATTTTACAACGCTTTAAATGTCATTATTTGTCTATTAGCGACACTTGTAGTATCGCTATTTGTCGATTAGTGACACCTGTAGTGTCACTATTTGTCTTTATAAGAGACATTTACGCCAATATTTGTCTTTTTACGACGCTATATGGCGTCACTATTTGTCTTCTTACGGCGCTTCTAAACGTCGTTATCTACGCTTGTGTCACTTTTTGTATTCATTATTCAGTCACTATTTATAATACAACGCTTTTTTTCATCACTAAATATTTTTGCGACTCATTATAGTGTCACTATCTTGCAATATTATGACGTTTATTGACTACATTATTTATAGTTTGCGACACTTTTACTCAATCACAAATTGCTTTATAATTCACTAATAATAGGGTAAAACCATCATCTTCAAAAAAATAGGGTAAAACCATCATAAATAACGAAATAATTTAAACATCAAAAATCTATCATAGAATTGTATAAATATTACAAAATACAAAAAAAGTTTGGAATATTTTACATAGTAGACAGGAACTTTTGCAAAAGGCTAGTGGTTGTAAATCTTTAAAAAAGTTCCACAAAGTTCACTAAAAATAACATAAAGGGAAAATTACTTTTAAAACTCCTAACTATTTGCGGTTTACATATAAAACTCCCAACTATTGATTATTATTCAAAACTCCCAACTTTAGGCCCATTTTAAATTCAAATATCAACAACAATAATTATGTTTCTACACTTAGGATGACCGATGATGCGCAAGTATGATTTAACTTGCAATGTTGTGTGTAGAGCGCCTAGCTATCTCGAATCAATTGACGTTGAAATACACCTCGTTGTACTATGATCACAATCTTATATTTAATTAAAAAAACATTTTAATTAGCCTCAAAATTAATGTTCATCCTGAATGAGTAAACATATTGGTTAGTTAAGAAACTGAAATACCTAGTATAATAAATGAATGAATGGATATTGTATGTTCTGTCCAACTTGTTACTATAGTTTATGCACTAAACAATTTCAGATAAATTCTGAAAAATTTATTTCAGTACTAATAATTACAATGCAACAGTGACAAGTTCATGTAAAAAAAGTATGCTTCTACTATATAATGACCGGATTAGGATCTTCTCCATTACTAAAATGTAATGGAGGATCCATTACAAAATCCAATGACTATAATTGCTTGATTTTGTTTTAATAGGAGAAAATTATGATATTTTATTTTTTATTCTAAAATATGTGTCAATTATCATTCTAAGATTTAACAAAGGACAATTTGACAAAGGAATTTCATGGTACAGAAATTTACACACAAAAAAAAAAAGAAAAAACTTTAAGAATCTACCTAAGAAGGCTTTGCAGGCCGACAGTTTGGAGGCCGGAGAACTGCTACAAGGCCGCCGGTTTTGGAGGTGGAGTTGCTGCTACAGGGCCGCCGAAATTGGAGGAGGATGGTGTTGCCAATTGGGAGAATGATTTCTTGTCTTCTCATTATAATTATAGAGAATATCTACAAAGCTAAGCTAAGGTTTTTAGGAAACTAAATAATTACAATATTATGCCTAATATAATTTCCTAAGACAAGATATGTAAAATATACACAAAATAATTTCCTAAGATATAAAGATACATATTTCTCATACACTTTTATTAGCATATAATGATAATGATTGTTCAAAAAAAATTATTAGCAATAATGACATTATCATTAATAAATGGAGGGAAAAAATCTCGAAGTTGACAACTCCTTACTTTTTGAATTTGCTTATGTCATCCGTAATTTGCTTTAGTATAATGTATATATAGATAGATAGATATATTCAAAAACAAGACAGATATAGATTTATTAAATCAATCATATGATTTGATATGCAAATTCAGCATCTAAAAATATATCATAATAAAATACAAATTAATATAAATATCCTCTATTGAGTGCACATATTATATTTTCATAAACACCGAAGGAATGAAAATCTTGTTGTTTCTATAATATGAATATTTGCCCAATAAATCAAACCATAAAAAAAATATTTAGCATTATTTCATTGTTACAAAAAAAAAAAAAGATTCTATAGATATTTATTAGCTAATTCAACAATTATTATATTATTGTATCATTTATTCATGAACATGCTTCTACTATATAATGACCGAATTAGGATCCTCTACATTACTAAAATGTAATGAAGGATCCATTACAAAATCCAATGCCTATAATTGCTTGATTTTATTTTAATAGGAGGAAATTATGATATTTTATTTTTTATTCTAAAATATGTGTCAATTATCATTCTTGAGCACTTAATATTGAGAATAGATTTAACAAAGGACAATTTGACAACATGGTACAGAAATTTACACACAAAAAAAGAAAAAAACTTTAAGAATCTACCTAAAAAGGCTTTGCAATTTGACAACATGGTACAGAAATTTGGAGGTGGAGTTCGCTACAGGTGCAAATTGGAGGAGGATGGTGTTGTCGATTGGGAGAATGATTTCTTGTCTTCTCATTATAATCATAGAGAATATCTACAAAGCTAAGCTAAGGTTTTTAGGAAACTAAATAATTACAATATTATGCCTAATATAATTTCCTAAGACATAAAGATACATCAAATATGCAAGATATGTAAAATATACACAAAATAATTTCCTAAGACATAAAGATACATATTTCTCATACACGTTTATTAGCATATAATGATAATGATTGTTCAAAAAAAAAATTATTAGCAATAATGACATTATCATTAATAAATAGAGGGAAAAAATCTCGAAGTTGACAACTCATTACTTTTTGAATTTGCTTATGTCATCCGTATTTTGCTTTAGTATAATGTATAGATAGATAGATTGATATATTCAAAAAAAGACAGATATAGATTTATTAAATCAATCATATGATTTGATATGCAAATTCAGCATCCAAAAATATATCATAATAAAATACAAATTAATATAAATATTGTCTATTGAGTGCACATATTATATTTTTATAAACACCAAAGGAATGAAAATCTTGTTGTTTCTATAATATGAATATTTTCCCAATAAATCAAACCATAAAAAAAATATTTAGCCTTATTTCATTGTTACAAAAAAAAAAGATTCTATAGATATTTATTAGCTAATATCAGCAATTATTATATTATTGTATCATTTATTCATGAACATGCTTCTACTATATAATGACCGAATTAGAATCGTCTCCATTACTAAAATGTAATGGAGGATCCATTACAAAATCCAATGGTTATAATTGCTTGATTTTGTTTTAATAGGAAGAAATTATAATATTTTATTTTTTATTCTAAAATATGTGTCAATTATCATTCTTGAGCACTTAATATTGAGAATAGATTTAACAAAGGGCAATTTGACAAAGAAATTTCATGGTACAAAAATTTACACACAAAAAAAAAGAAAAAAACTTTAAGAATCTACCTAAGAAGGCTTTGCAGGCCGACAGTTTGGAGGCCGGAGAACTGCTCCAAGGCCGCCGGTTTTGGAGGTGGAGTTGCTGCTACAGGGCCGCCGAATTTGGAGGAGGATGGTGTTGTCAATTGGGAGAATGATTTCTTGTCTTCTCATTATAATCATATAGAATATCTACAAAGCTAAGCTAAGGTTTTTAGGAAACTAAATAATTACAATATTATGCCTAATATAATTTCGGTATATTCCTGCCGAAATTGGAGGAGGATGATGTTGCCAATGTTTATGAATTTGATGCAGAGATACATTCGTCCTTATCTGGATAAGTTTATAGTTTTTATGAAATTTTGGTATATTCCAGAAATGTAGAGCAACATCAGGAACATTTGAGGATTATTCTAAAACTTTTGAGAAAAAAAAATGTTTAGGGATTTTATTAAGGTCGAGTCTTGGCTTGAGAAAGTAGTTTTTCTAAGTTATGTTATGTGTAGAGATGAAATTTCTGTGGATCCGGAGAAGATTAAGACGATAACAAATTTACGATTGCGAGGAGTGTAACTGAAGTTCAAAGCTTTTTGGGTTTTGGTGTTAGTATAGAAAATATGTTGATAATTTCTCTAAGGTTGCCCGTTCCATGTTTGAGTTGTTGAAGAAAAGGATGAGCTTTTAATATAGTGAGAGGTAAACGATTGCTTTTAAGAAAAAAAAGGAGACTCACTACCGCTCATGTATTGTAGTGCATGATTGTAGCAAACCATTTATGGTCTATTTTGATGCTTCATTTAAAGGTTTAGGTTGTGTACTTATGCAAGAACTAAATGTCATAACTTATTTATTGAGGCAATTGAGGCCACATGAGGTGAATTAGCCTATACACGATATTGAACTTATAGTAATCTTTGCTCTAAAGTTGTGGAGACATTATTTTTTTTCATAGGTTACCATGTAAGATCTACAATGATCATCGAAACTTAAGGTATGTCTTCAACCAGAAGGAATTCAACATGCACCAAAGGGTATGGCTTGAGGTTATTAGATTATGTCTTGAAATTTTAGACCACCCTGAGAAGGTGATAACAAGTTGGCTATATGTTTTAAGTAGGAGACCAAGACTGTGGGATCTGTACCTTACGAGTTTTACCCTAAAATCAAGAGTTCGGGATTAGAGATTTGTAGCCAATATGAGGTTAGACGATATTTGAGAACAATGACCATAAACTTTGTTTAATCATATCAATGAGGCGCAACTTGAGGATCAGGAGATTATTGAGTTAATCCTTAGGGATGAGGAAAATGATACTAATGCTTTTGAGATAAGAAAAAGAGGAAAAGTTGAGTCTGAAAGTTATTGGACCTTTTGAAATTTTGAGAAGAGTCGGATAAATTGCGTATGAGTTGCCTTTACCTTTAAGTTTGGTAAAAATTCATAATATGTTCCATGTTTCACAGTTGAGGAAGTATATTAATTCATAATATGCTAACCCTTCAACCCCTTCAGATCGATGAGTCCTTAACCTATGAGAACAGACCTATAAGGATTTTGGTTACCTGAGTCAAAGAATTGAGGAACTCTAAGATTTCGTTAGTTAAGGTTTTGTGGTCAAACCATAGAGTCAAGGAAGGTACTTGGGAAAATGAAGCAGATTTGAGAGAGCGATACCCTAACCTTTTCGGTAAGTTCTAGTTTCGGGACGAAACTATCTTAAGGGGGAAAGAGTTGTAACAGACTCAAAATTCTCAATATTAATCTTCCGATTAATTATTCAAAATTTTCAATTCAAATTCCTAATCCTTTGGTTATGCATTTCTAATCATCTTTAATTCCTAAACCTTTTTCCGATTTCGTAATTTCTTTCAAATATTAAAGTTTAAAATATTATTTTCTTTTAATTTTTTTTATGAGCACCAAAATATTATTTTATTCTAAAAGTAAAGTTTTATTATTAAATTTACGATTTTGTAAAATGTTATGTTTTTATTTTCCTTCCTTCAACTAACATTACTACTACTTATCAATTTAACCTTAAAATTTTGATTTAATCATTTTATACTTAAAAATGAACCATATTTTTATCAACTTTAAAAATAGTTTTAAGCAAAATTTTCCAAGTAAACTATCATATTTTCATGATCAAACTTACCCATTATTTTAAAGTATATTTACACTTGTGCATAATAGAATAAAAATTTGATGAACCAAAATCTTTTCTATTTAATCCGTGATGTTTAAGACTTACAAAATCTAATCTTCTACACTTAAATCTCTTATACATCTACTTACACACTCCAACTCTTACAACTCTTGCAAGTTTACTTACACACTCTAACTCTTACAAGTTTACTTCTACACTCCAACTCTTACACATACACTTACATACTCCAAACCACTTACACAAGTTAACCTTCTTCCATACTCCTAATATTCTTATTCATACCAACTTAGCCCAAAAATCTATTATAAATACCCCCTTGACCATAAGAACACCTTCATCATCAAATCTTTCTAACATTTTTTCTTATATCTTTCCTTTACTAAAATCTTACAAACTTAATGCCTTTATTTCTAGTTGAAGAAATTCAAAAAGATGAAGTTTAGAACACTCTTTATCTAGTTAAATTATCATCATTTTGGAGCATTACTGGGTTATTATTTTGGGTACATAATGTATCATTATTTTTGAAGTTGGAATTTATTTATTTTGGGAGCTTAGAAGATCATCATTATTTTGGGAGCTTGGATTAATTATCTTTGGAGCATTATTATCTAGCTTGGAGGGTCTTATATCTTATTATTGTTGGATAAATGGTCATTTAAAGCTTTCTCCAACAACTATATTTTCATTCATGGAGTGTTTTATTTCTATATTAAAATACATTTATTCTCTTTGACTAAGGTTAATGAGGTTGAAATATGACCGTTGGGAAGTGCCTATATATAGTGGGTGTTTTATCCTTTTGGAGATAGACAATTCTCAATATCTCATCTCTTTTTCTATTCACTTGTGCAAGAGTGGTATTTGCTCCACACCTTTAGTAGTGAGTGTACATTGCTATTGGTGAGTGTGTTAACCTTTGGGAAAGTCCCGTCTATTTACACTTGGGATAGTCGGGAAATAACTTTCTTAATGCAACGACAAGTTCGTGTCACACCATACTTTCCATATCAAATACATGTTAAACACAACTCTAAACACATTTCTTATATACAAATGTTATACATATTATTATCAGTAATATGTGTCGATGATTGTAGCTATAAGAAGATTTTGAGAAGACCTTTAAAAGGTCTATATTTCCAACAATTATTTTCCTAATTAGTACTTGGTACTAATGCTTGGTGTTAGTATGGTATAACTTCTTACCCTACTCTTTATGTGGAATTTACCTTTATATTTACATTATAATATACAAAGTATGAAATATGTTGATTATGTTTAAGTAAGATATTAGTTTGATGAAATTATAATTAAGATTATATTAACTATTTTTATGCAAAAAGTATTTTTAGTATGTTAATTTAGTAATCTTTAAACAAGTTTAGGAAGTTGGGTGACAAATTATATTGTAGTGTTATTAAGTATAATTTATGTTATAAACTAGTGCTAGCATGTTTATGAGTTATTTGTTATATTAAGAATGTTACTATATTTAAGAGCTTTTATGTTAAGAATTTTTATTAGTATGTTTACGTAAGCCTTCAAGCTAGTTTATAAGGTAATAAATTATTTTATGAACGTATATTTATAAAGTAAGGTTATATTAAAATGTTGTTATTATACTTTAATTTAATATTAAATTTATCCTTAAAGTTATAGTAAATTTCTAAGTTATTGTGTAAAGTTTTTATTTTTTTATTTGTTGTGTTAATTATTTTAATCTAGGATTTAATATAATAAATTAAATGAAGTAATTTTTTTAGTGAAAAGGCCCAAAAAATATTCATAGGCCATTCGACCGTTATCATATTAAAAAAAACAAAAAGAGTTTGATTTAGTTTTTTTTTAAATTTTTACAAGCTGTTTTTGTGATAATTTTAAAACACAATATAAAAAGTTATTTTTGAGAAATTCTTATAAATTATTAAATATTAAAGTGATTTTCTTGAATATATGAGCTTTCATATTAAAACAAAATTTTGTGGCATTTAATTACTAGGTAGTACAAAATATTTTATTTGCTAACTATTTGACCAAAATTTATATAAAAAGATGTAAAAGTATTTTTTTTAATTGGTAAACTTGCCTCTTAAACTATGTGTGAAATATTGATTTTTGTGAATAGTTTTATTTTTTTTATGAGTAACTAGATTTTGATTTTTGCGAATCAAATAAGTTTACTTGTTTTTCCAAACTTGAAATGATTATTTTTGGTGAACTTGTTGAATTTTGTAAACTTATTCAAAGGATGCAATTTTAACTTAAATTTTAATTAGAATATTTGATTTGGTGAAAAGAATAAAGTTTTATTTGTTTTAAAGTTAAAAATGTTGATTTAGAGAAGTTATTTCAAGAGCAATAGATTTTAGTAGCTACTTGTGGAAAATACTAATTTGGAGACTATTGATAAAATATTAAGTTAATGAGCATATAAAGACATAAAGGTAGTTAAACATCATGATTAAGAATTATATTAAATAAATAAATAAAGTTACCACCTAGGTTGGTCAAAGTCAAATTTCAAAGTCAACTTGTAGTAATAAAAAAATGTGATGTACTTGTGTGAATGAGTATTGATTGAATGACCGTAATAGTAAGGTAATGTCGAACCATGGACCAGCATGTAAAATCCCGGCGTCCGTGTTGGCCGGCACGTAAAATGCGGTGTAAGACAGGGGGTTCGCTACCTATCATGTGGCGCTCGAGCATAAACATTGTATTGGAGGGGTGACGGCTCCCACCACAGTTAGGGTTTAGGGCTACGGTCCTCACCTAACCAGACCCTTACATATATCAGGTGTCATATTGTTATGCTTGTTGATTAGTGATGAACTTGATTAGTGTTATTGATCCTATGAATCATGGTACGGTTATGAGTATTAACCAAATAAACTTAATTGAGTGTTAAGATTACCAAATTGTATAAGTGGCAGTAACGCACTTCTGTCAGGATTGAGAATGGTATCTTAATGATTTGAAAGTATGGAACAGTAAAAGAATATAATAAAAGTATACAGTGGTGTCAATTAATTTGAAGTTCGTACTTAAATTATTTTGTAAATGTAGTGTATAATTTTCATATTTTGAGTTGGATAGGATGTTATGCTCGGCGTTACCGCTGACCGATTCAATCGGTTGTCAACTGTATCATGGATGAAAGCATTTTGCAGGATTTAGTTTCAGGTTCCGATCCAGGACGCAACAATTATTATTTATCGAGAACTTAGCTGTTTTTTGTGTCTTTATTGATGACTTGATGTTGATGTACTTTTATTTTTTTTATATTTTTAGCAAACAATTTTTCTTATCGGATGTAATATTTTACTTTTTTTTAACAGTTTTAGTTTTATGATTTAAAGTTTTTAAACAATTCGGCATTTTAAGATTTCCGCAATATTTTTGTATTAAGCATTATTATTAAATGTTAATTATATTGCCGCTTCTGTTACAACTATGCCTAATATAATTTCCTAAGACATAAAGATACATCAAATATGTAAGATATGTAAAATATACACAAAATAATTTCCTAAGATATAAAAATACATATTTCTCATACACTTTTATTAACATATAATGATAATGATTGTTCAAAAAAAATTATTAGCAATAATGACATTATCATTAATAAATGGAGGGAAAAAATTTCGAAGTTGACAACTCATTACTTTTTGAATTTGCTTATGTCATTCGTATTTTGCTTTAGTATAATGTATAGATAGATAGATAAATAGATTAAAAAAAAAAGACAGATATAGATTTATTAAATCAATCATATGATTTGATATGCAAATTCAGCATCCAAAAATATATCATAATAAAATATAAATTAATATAAATATTGTCTATTGATTGCACATATTATATTTTCATAAACACCGAAGGAATGAAAATCTTGTTATTTCTATAATATGAATATTTGCCCTATAAATCAAACCATAAAAAAAAATTTAGCATTATTTCATTGTTACAAAAAAAAAAAAGATTCTATAGATATTCATTAGCTAATATCAGCAATTATTATATTATTGTATCATTTATTCATGAACATGCTTCTACTATATAATGAGCGAATTAGGATCCTCTCCATTAATAAAATATAATGGAGGATCCATTAAAAAATCCAATGGCTATAATTGCTTGATTTTGTTTTAATAGGAGGAAATTATGATATTTTATTTTTTATTCTAAAATATGTGTCAATTATCATTCTTTCGCACTTAATATTGAGAATAAATTTAACAAAGGACAATTTGACAAAGGAATTTCATGGTACAGAAATTTACACACAAAAAAAAAAAGAAAAAAACTTTAAGAATCTACCGAACAAAGCTTTGCAGGCCGACAGTTTGGAGGCCAGAGAACTGCTACAAGGCTGCCGGTTTTGCTGGTGGAGTTGCTGCTACAAGGCCGCCGAAATTGGAGGAGGATGGTGTTGTCAATTGGGAGAATGATTTCTTGTCTTCCCATTATAATCATAGAGAATATCTACAAAGCTAAGCTAAGGTTTTTAGGAAACTAAATAATTACAATATTATGCCTAATATAATTTCCTAAGACATAAAGATACATCAAATATGCAAGATATGTAAAATATACACAAAATAATTTCCTAAGATATAAAGATACATATTTCTCATACACTTTTATTAGCATATAATGATAATGATTGTTCAAAAAAAAATTATTAGCAAATAAATGGAGGGAAAAATCTCGAAGTTGACAACTCATTACTTTTTGAATTTGCTTATGTAATCCGTATTTTGCTTTAGTATAATGTATAGATAGATAGATTGATATATTCAAAAAAAAGACAGATATAGATTTATTAAATCAATCATATGATTTGATATGCAAATTCAGCATTATATTTTCATAAAAAAAAGATAGATATAGATTTATTGTTGTTTCTATAATATGAATATTTGCCCAATAAATCAAACCATAAAAAAAATATTTAGCATTATTTCATTGTTACAAAATAAAAAAAGATTCTATAGATATTTATTAGCTAATATCAGCAATTATTATATTATTGTATTATTTATTCATGAATCAGGCCATTAACCTCTTTTTTCATATTTTAATTCAATTAATTCTCAACTCATTTTAAATAAATATTTTGTTTTTTTTTTCTGTTGCTTCATAAAAATACTTTTCTACATCAACCAACTTGTAGAATTCGTGATGGCACAAAAGTTGGCTATCTGTCTGTCATGTCCAGAGGTGTTCAATGGGTTAAATACGGGTCGGGCCTGGCTCAAACAGACATGGGCCGGACATTGGAAAGTAAAAATGGGCTGAAATGGGCCGGGCCAATCTAGCCCGACCCATTTTATAATTTACGTGATGATTTTTTATAACATTAAATCTAAAGATTGGATCAGTACAAGTACCATATGTAGTTTTACTGTACATTAATAACACTTATGCAATTACCTGAGAAGCTCATCGAAATTAAAAACAGTAGTAATCAAACAGGTCAATTCAACTACTTCGAATTACTTGTACTTCGAGTTATTTAACCCAAGTATGGAGTACATTTCACGGTGAAACAGTCTCATACAAGAATTTGTGAAAGATAATAGGGTATGCACGTTAGTTGTACCTCGATCTTGAGCTAGAGTAACATGTTCCAAGGTCCTTAAAAGAAATTAGACAACCCTTTATAATAACAATAACAATATTATTATAATTTAAAATCCAACTATTTAAAAGAAAACAATTATATTTATTACTAGGACTAAGGAGAATTTATGTATGGAAGATATAATTAGTGAAAATAAACCACATGAGCAGAGTAGCCCTAATTTATTACATACGCCCCTTTAAAATTAGTAAATGTAGAGTATAAACTTGATGTACGTATATAATATACACCAATTTAATAAGGGTAGATGATTTTCAATTATTGTACTTAAATTTACTCATCAAGTAAAAATACTTAATTAATATATAATATCCTTTAAGATTGATTTACACCAAATTAGTATAGACCAAGTTCATATAAAATACTTTCTTCGTTTCATAATATTTGCTAATGATAGTGACATATTTTTGATCCATTTTATTATACTTTATATAATAACATATATCCAATAAATTTGTATCACAAAAACTTGGACGAGATCGCCGTCAATTTGGCCTGTCCTATTTGCCCGTGCAACAACATTTCAATTTTTTTGGACATTTATCAATTTTGACTTTAAAGGTATCAATTTTAAAAAATAAAAAAATGCCCAAATTGTTACACACACGAATTGAATCGGTCCAAATTGATGGTCTCATTATAAGGTCATCTCGTCCAATGTCAACGGAAATGTGTATTATCAACAAAGCTACGTTTACCAAACTTGTTCAACCCACTTGGTATGGGCCCACAAAGCTGATTATGTGAGACATTAAACTTCGTTAACGATTTTATTGAGGACACCGACGGGCCGGGAATAGGCCCGGACAATTTATTGTTAGATAGATCAACTTCTTTGAGACCCTTTGACTGTAACACTTCTTTTGGAATTGGACCCGTTAAGCTGTTAGAGTTAAGATCAAGATGGTACAGTTTCTTCAGTTTCCCTAAAGATTTTGGGATACTTCCGGTAACGTTAACGTTATTAGCTATCGTTAAGAATTCGAGGAAAGGGAGGTCATCGAAGTCTGACGGAATAGTGCCGGAGAGTATTCCGTTAACGGGGAAACCGACGGCGGTGACCCGTCCGTAAAACGACGATCCTTCGCCGGCGCAGTTGACAGTCCAGTCGGAAAGAGGGTCGTTTGGGCCACCGAAATGGTCTCTGATTTTTATAAGGACGGCTTCGTCTTGGAGGTCGCACTCTGGGATTTCGGCGTTGGAAAAGATCACGTGAGATACGAGGAGAGAAATATAGAAAAAGAGATAATGAGAATGAGATAATGAGAATGCGCAAGATACACTGCGTATGATGACGAGAGAATGCGGATGTTTTGGTGAATTTTCCATTATAGATGGATAATTAATGAGAAGAAGAAATGGGAGGAAAAGGGTGTATTGTGTATGGGACAATGGAGTCATGAATGATCAAGTACCTATTTATAGACTTTCGAGTGTGGATATATGGTGTTGAATAATTTGGCTACCAACTAACTTAATTAATAATTTAAGATATGTTATTGTTATATCGATGATAATTCGTCACATAATCTTACTGTGGTCCACTTGTGTGGATGCGGAACATTAATATGGACTTGGACTTATAAATTTACGGGCTAGTGTTGAATTGTACATACGCTTGGTGAGGTTAATTTATTGTTTTCCAAAATTGTATGGTAATAGGCACTACAAAAAAAACGCAAAGTTGTGACTACCCGATATAGTCGCTGATTGGTCGGTATACGCCTATACCGACTAAACTCCGACTAACTCGAGGTAGTCGGTAAAATGAAAGAGTCGGAATTCCGACCATCTGAGCATTGATAGCAGATTGGTCGCAGTTCCGACTAAACAATTTAGTCGGAGTGTAGTAGCCATATACCGATTACTTTCCTACTACGCGTCTGTCGCCAGATACCGACTACACTTGTGGTCGGAATGTAGTCGCTGTATTTGAAAAATGATTATTAATTTTTTTCAGTTTTTTTCCCAAAAAAAAAAATAAAATCACCCTATATATCTATATATATATATATATATATATGTATATATATATACGCGGTTCCCTAAGTTACACTATCGAATTTTATAATGTTATTTTATAAACTGCTATTAAAAATATTACGAATGAAAATTTAAAAATGTCAATGTCTTACAAAAGTGTGAATAATTTAAGAGATGCATGTATACGTTGGCGTGTCGAAGTGTAGTTGATGTGGCATTGGTGCACGAAGCAGGGGCAATGGTCAAGAATGATTGTTATATGTTGATGATAGATGGTATGTTTTTTAACGCAAGCATGTTTGATGGATTATTTAGCTATTATACAATGGATGACAAATATGAGAAATACGTTTAATGATCTGTCATGATACTCATGCAAAAGATGTAAAAAGAACAAAGGACAAATAAATTACATAGTTTAGAGCTCCTACATTGAGGTCCAAAAGATTGTTATATGTTTATACCTATCATATACAACTGAAACCTTAATATGCAAGTTGTCAATCCCTCTTGCCAGTTGCTAATTAATGATCCATGAAAAAATAATGGCTAGAGAGGGTGGCTTAGGTGTTTGGGTGGTTTAGGTTACTAAGTCATTGATCATCTTAATGTTGTAAAAATATAGAATGTAAAAGACTTGCAATATTCGTTGGTTTGTTGAGGAGAAAATGCAAGCTGTTAAATAGTAAACTATTGCTCATTTCAGTAGCATATACTCCACATCTCTCAATTTATGGCTTTCTCTATACATACATGAAACTTCTACCATCGTGCTTTAAGGACCACTAAACTCCTTAAGCCCTTCCACATTGAATGCCTTTTCAAGACATGCATCAAAAGATGAATCTTTCTCATAACTTGCAGTCCATTTTTTTGACCTACTCATCAATTCCAAATCTCAAATTTACAACAATTTTAAGGCAACCAATATAAAATTAAATTAAATTAATTAGTTGCATTAAAAAAAGCCATTTCAATTACATTAATAAGAAACTATCCTTACATTTTACAACAGCTCCCTCGTCAGGACCGTCATATCCTTCTCCTTCATTCAATATCTTTTTAACAACTTTTCTGTCATCTGTAATATTTGCAACAATATTTCTTCTATGATACCGGCCAGCTCATTTGCATCTTTTGGATTTTTCTTTTTAATTTATATTTTTGGTCTTAGAATGTATTTGATGATAAGTAAATTTAGTATTAACCAAAATGAGTGGCATACCAAACACCTCATTTGCATCTTTAAGATTTTCCCACTTACTCTCCTACTTTTAGGATCTTCTTAAAGGTTCCACTATCCTTGCAAATATTTTTCACACTGATCCAAGATAGCAAATTAGCAACTCTACATCAAATTGCAGAGTAGCATTGGGTAAGATAGTAGGAGGTGAACCACTTTCACCCTAGGCCAGCTGGGAGGAATAGTCAAAATAACATTTTCCCCTTTCTTCATTGTCTAAATACCAATGTCCCATCCCTTGATCACTTGACCCGTCACAATCTTGATACACACACATCATTGATAATGAATTGTGTGTGAGAAACTACTTAGAAATGGTTCCAACTTCCAAGAGTTTTCTTATACTTGCTTTAACTGAACTTAGCTTTAAAACTCTACATTGAGCAGAATCTATCTCACGCAGGAACCCATACCCTAAAAAAAAGACTAACAAACAGATATATATTAAAAAAACAGATTCAAATACATTTAAAAAGGAAACCCTAAATTTAAACCCTAAAATACAGATACAAACACATTCAAATTGAAACCCTAAAAACAAATACGAATACATCCAAAACAAAAACCCTAAAAAACAGTTACAGGTAACTCACCTCAATTAACCTAATATCCAAACCCAAAAGTTAAGTCGAGAAATACCTAAAACTCCATGGTATAAGGATGCATCTACAACCAAACTAAATCATATGCGTTATTATGTGAAGTTGTATATTTGTTGGCAATCAAGGCTCATTTGCTTCAATATTACAAGGGTAAATCCAAGGAGAGCATGTAAAAGTGCAAACAAAATGGACCTTACAAGGAGAGCATTTAAATAAAAAATACATAATAAGTTATTCATGTTTATGGCTAATTTGGTGTTTGGTTGTTTTAAAACAACCCGCTTTATTCCTATTGAGAAGGACACATATATTGATTTATATGAAAATGATTAAATTGTGGTATAAAGTCGGATGTGCTAGAAAAAGAAAAAATTTGATTAGAGCTAAATCAAACAGAGACATTAAGAATTTGCAAATTTTTATGCTTCATTTTGTTTGATCATGTTACTTGTTTACATGGGTTCTTATTCATTAAAATTTTTTCATCTTTGATGTGCTAGATTAGATTCATATTTTTAAGGTTTTCAAATGAAGATCGGGTTTTAGTTTTAGATTTAGATTTGAATGAAAATTTAGGATTTTCATAACGGTTTTTTTTCATTTTTGAATGAAAATATAAATTTTCATTACCTTTTCAGATGAAGAAGAGGTATTAGTTTTAGATTTGAATGAAAATATAGGGTTTTTGGTTTATTCGTGCTTAAATTAGCTTTTAATCCTCTTACTTCACCTGAGTATAAGATTATTTGTGTGCAAAAGCTCAAAAATCAGCACAAATTCTACCCAATAGCCATTTATTCATTTGAAACTCGCGATTGGAGTCTCCTTCAAAAGCCCTTTTCTGCACTAAATGATGTAATCTTCAAAAATGTAGTATTCTGTCACGGTGCAATTCATTGGATGACAACCACATTCGGAGGCAGAGGAGTATATATATTTAAAATTGAATACGAACATAATAATAGAAATGCCAATAGCTCCAAGGTAAGATAAGGAATCACTATCACAATACAAATTCAAGTATTTTGGAAAATCTGAAGAATGTTTGCTTTACATAATTTATCGACTCTTCTAAACCACTATGTAGCCTTTAAGTTGAAGGAGGATTATTTGGGATGGGAATTGAAGTTTTGGCTTAATTTGAATGTGTTGATACCAAAATATCCGGCCATAGCCAAGCACTTCGGGTTTCATCCACTGTTCACCGAGTATGAATGTGATGTGCTATGTGTTAATCGTGCAGGGAGCGATGAAGATATGGAATTTGTGCTGTCCATAGCAGGTGAAATCATATTTTTGAATCTTAAGAAGAAAACTTCTATAGAAGTTAGAAATTTTGTTTTCAGTTCCTGTGATGTAACTATTTGGTATAGAACATATTCAGTATTTGAATTTTGTGAGATTTTATCTCTTGTTTGATGCAAGAGCAATGTCTGTTAATTTTGTGTTTTGTTTGTGATCAAATTTGTTTGGTTTTTCTAAGTATTGTAATTGGCAAGTTGTGTATGTTGATGTTGATGATTTTATGAATTATCTTGTATTCTTGATTCTGATCCTTTATCAATTTTGATTTTGGTTTAATTTATGGTTAGTTGGTTTCAAATTGTAATAGTTTACTTATTAGTTATACGGAATTGTAGATGTTGTTTGTGATAATCTTGTCATCGGGCTTGTACATAACAAGACCCACATAAGAGAAGAGCTGGATGCACATAAATCCGATGAGAATTCATCCTAAAACTAACTGGTAATAGGAGAAGTATATCAAGTTATGTTAGTCTACCTCTATATCTAATTTTTCGATATAAAATCACATGTAGGTAATTTTTCCAACAGTTTGTTGGTCGGTCAAAAATATCTTTGTCATAGGAAGGGTAAGGTTGCATTCATGATACATTCAGCCATCCAAACCCGTCCAAGTGAGTGTTATTTAATTAAATTGGAATAATGAAAAGTTATTGCTTTAATATAAAACACTTCTAGAGTCAATACATTAAGTTAACAAATATTGCTATGACAAGTTCAATCGAACGAGTATTCGTCTATTTTCTCCATTTGCTTTAAAAGATGGCCACTATTGTTGTTTATAGGTCAATTTCAACACTTTTTTAATTAAACAAGTTGTTCATTTACAACAGTTGTATAACATTTATATTTATATTTACATTTGGATTGATTAATTTTATGAACAACCTAGCTCTGATTTATCGATAAACATATAAAGCCTTAAATACATTTTCATGCTTTACTTTGATTCTGCTACCCACTGCTACCTATATATCTTCACCCCTTGAATCCTTGACACCTTTGCAACACATTAATATTCGAATATTTGCATCTGTATTATTTTTTATACAAGTATATAAAATAACATTTAAAAACTCGACAGTCTAACTTGGGGGACCGCGTGCGTAGCACGCGGCCCCACAACTAGTTATCAGAATATATAAGTCATTGAGTTATTCAAAAAAGTAGAGCATGTAATAAGTTTTAATTCAAACCTTGCATTTAAAAGAAACCGTGTCAATTGTTATTTCTATTTCATTATATAAAATCTTAATTTAATAATTGGATCTTTAATTTTTAAAGGGTCTAAACTATTACGGAATGTATATAATGTAAATACAAATTACAATCGGGAATTTGTATAAACCCCTTTGTTGATGGCAAAAATAAATTACAAATAACAATGCTAAGAAAACTTTGAAGATTGGATTGTAACGACAACCGTTACCCGGAAACTTAATACAAGTTGTAGGCGTGTGCTCACTTTCCTTTTGTGATATTTCCCCCACAAAGGTACTTGGGTTGATGAACGGAAATTCACAACGAGATACAAACAACTACAATATACTCTTAGTACTTAGAGTATACCACTTAACAACTTGTGTTTGGAATTATAAGGATTAGAAGCAAAGACAAGAGTTAATTACTCTCTTGACAAAGCACAAAACAAATGAGAGAATGCAAGAATAGAATTCAGAGAATTGGGTGTCCCAAACTCAATGCCAAAGGTCTCTATTTATACTACAAGAGTATAGTAGAGGAGCCTTGGCCAATTGATCACCATAATGATCATATTCATGATCATGTAATTATTCTAGGCATTCATGAGTATAATGCATCATTATAACCCATAATAAACTTAGAAATCAAGAATATTAGTGATGGAATCCTAAGCATTAACTCAAGAAAAACGGGAAGAAAGACCAACGGTCACTTCCAGCACTGATCGCCGAGTCGGCGGTCAGACCATCATCAAGGAACGCCGACTCGGCGTTTCCTTCTGGACAGAAACCACTTTTTCCAGAAGCCAAAGCCGAGTCGGCATTAGCTCCTCCAAAGGGACAGCCGAGTCGGCTTTTTAGGCTGACTTGGTTTTCCCATTTTTTCGTTTTGTCCTATCTTTCAATGCCTTTCGGACCTAGTATATTAATACGTATTGTCCCACTACTTTAGTAGTACTTAGTGATTATTGATACAGGATTATTAGACACTAAATGTTCAACATAAACGGTGAAGTATCGGAGATATTTTTAACACCGCTCATGCACGCCGCACGGTATACTAACTAATCTTCTATATCTAATCTAATCTATCTAATCTTTTAACGTTGAAGAAATTACCAAAAAAATAAGGTAAAAGACACAAGCAAAAGAAACTTACTAATCTTCTATATCTAATCTAATCTATCTAATCTAATCTAATACCAAAATAGAGACCACCTAAGGACACATGTCATGTTTTGATGAGTTTAGTTCCCGCCTAAAAACTAGGGTACAAAATACGCTATCTAGATTATCTACTAGTTTATAATGATCTCCTATAATGGACAAGTGTCTTTCAAATGCACGTGACCTTCCCATGCATTAATTATTTAATACTATAACATACGTTCAATTCTTATTCACTCTTCGCAGATGAAAGTTGCCAGATGACTAGCTAATCTTCATAATTCTTCTCAGATTAACACTAAGTTAATCTTTCCAGACGGTCTTCTATCATAATTACTTGTTATTAATGTTTTACATATACAATTACTAACAGAAACTGGGTGTCAAAGATCTCAACAACAATCAACAATTATTTAAATCAAAATTGATAAAATAACAGAAATAATTACCAAAAAACTAAAACATAAGAATGAAGTTTACCAAAAAAACAAAAGACCCAGATTTAGAAAACCCAAAAAAAAAAAAAAAACTAAAAATCCCTAACAAACTAATGCAACAATAACACCAAAAATTAGTAGAAATCATTATTTTTAGACCAAAAAAAAAGAAGTAAAAAAAACATACCCTCCAAAAGTCAATCAAATTTCAATCAATATCTTAAAGAAGATTAAGAAACATGACAGAATATGAGTATAACAATTAGCAAAAAGCAATTAATAAAAACCAAAGACATAAATATCAAAGACATAAAAACCAAAGACGTAAAGAGCTCAAGGTGCTACTAAAGTTCCTTGTGAGGCCAGTGCGGGCACAGGGCTGTTGGACTTGTTGAGTATTTAGAGCATGTAGAATTATATCCAAAGGCTTAAAACATAATTAAGTAAAAACGTAACAAGAGCGATTTAGAGCTTGCTCAACCATATGCTCGTTCGAGCATGATAGCGCTCGTTCGAGCACTTCAGTGAAGCATTGTCAGTTTGGTTTCTGAGCTTCTATTTGATGGTTTGGGCATATGCTCGTTCGAGCACCATATGTGCTCGTTTGAGCAACTTCAAAAAAGTGGATCTGTTCATGGATCACAACTACATTTTATGGAGTGTTGTGTTGTTATGAACTAATGTTTTACTTGATATAATTAGTAAATGGATTTGGATGAATCATTGCTACTATAGTCTATAAATAAGAGTTGTTGCATGAAATCATTTACACTTTTGATGATATCTTGAACATCAAATTCTGAGTCTATCTTTCTCTCAACCTCTTGAAACATAAAAGAGAGTTATAAACTCTTTTATTGTTTTTTGGTTTTAATCTCTACATAAACACATAATCATTTAGTTCAATCGGTTCGTACTAATCGGTTGATGTGATTGATTGTATCTCATTGTGAATTTCCGGTATCATAACCCAAGTACCTTTGTTGGGAAATATCACAAAAGAAAAGTATCGTTATTGCCTTCAATCTATATCATAATTTCCGAGTGACGTTCATCGTCGCAAACTAATCTTCATTACTGCGTTGTTCATTTCATGGTTCATTCAAAGCAAGGAATCATTGCCATACACAAAGATTCCGCATCATTATTTCTAACAGGACTTGGGATGGGCTTAGTAAAGTAGCCCAATAGGCTATCAAAAGTCTTTAAAAAGCCATAAATATGAAGAATAAAAAAAACTAGTTGCATAATTAGTACCTAATTATCAAGGTTTTAGGCTGATAATGTCTGCCAGAATTCGAATAATACAATTATGTATTGATGATACAATGTCTGCCATTAGTAACAGCGAACAGACTCTTTTGACTTCCAGCCTTTGTTCGCCGTTACTAATTATGGAAACATCATTGAACAGAAAAAACAAAACGTTCCGACAATTCAAGCAAAAATTTCTCTAATTTTGGTATTCTATTCTTCGGTTAACGAACTTGGAAACAAAACTTCAAAGGTGACATAAAGATCACCTTTCTTATTGCGCATACCTTTTGAACCAAAAATCGAAAAGATTCAGTACTTCAGTGTATACAAAACACGAGATTCAGTGAAGTAATAACTGAGTAATGGAACGCACGTACCTTTGAACCAATGTCAACCAAATGATCATCAAGGTGTTTGATAGTCTTCTCAAATCCAACAAGAGCTTGAACTTGAAAACAAATAGTAAAATAGTAAAAATAACAAAAAGAAAGTCAGATACAAGATGTTTTGGTAGATGGCTTGGAAAGTTTGACTTATTAACTCAGGAGTTGCATCTCTATCTGTGCTTAAGCAATGGAAAAAACAGTACTCTTGACTTGTTAGACAGCAATCTCAATGCAGAGTAAAGATAAATATGAAAAAAATAATAGTAAAGTAGCTGACAAATCAACTCCAAATACCCACCAAGAACAATTTCAAATACCCAAATGATCAAATCCCATTACTAACCAGAAACTGGGTATCAAAGATCTCAACAACAATCAACAATTACTTAAATCAAAATTGATGAAATAAGAGAAATTGATAAAACACTAAAACATAAGAATGTAGATCACCAAAAGGACTGCATACCTGAAGTCATAATGATCCTAGATTCAAAAACACCACAACACAAGAAAATACACACAAATCTTAATTCAGATCAACCAAAATCAGGATGTACATCATTTGAACCACCAACCTTCATCAAGATACACCCCAAATCAAAACCATAAGCACAACCAATCTTTAAACATCAGCAGCTGGGTCTGAAGAAGGGTCAACAGGAGGAGGAGGAGCTGAAGAGCCACCGGCAGCTTGAGCTTTGGCCTTTGACTTATCCCTAGCAATCATCATGGCAGGGAGAGGAGGAGATCTGGCTTTGGAGCCCAAGTGTGGTTCAATCTTACTCCAGTCTAGGCCAGGATAAGCCAAGAGAACTGCATTCATAGTATACTAGAGGGCACCCTCTTTAGTCTTATCCCTGACACTCCTAACCTTCTCCTCAGCCTGAGCTTTGTAGAAGGCAGAAGCCTTCTCTTTCATTTCAGCAGAAGCAGCAGCCTTCTCCTGCTCAAAACTAGATTGGAGAGAAGCCTTTTCCAACTTTACAGCAGCTACCTCGCTTTGAGAGGCAGAAAGAGAGATCTGAGCCTGCTTGAGACTGGAGCTAAGATTATCTATACGTTCGTCCTTAACTTTCAGCTCCTGCTCCATTTGAGCCAGATCACCCTTCAAATTATCCAGTCTCCCCTTCAGATCCCCCAGCTGGGAAGCACCTTCATCTAGAAGTTCCTTCTGGCGGCGCATGTACAGGTCTTTACGAACTATGGCCTGCTGCTTCTCTGACAACTCCCCCTCCAGAAACTTACACCTAGACTGGAGGTCCTGGTGAGAAGAAGAAAGTTGAAGCAATTGCTGCTTTAGAGATTGAACCCTCTCCTCAGCAAGGTTCTTGGCTTGTTTATAGCCTTGAAGTTCTTCCTGATAAGCTCTGGAGAAGAGGGAAGGCAGTCCACCAAGAGTAGAAAGAAGCTGGAGACCAAACCAGGAAAGATAGGATTAAGTAAAAAGAGAGACGAATGCAAAACAACCGAGTAAAACAAAACAATCAACATACTTCGTTGAAGTGTGGCTGAGGTCGAGCCTGGGAATCCAGGAAGGGATGCTCCTGATGAAGGAAAGCAACCTCCTGCTGGGCAACCTGGTCAGAAGTGGACTCCCGTCTGAGCCTCTTTGGGACAGGCCCTTCATCCACAACATAGACCGACGCACGCTTCCCCTTATCCGGAATGCCTAGAAATGGAAAGCAGAAGATAAGAAATGAAAAGCAATGAAAAACACCCAGGCACTAACACAAAATGGAGCTAAAACTCACCATTGACATCAATAGATGGGGAAAGTAAGTCGGGCTGATGGAAGTCCTGGAGGTCTGTGAAGATATCAGATTGCATCTTCCCGACATCAGACTCATCCGCCATCTGCACTTGATCAACCCCTGCTTCTTCTACTTGCTCTCCGATCGGGTCTGGGGACTCAGGAATCACCTGCTGATCAGGGACGAGCTGAGTTGGAGGAGACTGCACAAGGACTGAAAATAAACAGAGATAGGTCAAAAGGGGGAACAAATAACAGAATTAACAGAGAACAGAATTATAAACCTTCACAGAAGAGGGAGAAAGTAACTACCAGAAGAGACGACGTCTCCAGCATCAATGAGCTCAGTATCATCCGAACACGACCTCATCCTAGAAAATGCAGGAGACAATGGTAGGGACAGAGGAGTGTGTTGGGCTAGCTCCTCCAAGATTTCCTCCCCAGCAACGGGAGTGAGCCCACCTGGAGCGGATTCAACTTTCCTCCTGATCAGAGGTTGAACTTCAGACTCTCCTTCTTCTTCTTCTTCCCCACCAGAAGCCTCCTAAGTAACACGAGGAACTACATCTACCCCAACAGACTGGACCTTCTTCAACTTACTACCTGGATAACACAAAGAAAGCAGAGTTAGAGTGTAACACCCCTGAATTTCCAACCCTCTGAACGGAACCAAAACCGAAAGAGAACGGAGGAAATTCGAGTGTTACATTTAAAACAAAATAAAAGAGAATAAAAGATAATTGAAGTTTGATTAAAGAGGTTTTAGAAAAACTTTCAAACAAAATCCTATGAAAATTTCGGCAGCATCTGCCTTGAATTTTAACGCACCAAAAGAATCAAACAAACAATAAACCATCATGAGAAGAGGCATTAATAGCCTTGTAATAAAATCACGGCGGAATGATCATCGCCAAAACCTCTGTCGACATGCTAAGCATGGATCGTGGTTCCCATGTAAACACTTAGGTTTTCCAAAAACATAACCAGCTAAACAAGCCATTCAAGATACTATAACAAAATATAAAGCGAAATAAAACTTTGCAGCGGAACTAATTACATCAAAAGGAGGGCACTCGCCTCAAACCAAAAATATACGCAGTTACAATTCAAAAACTACATGTGTTGTCAAAAACAGTTAGAACATGACACGTGTCAAGATTCTCACTCAATCCCCCCGTATGCAATGCAAATAAACTCCAAAAAACCTGCAAGTGCTATCTATGATACCCCTACTGCTCAACGTAAAGTCATAGACCAACGTGTCATAGCAGGGCCATCAAAGACAAGCCATCAACAAGGAAAACAAACAGTACACGTCAGTAACTAACAATAAGTTATGCATACGTAACCAATAAACAATATCTTCACCGTCTTCTATCTCTTCAATTACTTTTATATATCCTCTTATGTGACTAGAGGCCACCATATTGGGGTTTGCAAGACCCACATGGCAACACCTCAGCCAAGGACGGTGACGGCCATGCCGGCGCCCAATGGCAAAGTATGATCATACCCCCGTACAACGACCATATATAGACGGTCCATGCCTCCGGGAACTAATCCAGCTGGGGTACCAATCCAGTGGAGTCACAGTAAATATCCAACTTAATGTCTCTTCAAATAAGGGGACTTATTCCCATTTCAATCTCATACAATCCAACATTCTAATCTTGCGATATCAGAACTCATTCTCTACTATATCTACGGTTGATTCCCACTTGTAGCACTAACTTAATAATATTTAATAGCAGTTCATATCCAACATAGCTCATATAATATTGCTACGCAGAGAAAACATATTCAAGATACAAGAATTAGCTACTGCGTGTACTTACCTGCAACTGCAAGATAATAAGTCGCAAAAGTCACTTCGAAGGAGGTTCTTAAGCCCCTCTTATGAACCGGGCACCTATACACGTTAACAGTAAGACTAATAAGCCTACTTCACATCATTTAAGAAGCACTGACTTCATACAAGTACACAATCAGTCAAACAAGTTTCGATTCAAGTTAATACGCATTCTAAACGCACTTATGCAATAAATTCAACCCATGTTCACACATGAACCATGCCATCAATCCCAATCGAACTATAACATCATATTTTAGTCAAGTTTATATCAAGATATGTTCAAGTGAAAGGGGCACAACCATACGCTTGTGCGTTATAGTCAAACTATTTATCGGAAAGTTTAAGAACACGTAATGTATGACATTACACTTAATAACCATCATATCACTTATGGTAGTAGCGATTTATTATATTTCCAAGGATTTTAGAGTAAAACGATTAAGAGTAAGTTATATTTGTAGCTTGACGAATTAATAACGATTCGTATAACTTGGGTCAAAGTCACAAAACTTAGCACCACAATTGAACATCTCAATATAACAACCAAGCTCAAAACTAACCACCTCATCAAACGACTATAACCATAACAATACTTTCATTAATGACAATCACGACTTTAATTTTTCTTAGTAATTATTATTATCATTACTCTACAACAATGGTTATCAACAATACTAGTCATAACACAATGAGTAAAAAAGTCATATAAACAACAACTAGCCACCATTCATCAACCATGTCACATAAACAAGGCTTACGCAAGATTTTAAATCATTAAAACACCATCCAAACCACAAAAGTAGTACATACTACTTCTAATTCATCCAATCCTAACTAATTCAAGTTCAAATTACACTTTCTAATATCTACTCACTTTAAATTCTATCAAGATATTACTTAATCTAAACTAAGATTCATGAATTTACCCAAAATATTACATTTAAATTCATTATAATATAAACCCTAAAACAACCATAACTTATTTATGTTCAATTTCAAACTCTTAACTTCTTACCAAGTCAATTTAGAGCATAAAACAACCATTAAAATTAAGAATAACATCAACAATCATATAACAATTAAAAATTACAAGAAAAGAAAATAACATTAAGGAGAAGAGTTTAAATAGCTCACAAAATAAGAAGAAGATATATCTTACAATGGGAAAAATAAGAGAAGAGGGAGAAGGAGATGATTATGGTGGTGGAGGAGAGCCCAAACGGCTGGGACAGCCGTGTGCTGGCGGCTCAGCTGCTGGCCGGCTGTAGGGGAGACGCGGGGGCTGCTGTCCTGGGCCTTGGTGGTGCCGCCAGACGCCGGTGGCAAGGAAGAGACGCGGCTGGCCTGGTGGTTGCTCGTGGTGGCTGCCGGCTGCTCAAAGGTGAGGGAGATTGGGGTGGTTCACGTGAGAGAGAGGAAAGGGATATGGGTTTTAGTCTCTTTGAAATGGAGAGGAAGAGGAAGGTGACGGCTAGCTCTAGGGTTTTCAATCCCTTTTGTAATGGGTATTCTTATTATTATATTTTATTATTATTAATATTATTATTATTATTATTATTATTATTATTATTATTCCTAGATTCACTTTATTGAAATGCCCACTTATAAAACTCGTTTTCATGTGCCCACACATTTTAATAAAATAATAATTTGATTCAAACCCCTTTAATTTAGAAGTCGTAGTTGTATTTTTAATATAAACATACGTTAATATTTAAATTCGTTTACAAACGAAACTTATTAAACTACTTGAAAATTAATATAATATAATTATAAAATCTCTAAAAGCTATTAAAATATTAATTAATGAAGTCATAAAATCTCGGGGTGTTACATAGAGGGTGACTGAAATAGAAGAAGAAAAAGAATAAACATCCCAATCTAAAACATGTCGTCACCTCCAGCAGAGTCATAAACCCCTCCAGGAGTTAGCTCAAACTCTAATGGCTCTCCTGGAATGATGGCATAGACCCTGTCATTTTCTGGAGGACAACAGGCAGAAGGGATGACAAGCAAGGGAGGATCAGAGTACTTACTTTTCTTTGTTGGCTTGGAAGCTGGAACCTTAGAGGACCCACCCCTTGATGGAGCAGCAACTCCAGTTCCCCCCTTCACCAATCTTATTTTCTTGGGAGCCCTACCAGCGATATCAGGCACCGAGAAATCAGCAAACACGATCGGATGGGGATCCACCCAGTTTTCTGGATCCTGGTAATCACGCTTGGCCGGAGGAAGAGGCCCTGGACCAGATAACCTAAATGGGGTATCTAAAGGGCATACCGTTCTCCTATCCCAACTAGCGTTAAGCCCTGGATGATTAGGATCGTAATAATAAGAAGCAGTTCTACGACGAACATACTGGAGAACTAGTAAGGGAGATTTGGCGCCGCTGACCATCTGCATAAGCGCATGGGGCCCAAAAGCATCCGCAGCAGGAGCCACAGGAGGAGAACTCCAGTAACGGCCGGAGGGCGATATGCCTAACCACCTCCAGTCAACCTTCTTGGCAGCTTCCTCTGAAAATAAAAAGAGTAAATTGTAAAACACAGGAACTACAACAAGTAGACGACAATGACAACAAAGGGGAGAAGTCGCACCAACAGGCATGCATTCAGATAGGCCTACCATCGAGAGGCATATGTCCTGCCTCAGAACAGAGGCGTGTGGGAGCCAGCCAGAGGGGAGTGTTGCCTCCTCAACCCTTAGAAAATAGAAGAAGGCATGCCTCTCTCGTCTTGAAAGCCGACTCACCTCTTCCAAGGAAAGTGAGGGCCTGAAGTTAGGTTTGCTCCAATAGACTGGAGGTAAGTACCTGTGGGGGTGACCTGGGGCTTTAGGAACCCTAACCCAAATTGTCTTGTTCATATAATTCTTCAGATCATTCAGATCTGGGTAGATTACCAAAGTCTTATTCACAGAATTGAAAGTCCATAAAAGTTCCGAGCCATGAGGCTTGTCCAGTTTGAAAAGAGCAGCAAAGAGAGAAAGGGTCATGGGAAGTCGCATATATTCACATATAAAGATGAAGGAAATGATCTTCCTGGTAGCTTGAGGTTGCAGTTGATTGAGGGACAACTGGTAATGACATAAAACCAGGGAGAAAAAAGGATGAAGGGGAAACCTGAGACCAAACTGGAAATGGTAAAGGTTGACAGGGATAAATATGTCTTCAGGATCAGAGTCAGAAATAATATACGCATTGGCTTGCATTCCCACCTCCCCCAACCTACACCAGTAATCTTTATCCTTGGGGACATGACAGTAGTCCTCAACCACAAACTGGGCTCTGGCTTCAAGCATAGCATTTAGGTCATCAAATTGGAGAGTGCTGACGTTCAAGGTAACACTCACCTGAGCCAGCTCAGCGTTGTTCATAGGGATAAAAGAAGTTTGTTCCAGACCTTCCAAGGAAGGTTCATGCAGCTCATCTAACCATCGAAGGTGGGGCCAATCGGCGTCCCAAGTAGTCCAGCCCGCTGGACGAGCTGCTTCCTGATCAGCAGGAACGTTGAATAAAGGGAGGTTAACTATCCTAGTCTCGGTCTTGCCTTCCTCAAAATCACGAGTCAGGAGAGTTAAATCAAAATTAACTGGGGCCATATTTATCAAGTGCTTATCAAAGCGTATTTCCCTGCAAATTAAACTATATTCATCAATTTGTTCTTCAATTACCCAAAATTAGAAACCTAATAAAATACCCATTTAAAATTTGATCTTTCTAGATTATTCAAAGAAGATGAACAACAAAATAAAAATATTCAATTATTCAAGATAAACTAACACATTTACAAACATATTAACATTAACAGTTAACAAATATCAATAACTCAATGAAGATAAACAAAAAAAATCAAGAAACTAATAACATCCTAACAAAATCAAGAATCAAGTCATCAAGATTAAGATTAAAGACTAGAACATCAAGGTTAAGATTAAAGATTAGAATATAAAAATAAAAATTAAGATCATGAGTGAATATACCATAAAAAAAAAAAAGAGAAAATTGTTGAAAACTACCTGGAAAAACATAACTTATGTGAAAAACTACCTAAAACATTTTTCTTTTGTCAAAAAATACCTTAAAAATTTTATTTGTTAGTCAAACAGTAACTACTAATAGAATCCTTAAACTTCCGTTACATTTTTAGATTTAAAAAAATATATATATAGATAGATTTCCTAACTATCACTGATGTAGATCGGGTATTCTTAGCTTTAGAAGTCTTGCCCTTAGAGGTACTAGGTTTGTTTGCAACTTTAACACGACCCATGAGTTCAAAACAACTCCAAACAATGGCACAAGAGTGAAAAAAACAAGGCCAAACAGGGGGAATATCACCAAGCAGTGTTAACAATATCAGGGCACCCAATAAAATCCAAGCCAAACAAAATCAAATTCAATGCCGCAGGCTCACAATACACCACTATCGAAATTATCATAACAACATGAGTCATTCCAATTCACATTATGACAACATCCAATTAAAGTGAAATAAGACTTAAACGTTACGTGATAAACACTATATATCAATTTAATTTTTTTTTAAATTTCTTTTCAGTGTGTAAAATATAATATAGTCTAATAAAAAATAGGGTCTCCAGTTGGAAAATTCGAGACCTGCGAAGAAATCTGCTGTACTTGATTAATGCATCAGATCAGTTTACTATAGAAACTGAAAAGAACACTGATGACATACACATCTTTGTGGACAAAGAGCCAATGATTGTACCTGATGATAGAAGCTTCCGAAGAAAACGAGGGAAATAGAGCATTATCCAACTGCTGACATACACATCACAATCTCTTTCTACTCGTGCAGCACCACAGTCAGGTGGAACTCTTGGTCCGCGAGGAAGGAAATTCAGACAGGTTTGTAAATCTTGTAGAAGTATAGCATTTAATGGAGATGTTAAAGGACCATTGTTTAGATTGATAATGTTATCATCCATGCAGTTCCCATACAATAACCATGATGCACATGGAACTATTCAGCCGGGAAGTGGTGAAGAGTTGGTGGGAAAGAAAGTATTGACTAGATGGCCTGATGACAAGTGACAACCATTTCTACGAGGCTGTAGTTTCTCGATACAATGCATCTGATGTAAGTTATGTCTTTCTTGATATGTTTTCAATTCTTTCAAAGTCAAGATTCCTTCTCATTATGTTGTGTTCTTCTCAGGGGCGACATGAGTTAGTTTATGGTATTCATACCCCACAAGAGTCTTTTGAGTGGGTTAATCTCATGGAGGTGAGTATCAATTGCTAAATTACATATTTAAATGTTAAGAAATCGTGCACTCTAGTCCAATTATGTTCTTGATTGATTGTGTTGCTCTATAATTTTCATACAACGAGTTCCATGTAAAGACAACAATAGCAATGCTAAAGGCTTGCTTTCAATTGCTGAGTTTGGCTGCTTGAACTATGTTTTTGAAGACTGTTTC